>JAOPSE010000050.1:5861876-6086870 GCA_029449295.1 Zea luxurians | reverse complement strand
GGGAGTAAAACATGTGAAGGTATTTGGTGATTCTCAGCTGGTTGTCCAACAAGTGTTAGAAGAATATCAATGTTTTGATAGTACTCTAAATAGTTACCTTGAGAAATGTTGGAGCATAATCCATTCTTTTGACGAATTCAGTATTCGACATATCTCTAGAGTTGAGAATCATAGAGCTAACGATTTGGCACAAGATGCATCAGGTTATCGGATAAAGAGAGGGAAATTTCAAAACTGAAATTCCGATAACCAGTGCAGAGCCAAATTCCCAGGTCGCGGACCGTCCGCGTGACGACGCCGGACCGTCCGGGGTTTCCAGAAATGTTCTCTTAATCGATTCGGCTGACGATGAAGCCGATGTAAGTGATTGGAGGACACCTATACTTAATTATTTACGAAATCCCAATATCAGGACAGATAAGAACATTCGGCGAACAGCTTTCAAGTATGTTTTGATGAGTGATGAACTTTACCGCCGAACAGTTAATGACGTCCTGCTGAAGTGCTTGGGCCCAGATGATGCTATATTAGCCATGACCGAAGTACATGAAGGAATTTGTGGTACTCATCAATCGGCTCCAAAGATGAAGTGGTTGTTGCGAAGGTCTGGTTTTTATTGGCCTAGTATGATAGCTGATTGTTTCAAGTACTACAAGGGACGCCAAGTGTGTCAAAAATTCGGCGACCTACAGTTGGTCCCTGCAGCGAATTACATCCTATCATCAAGCCTTGACCATTCAGAGGATGGGGATTAGACTTTATTGGAGAAATTCATCCTTCATCATCAAAGGGGCATCGGTTTGTGTTAGTTGCCACTGACTATTTCACCAAATGGACTGAAGCCGTTGCTCTGAAAAACATGACGCACAAGGAGGTAATTGAGTTCATAACTGAGCATATTATTCATAGATTCGGCATTCCCCAGACCTTGACTACAGATCAAGGGACTTCTTTTATGTCAAAGGAGGTACGTGAATTTGTTGAATTATACAGAATTAAGCTGCTTAATTCATCCCCATATTATGCTCAGGCCAATGGACAGGCCAAGTCTAGTAATAGGACATTGATTAATTTGATAAAAAAGAAGATATCTGATAATCCTAAACATTGGCATAAGATTTTGTCCGAAGCTTTATGTGCTCATAGAACATCTAAACATAGTGCTACTAAAGTATCTCCTTTTGAGCTTGTCTATGGGCAGGAAGCAGTATTGCCTGTGGAAATAAGTTTGAATGCTGTCAGGTTCGCCAGACAAAATGATCTAACTATCACTGATTATTATAATTCAATGATGGATAATATTGATGAGGTGACCGACAAGAGGGTGATATCTTTGGGAGCAATAGAAAAGGACAAGATTATGGTAGCAAGGGCCTACAACAAGAAGGTCAAAGCAAAGTCATTTCAAGTAGGAGATCTGGTGTGGAAGACCATCTTGCCTCTAAGGAATAAAGACCGGATGTTTGGGAAATGGTCGCCAAGCTGGGAGGGTCCTTATAAAGTAAAACAAGTGATGTCTGGTAACGCCTATTTGCTACAAACATTACAAGGCAAGGATTTACCGAAAGCTTTGAATGGGCGTTTCCTCAAACAGTACCATCCTAGTATGTGGCAAGATGCCTAAGAGAACCGATGTGATCACATCGAGTTAGTTGCTTTTGGTTCGCCCAGCTCCACCAAAAGGCAGGGAGGCATATGTTTGAACCATAAAAGAGCCGGCGGACGGTCCGGCCCTGATGCCGGACGGTCCGCGGTCCGGACAGTCCGCGCCCATGGGCCGGACGGTCCGCGCGTGCGCAGAACAGATTAGGGTTCCGAGTTTTGTGCTACGGTTGTTAGCTAGATTCGCGGGATTAGCTCGGAATCAATTGTGTAAAGGGTCCAGCCCCCCTCCTCTATAAATAGAGAGGTCTACGGCCGATTTGTAATCATCAATCGAATCAATACAACTTCTATTTCGCATTTTATCCTAGAAGTAGTTCTAGTCTAGTTTAGGTTTAGCTATCCAATCCCCAAATTCTTCGTCTCTCTTCGGCTCTACGTCGATTAGAGGAGTCTAGGTCGGCCAGCCCGAGCCTAGACACCACCTAGGACCTCTACTCCCCGACGGGGTCCCTCCAGGGAGCGAGATCCAGGCACCGTCGGCGATCTTCCGCCGTCCCTGCGTACGCGCGGACTGTCCGGCCCCAGGGCGCGGACCGTCCGGCCGTCAGGCAGGAGCCCTAGCCGCGCACCAGGCCACGGACCGTCCGGCCCCAGGCCGCGGACCGTCCGCCCTTGCGCAGAGAGCACCACCGCGCTCGCACCAGGCCGCGGACCGTCCGCCCTGTGCAGAGGGCACCGCCACGGTTCTTGTTGAGTGTTTGGCGCTCCGAAGAGGCGTCAACAGAGTCCAATACTCAAGAACAAAAGAAGCCCGAAGAAACCAGCAAAGGAATCCAAGATGCGGGCTGTCAGCCAGCGCCTGTGGCGCACCGGACATTGCTGTCCGGTGTGCACCGGACTGTCCGGTGAACTACAGGACAGTCTGCGCAGAGAGAGGCCACAGACAGGCGCTCTCTGGCTGTAGCACCGGTCTGTCCTATGGAGCACCGGACAGTCGGCACCGGACTGTCCGGTGTGCACCGGACAGACGGCAACGGTCGGATCCAACGGTCGACTGCTACAGGCGCCAACGGTCGGCTGACGTGGCAGTGCACCGGACACTGCACAATGGCTGTCCGGTGCACCCGACGAACGGCTAGTTCGGGGTTTGGAGGCTATAAATACCACCCAACCGGCCATTCTCATGTGTGGGAGCCCAAGCAACATACCAAGACACATAGTGCATATTCCAAGAGGTCAAACACCCAAGTGCTTAATAGAATTACTCGGTGATTAACGTAGGTGCTTTGCGAAGTGCTTAGGTTAGTTAGACCGCTTTAGTGCTTGCTCTAGGTGAACCCTAGTTAGTTGAGTGAGTTTTGTAAAACCACACAACCCCTCGGCTCTTGCGTGAGTCGTTGTAATTATACCGAGTGGGGCGAGAGTCTTGCGAGACCGTGACAACCGCGTTTGTGTCACGACCACCATCGTGTACCGGAGGGAACGAGGCCCGCGGCGTTTCGGCCGGAAGCTCGATAGTGGAGACGGCGGGGAGCGTCCGAGAGAAGCCGGAAGCGGAGCACCACTTGCGCGTGGAGAAGGCCCGTGGCTCTCTACGGAGTTACTCGACCGTGGTGCTTGGCCCTCGCGTGGGCTTCCCTTTGCGTAGGGGCACCAACGAGGATTAGTCGGAAACCTTGCGTGGTTCGGATACCTCGGTAAAAATACCGGCGTCATCCACGAGAGTTTGCTTCTCTACTTTGATCTTTATGTTTCCGTATTTATACTAAGCATTTAAGTTTCAATCTTGTATTCATACTTATTTAGTGTAGATTGAAACTTAGCCTTTGCGGTAGAGATAGCAACACTTAGACAAAACCTAGTTTGCACATTTAAGTTGATCATTTGCATAGATTTTGCTCTAGGGATTTAATTGTGGCCTAGTTTAGTAAAAGTTTTAGAAGTCCTAATTCACCCTCCTCTTAGGCGTCACACGTTTCCTACAGATACGGACTAATGAATTAAGGATAGTTAGAAGGTTTATTCACTCCTGATGAATGCTGTACTTGTCCATAGGATCTTGGTGACCACTGGTAGAAGCCACGGTACAAACCACCGTAAGCAGCTGCCACAACTCTTGTGTCAATTTAACTAGTGTGGGTGCTCCCTTAGATAAAGACCCTAACGGGGAGTTGGCAATCTGACAAAATTAAAAAGCACAGGCAACTTGCTTTGCTTTGTTCATAACACCAATTTCAAGGTTTAGGATTTTGAAATTTAATTTTTTATTTTTAAAAATGACTTTTGATGTAGTCTATACTAAAGTTATAGCTATAATATGATATATAACTTTGTAGTTGTCACATTTTATGTTTGATCTTTTAGACACTTAAATACGCAATTATTTGAGACCAGGACAAAATATTCATTCTAAGTTCCATGGTTATTAAATTCAAGTTTTTGAAAATTTCAAAACAATTTTGGATGAAGACATGCTATGTGCCAACTTTGTAGTGTCGGTAGAAGTCTAAAACCTCCTAGTTGATTTTTTTTCATTTAAGATCATTTTAAGAGTTCAAAATATTCAACGAAAGATGATACAACTAAAAAGATTAAGGGCCTATTTGTTTTAGCTTATAGATTATATAATCTAAATTATATAATCCAGATTATAATCGAGATATATTATAATCTACATGTAGTTGTTTGGTAGTTTAGATTATACAAATGTAGATTATTCACAAAGACAATAATACCCTTGTTTATTTATTTGAGGTGGGAAAAGAAGGATATCATATATTGTAATTTCTATTTACATAAACCATGGGTAGTGGGTCTTTGGCAAAATAATCTCAAATAAGCTACTCTTGAGGAGATTATCATAATCTGGGCTTTAGATTATATAATTTATACCTATAATCTAGTTGTTTGTTTACCTACTGAATTATTTGCATTGGATTATATAATATATATAGAGATTATAATCTGAAACAAATAGGACCTAAAGATATGAGACCACGTGTCACATTAACCAAAACGATCATCGAATTCGAAACCACTCTGAGGTCTGAGCTATCTTGAAGCGTGAAGGGGGATTCGAGTTCTGTAATATTTTTAAAATTCGACGACAAGTTTATGAAGAAAACTAAACTTTTTTGAAGCAACATTTAGGTGAATATTTAAGAGTTGTTGGTACCGGACTGTCCGGTGGCGCATTGAACTGTTTGATTGCTTCCTCCCAACCGTTGCCGAGCTAACGTGGCCGATGGTTATCATGGCGCTGACTGTTGGCACGGGAAGGAGCCATTAGCTGTCTAACAAACTCGATATGTTCGATGCACACCGGTCTGTCCGATGATTTTTAGCCAGCTCTGCTTGGTGAATTTCGAGATTGGTCAGTTGGCCAGCTGACCAGGCTAGGCACCAGAATGTCTAGTGCACACCAGAATGTCCGGTGAGACCCATTCTAGCTCAAGTTTGTCCACTTTTGAGCCAAACTTCTTTGGTTTCATTTGGCTCGACTTTGATGTTCCCTAGTACTTAGATAAACATAGTTAGTGCGACGACTTGACCAGATTTATAAGAGATCCAAGTATGAAAACCATCTAGCCAAAAGTGATTTCCTCACACTTGAGCCCAAATAAACCTAAGGGTCTAGTGAAATCGCGAAGGATCTCAAATTTTTCCTTCGCAAACAAGATCGTAATGAACTGACATTCGTTGCATCAAGTATTACAACATTCCATAGAATTAAAATAAGTCAGAGTGCATAAGTTATTACAACTTAGATGGCACGCAAGCCCAAATAACTCAAATAGCCATCACCGAGGTCATTAGTTTAGCGGAAGCATTTATTCAACTAGCACCCAAACACGTGCGAGTTTTCAAAATACTATGACAACATTTGGGTTATGTCAACCACCAAAAGCATAAGAGGAGAATGGAGGAGCCTTGCCCTTGGCCGAGTCATCTCCCGTAGCCGGGTACAAACAATGCTTGCAATACTCGTAGAACATCTGGCCATCTGCAACAATCATTAGGAATAGCACCCTGAGTACTAGAATGTACTCAGCTAGACTGACCGGTCCAAAACCAGGAAATAAGAAAGTAAAAGACACCAAGGATTATGCAAAACTATATCTGGAGTTGGGCTCATTACTTTATAAGAGTAACGGGAGTTAATAAAGTTATTAACATCTTAAAGGGGTATCAAGTTCATTAATCCACTTTTAGCAGTTCAATGCTAATACCTATTCTGTTGCAGGACTAGGTTTGCACCCGATTCTCTAATTGTTCATTGTCAAGTTCACTATTAATCTAATTATAGTTTTAGTGAAGAATCAAGTTAAGCAAGAATGTTTATGGTTAACCAAAAAGATTAACCCAACCGATGATCTTAATCAGAAGTATTATCATCCTGATCCCTATCATCAATCTCATAGAAATTGTAGTTCTTACTATGATGATGTAATGCCCAGAATTTGACGGGTATAATTTTTCTTCTCCGATACTCACCAAATTCAGGTGTTACTCACTTTTCTCTTCCCGTTTCGCTCCTTCCAATTTCAAGTAGTATAGTGACTAGTGTCTGTATCATGTGTAAACAAAAACCTAGTTGGCATGGTTGTTGCATCATGCCGAATCATATTTCTTTTGTCTGATGTTGCATTTAATTGCGCATCCGTCTCGTTTCGGTTTTTGATTCGTGATTTTCTTCGATTAGTGGTCGTGTGTGCAGTGGGTTTTTGGCCTGGCCCACGTTCTGGCCTGGCCCGTGGCCCACGACCTGACCCGGCCTGGCTCTGGCGCGTGCGCCCCTAGCGCCCCACACCCCAATGCGTGCCCCCTCCCTCTCTCTATCTCATTTCTTTTCCCGCACAACAACTTCCTTCTCCCGCTCTTCCACCTCCTTGCCCTAGGTGTGATCCGGTGGACGGTTATCGCCGATCGTTGGATCCCAAGGTGAGCTCCCCCTCCCCTCTCCTCTCTCCCTCCCTCCCCTTCTCTCTCCCCGACACGCGGGCCCCTACCCCTTAGCGCGGCGCGCGGCGCGCGGCGCCGCCCCTGCCTCTCGCGGCGGCACGACACCCTGCCCTTGCCCCTCGCGGTGCGGCCCCGCCCCTGCCCCACGGCGCGGCTCGCGGCATGGCCCTGCAGCGTGGCTCGCGGCGCAGCCCCGTGGCATCCTCCTGGCGCGTCTCCCTGCGGAGCGGCCTCTCGGCGTGGCCTCAAAGCGCCCCGGCACGTGCAGCGCGTTCCCATGCGCGCGCAGTCCCGTTCCCGCGCGCGACCCTAGCGTGTGTGGCGTTTAAAATTCAATTTGATTCGTTTTAAATTTAGTTTAATTTACGTGCTGCGTCGCGCGCTTCGTCGCACGACGAGTTATTTTAAATTTAGATTTATTAGTTGTGCTGCATCGCGCATTTCGTCGTGCGACAATTCATTTTATTTCAGATTATTTAATATGTTGCGTCGCGCGTTTAGTCACACAACGTTTTGTTTTGAGTTCAGTTTCAGTGACATGTGTCGTCGTGTGCTCCGTCGCGCGACGCTTTACGTTATTTTTATATTTAATTCAAGTGCTTCATTGTGCGCTTCGTCGTGCGACGATTCGTTTAATTTAGTTTAGTCTAAGTGTTGCGTCACGCATTTTGCCGCGCAATGACTCATTTTTATTTTTAGCTTAGCTTGTGCGTGCTGTCGCGCGCCTCGTTGCGTGGCAACTCGTCCAATTTTAGTTAGTTCGCGTGTGTCGTCGTGCGTTTCGCCGCACGACAACCCTTTTAAATTTACCTCGAACTGTTTATAATAATTAAACGCGTAGCGTAACCTTATTTTATGCATAGCGCGATTGTCAAATTAATATGGTTATGTTTAGACAAGTACTGTTAATCCATAACTGCTTAACATAATCGCCTTTCGACCATAGCCCTCGACCGTTGTTTTCTCTTTCTCGCTTAGTTGTAGGTGCGAGCCCTGCGCCAAGCGTCTGCTTATTTGTTATATTGTACTGCATGTGTATTGTTCTTTTTTATTAAAATCGTGTTATGTATGTTTGAACTCGTATAGATAACTGTCAGTTGGCGGAGTCCAAAAGAGTTGCAGGTGAAGATCCTGAGCAGCAGTTGGTTGGTGAAGGCAAGTGTCCCTTGACCCAATCTATGTCCTACTCATTTTATAATTCACTCCCCGCATTTACACAATTTATACCTAAGAATTGACTAGCTTTGTTTATCTTGTCCTTGTTTACCTATGTGGGGTTGGGTTATTTTGGTTTAGCTTTATGCTAGAGCTTCACACTAATCAATAAACATGATGAGATTATTTAAGATACGTTGTTTTCCCTTTGATTATGATGATGATATTGTGACATTTAAGGGGACTCGAGAGCGGTTTCTCGAGTGCCTCTCCCATAAGGACTGGTTCGTTGGATGATCGCTCGGGAAAAATAGTGCAACCATGATGGTGGTATGGGACGCGCTTAGCTGAATAATTAGAGGAACTGAGGTGTAGTTCACTTCGCTGTCGTGCCGTCAATGGGGCTCGATGTATGCGGCTCACTCTGCCGAGGGTGGATTGCCCCTTGGGGAGAAGTGCGGTACATTTAGGAAAGCTAACGGGTGTTACAGCCTCGGGGAATCTTTGTAAAGGCTACGTAGTGAAACCCTGCCTATTCACCTTGGTAATGTTTAAGGTTTGATCAGCCCGAGAACAAAAGGGAATCACGACTTGTGGGTAAAAATGAAATTGATATATCAGCCGTGCTCGCGGTTATTGAAAGTTTCCTAGAGGGGGTGAATATGCGAAACCTGAAATTTATAACTTAAACACACACTACAAGTCGGGGTTAGTGTTAGAATTAAAACTCAAGTCCGAAAGAGAGGGGAAAACAAATCAACCAACAAATAAGGCGAGTGCACTCGGTGATTTGTTTTACCGAGGTTCGGTTCTAAAGAACCTAGTCCCATTGAGGTCACAAAGACCGGGTCTATTTCACCCCTTTCCCTCTCTCAAACGGTCACTTAGACCGAGTGACCTTTCTCCTTAATCAAACGGGTCACTTAGACCTTGTAAGGACCACCACACACTTAGGTGTCTCTTGCTTTGATTACAAGTCACTTTGGAACAAGAATGAGGAAGGAAGAAAGCGATCCAAGCAACAAGAGCGCAAATGAACACGAACACACACTCTCTCAAGTCACTAGGTGGTTGGAATGAATTCTAGACTTGGAGAGGATTTGATCTTTGGAAATGTGTCTTGGAGTGACTGCACTAGCTCTTGTATTGAATGAGAACTTCAGAAAACTTGGATGCTTGGAGTTGTGGTGGTTGGGGGATATTTATAGCCCTCAAACACCAAAGAAGCCGTTGGGGAGGCTGCTGGCGATGGGCGCACCGGACAGGTCCTGTTCACTGTCCGGTGCGCTGCCACGTCACCCAACCGTTAGGGTTCAGAGCGAAGTCGACCGTTGGAGCTTTGTCTCCTTGCGGCACCGGACAGTCCGGTGCCACACCGGACAGTCCGGTGCCACACCGGACAGTCCGGTGCCACACCGGACAGGTCCTGTTTACTGTCCGGTGCGCCTCTGACTCTGTGGCTCTGACTCTGCGTGCACTGTTCTTCACTATTGCTGTGTAAGCGGCTTTTACAATCGACCATTGCGTGAATTAGCCGTTGCTCCACTGGCACACCGGACAGTCCGGTGAATTATAGCGAAGCGCGGCTCAGTTTTCCCGAGAGTGGCTAGTTCATCTTCGTATGGACATGGTGCACCGGACATTGTCCGGTGCGCCAGTCCACAGCACACTCAAGTCTTTGCTCCTTTTGAATTGAGTCCCTAACTTGAATATTTATTGGTTTGTGTTGAACCTTATGCACCTATAATACATGAGTTCTAGAGCAAACTAGTTAGTCCATATATTTGCGTTGGACATTCAACCACCAAAATTAATTGTAGGAAAGGTTAACCCTATTTACCTTTCAATCTCCCCCTTTTGGTGATTGATGCCAACACAAACCAAAGCAAATATATAAAGTGCAAGAAATGAACTAGTTTGCATATGGTAAGTGCATAGGTTACTTGGAATTAAACTAATTGATAATCTTACTAGATATGAATGGATTGCTTTCTTTTATTTGATATTTTAGACCACTTTTGCACCACATGTTTTTGTTTTTGCAATCCTTTTGAAAGTCTTTTCAAAAATTCTTTTGCAAATAGTCAAAGATATATGAATAAGATTGCGAGAAGCATTTTTCAAGGTTAGAATTTTTCTCCCTATTTTAAATGTTTTTCCTTTGACTAATAAAAGCTTCCCCTGAATGAAATTCTCCTCTTAGCTTCAAGAGGGTTTTTAAATGGATATCAATTTGGAAATCTTATTTTCATAAGCAAAGATACCAATTTATACCAATTGAGTAACAAACATTCATGAAAAACAATTAAATCTTCATTTTGAAAATTTTGAAATGGTGGTGCGGTCCTTTTGCTTTGGGCTTAATATTTTCTCCCTCTTTGGCATTAATCGTCAAAAACGGAGAACTTTGGAGCCCTAGACATTTTCTCCCCCTTTGGGGCCTAACATTACCTACCAAATGGTAAAATAAATACGAGTGAAAGGTCATACCATTGAGAATTTGCAGAATACCGGCAAAGGTAGATAATGCCGTTAGAGTTGAGTGGAAGCGTTGTCTTTGCCGAATACTTTATTTCCTTTTCAATCTACGACTTAGTATAGAAATACACTTAAAAACACATTAGTCCATAGTTTTGGCACAAGAAGAATAAGAAATATGCAATTGTACCAAAAGAAAGAGGATGTGATCAAAGGTATATAATGAGCTATGTATGCAATTTTTCAATCAAAATTTCGAGAATCAAGTATATTTAGGCTCATTCCTAAGTTCATCTAGTGGCTTGGTAAAGATATCGGCTAATTGATTTTGGGGTATTAACATAAGAAATTTCGATATCTCCCTTTGCTGGTGATCCCTTAGAAAGTGATACCGAATGTCTATGTGCTTAGTGAGGCTGTGTTCAACGGAATTATCCGCCATGCGGATTGCACACTAATTATCACATAAGAGAGGGGACCTTGCTCAATTTGTAGCCATTGTCCCTAAGGGTTTGCCTCATCCAAGTAATTGCGCACAACAATGGCCTGCGGTAATATACTCGGCTTCAGCGGTAGAAAGAGCTATAGAGTTTTGTTTCTTTGAAACCAAGACACCAGGGATCTCCCTAGAAACTGACAAGTCCCTGATGTGCTCTTCCTATCAATTTTATACCCTGCCTAGTCGGCATCGGAATATCCTATTAAATCAAAAGTGGAATCCCTTGGGATACCAAAGCCTAACTTAGGAGTGTAGACTAAGTATCTCATGATTCTCTTCACGGCCCTAAGGTGAACTTCCTTAGGATCGGCCTGAAATCTTGCACACATGCATACAGAAATCATAATATCCGGTCGAGATGCACATAAGTAGAGTAAAGATCCTATCATCGACCTGTATACCTTTTGATCTACGGATTTACCTCCCATGTCGAGGTTTAGATGCCCATTGGTTCCCATGGGTGTCTTGATGGGTTTGCCATCCTTCATTCCAAACTTCTTAAGTATGTCTTGAATGTACTTTGTTTGGATGATAAAGGGTGCCCTCTTAGAGTTGCTTGATTTGAAATCCTAGAAAGTATCTCAACTCCCCCATCATTGACATCTCGAATTTCTGTACCATGATCCTACTAAACTCTTTACAGGTAGACTTGTTAGTAGACCCAAATATGATATCATCAACATAAATTTAGCATATAAACAAGTCTTTTTCAACAGTTTTAGTAAAGAGTGTGGGATCGACTTTACCGACTTTGAAGCCATTAGTGATAAGAAAATCTCACAGGCATTCATACCATGCTCTGGGGCTTGCTTGAGCCCATAAAGCGCCTTTGATAGTTTATAAACATGGTTAGGGTACTCACTATCTTTAAAGCCGGGAGGTTGCATCAACATAGACCTCTTCCTTGATAGGTCAATTGAGGAAGGCACTCTTCACGTCCATTTGATAAGCTTGAAGCTATGTAAGTAGCATAGACAAGTAATATGCGAATTGACTCAAGCCTAGCTACGGGTGCATAAGTTTCACCAAAATCAAAACTTTCGACTTGTGAATAACCTTTGGCACAAGTTGGGGTTTGTTCCTTATCACCACACCATGCTCATCTTGCTTGTTGCGGAATACCCATTTGGTACCTACAACATTTTGATTAGGACGTGGAACTAAATGCCATACTGAAAGGGAATGTGCCCTTAGGGCCATTTCTAGTATTGTTTTGGTGATTAAGTGTCCAACACATATTGAGTGAGTAATTATGTGCCAAATGATGAATGAAGTGCAAATCAACAAGAAGGTATGATTCTAGACTTAGTACATTAGTTTTTCTGTACTAATATATTTGTCTAAGTGCTAGAATCAGAGAAAGAGAAAAATGAAAAGACTTGGCTAGAGCAGCCAAGACTCAGCCAGTCTGGCACACCGGACTGTCCGGTGGTGCACCGGACAGTGTTCGGTGCGCCAGGCTGGCTTTTGGCGAACTGGCCACTCTCGGGAATTGCGTCGGTGGCGTACGGCTATAATTCACCGGACTGTCCAGTGGTGCACCGGACTATTCGGTGAGCCAACGGCCCGCCAGTGCAACGGTCGGCCGCCAAATCCGCGGGCAATGTGTGGCCCGCTCCAACGGTCGGCAGGAGGCACCAGACTGTCCAGTGTGCACCGAACAGTGTCCGGTGCGCCAACGGCTACAATTCTACAAACGGTCGGCTGTGCCATTTCAGGAAGGCAATCTGCACCGGACCATGAACAGTGCCTGTCTGGTGGTGCACCGGACTGTCCGGTGCGCCACCCGACAGAAGGCAAGAATTGCCTTCCCAGATTGCCTCCAACGGCTCCTAGCTGCCTTGGGGCTATAAAAGGGACACCTAGGCGCATGGAGGAGTCACCCAAGCATTCTTTGATTATCTCTAAGCACCAAGACTCCATTCTCGCGCATTTGATTCTTTGTGATAGTGACTTGAGCTCTATTTGAGTAGAGAACTCCTCGCATTGTGTTGTGAGCTCAAGTTGTAGCTTGTGTGCGTGTTTGTGCTCGTGCTTTGAGTCTTGCGTGTGTTGCTCTCTCCTCCCTTACTTCCGTGCTTCTTTGTGATCATCAATTATAAGGGCGAGAGGCTCCAAGTTGTGGAGATTCCTCGCGAACGGGAGATAATAAAAGAAAGGAAAACACCGTGGTATTCAAGTTGATCATTGGATCACTTGAAAGGGGTTCAGTGCGACCCTCGTCCATTGGGACGCCACAACGTGGAGTAGGCAAGTGGTATACTTGGCCGAACCACGGGATAAATCACCGTGTCTCTTGTGCTTGTTTTCTTCGTGACCATTGTATTTCACAAGAGCTTGATCCTTAGCCACTTGATTCTATTGAGCTAACTCTTAACCAAGTTTGTGGCTACAAGTATTTGATTTTTACAGAATCACCTATTCACCCCCCCTCTAGGTGCTCTCAATTGGTATCGGAGCCGTTCTCTTCACGCAAGGGACTAATCGCCCGAAGAGATGGATCCTAAGGGAAAGGGGATGGTGGTCAATGACAAGACAAATGAGTCCATCGTCAACGAGCCAAGAGATGATAAGCCCTCAGACTCTGGCTCGAGTCATAAGAAGGATGGGAAGAAGAAGAGGCGCATTAAGAAGATCGTCTACTACAACAGCGACGAGTCTTCTTCTTCCCCAAGAGACGACGAATACGACGAGAAAAAGAAATCGGTTAATTCGAATTTTTCTTTTGATTATTCTCGTATTCCGTTTAATTCCGATGCTCATTTATTTTCAATTCCACTTGGGAAACCTCCGCACTTTGATGAAGAAGACTACCCATTTTGGAGTCACAAATGCGTAGTCACCTATTCTCTCTCCATCCGAGTATTTGGGAGATTGTTGAAAACGGAATGCTTTTTGATAGTACTGACAACCCCGTTTTCATTAATGAGCAAATCCATAAAAATGCACAAGCTACCACTGTTTTGCTAGCGTCTTTGTGCAGGGACGAGTACAATAAGGTGAGCGGCTTGGACAACGCCAAGCAAATCTGGGACACCCTCAAGATTTCTCATGAGGGGAACGACGCCACCATGATCACCAAGATGGAGTTGGTGGAAGGCGAACTAGGAGGTTTGCAATGATTAGGGGAGAGGAGCCAACGCAAACGTACAACAGGCTCAAGACCCTGGTCAACAAGATCAAGAGTTATGGAAGCACGAGATGGACGGACCACGACGTCGTCTGACTTATGCTTAGGTCCTTCACTGTTTTTGATCCTCATCTTGTGAACTCAATCCGTGAGAATCCTAGGTACACAAAGATGACGCCCGAGGAAATACTCGGAAAGTTTGTAAGCGGGCGTATGATGATCAAGGAAGCAAGATACGTTGATGAGGCATTGAATGGCCCAATGCCCATCTACGAGCCTTAAACCGTTGCTCTCAAAGAAACAAGCAGCAGGGAGGCGCTACTTAGCAAGGTGGCGCAAGTTGAGGTGGCCGGGCTAAATGAGGATGAAATGTCACTCATTATCAAGCGCCTCAAGACGGCGCTAAAAGGACGCAAGGAGCATCCCAACAAGAGCAAGACAAAGGGAAAGCGCTCCTGCTTCAAGTGTGGTAAGACTGGTCACTTTATTGCTAACTGTCCCGATAATGATAGTGACCAGGGACAAGAAAAGAGCGGAAAGAGGGAGAAAAAGAAGTCCTACAAGAAGGCGAAGGGCGAGGCGCACCTTGGCAAAGAGTGGGATTCGGATTGCCCTTCGTCCGACTCCGACGACGAAGGACTCGCCGCCTCGGCCTTCAACAAGTCATCTCTCTTCCCCAACAAGCGCCATACTTGCCTAATGGCAAAGGAGAAAAAGGTAAGCGTTCGAGAAACTCCTAAATATACTACTTCTAGCGATGAAGATTCTAGTGATGATGAAGTAGACTATTCTAGCTTATTTAAAGGTTTAGATAGAGCCAAGATAGAAAAAATCAATGAATTGATTGATGCTTTAAATGAAAAGAATAGACTCTTAGAAAAGCAAGAGGATATATTGTATGAAGAACATGATAAGTTTATTAGTGTACAAAAATCTCTTGCTTTAGAAACTAAAAGGAATGAGATTTTATCTTCTGAAATTTCTGCTTGCCATGAGTCTATTTCTAGTTTGAAGATTGTTAATGATGAGTTAAATGCTAAGTTAGAAGTAGCTAATAAGTCTAGTTCATGTGTGGAACATGTCGTAATTTTAATAGGTGTAAGGATTTTGATGTTAATGCTTGTAATGAACACCTGGCATCCATTACTAAATTAAATGATGAAGTTGCAAGTCTTAATGCTCAACTTAAGACTTGCAAGGTGGATTTTGATAAACTAAAATTTGCAAGAGATGTCTACACTGTTGGTAGACACCCCTCTATTAAGGATGGGCTTGGCTTTCGAAGGGAAGCCAAGAACTTAACAAGTCAAAGGGCTTCCATTTCCGCCAAGGAGAAAGGGAAGGCCCCTATGGCTAATAGTGCTCAACGAAATCATGCTTTCATCTATAGTGATAGAAAATTTTCTAGAAATGCTCATAGGAGTTATGCTTATGATTCACATGCTATGATTGCTTCAAGTTCTTCTTTTGTGCATGGTAGAAATATGCCTAGGAAAAATGTTGTTCATATGCCTAGGAAAGTACGTAATGAACCTTCTACAATTTACCATGCTTGCAATACTTCTTTTGCAATTTGTTGTAAGAATAAGAAAGTGATTGCTAGAAAGTTGGGGGCCAAATGCAAGGAAGACAAGACTTGCATTTGGGTCCCAAAGATTATTATAACTAACCTTGTAGGACCCAACAAGAGTTGGGTAACTAAAACCCAAGCCTAATTTGCCTTGCTGGTTTATGCATCCGGGGGCTCAAGCTGGATTATCGACAGCGAATGCACAAACCATATGACGGGGAGAAGAAGATGTCCACCTCCTACGTCGAGAACAAGGATTCCCAAGATACAATCATATTTGGAGATGGGAATCAAGGCAAGGTCAAAGGCTTAGGCGAGATAGCCATCACAAATGAGCACTCTATCTCTAATGTATTTCTAGTAGAGTCGCTAGGCTATAATCTGCTGTCTGTTAGTCAATTGTGCCACATGGGCTACAATTGTTTATTTACCAATGTAGATGTGTCTGTCTTTAGAAGAAGTGATGGTTCACTAGCTTTTAAGGGTGTACTAGACGACAAACTCTATTTAGTTGATTTTTCGAAAGAGGAGGCCGATCTAGACGCATGCTTAATTGCTAAGACTAGCATGGGCTGGCTGTGGCATCGCCGTCTAGCACATGTAGGGATGAAGAACCTTCACAAACTTCTAAAGGGAGAACATGTGTTAGGTCTAACAAATGTGTTTTTTCGAAAAAGATAGACCTTGTGCAGCTTGTCAAGCAGGCAAACAGGTGGGAAGCGCTCATCACAGCAAGAATGTGATGACCACATCAAGACCTTTGGAGCTACTTCACATGGACCTCTTCGGACCCGTCGCCTACCTCAGCATAGGGGGAAGTAAGTATGGTCTTGTTGTTGTTGATGACTTTTCCCGCTTCACTTGGGTATTTTTTTGCAGGATAAATAAGAAACCCAAGGGACCCTCAAGCGCTTTCTAAGGCGAGCTCAAAACGAATTTGAACTCAAAGTGAAAAAGATTAGAAGCGACAACGGGTCTGAGTTCAAGAACCTTCAAGTGGAGGAGTTCCTTGAGGAGGAAGGAATCAAGCATGAGTTCTCCGCTCCCTACACACCACAGCAAAACGGTGTGGTAGAGAGGAAGAACAGGGACACTTATAAACATGGCGAGGACAATGCTTGGAGAATTCAAAACGCCCGAGCGGATTTGGTCGGAAGCTATGAACACAGCTTGCCACGCCATAAACCGGGTCTACCTTCATCGCCTCCTCAAGAAGACGTCGTACGGACTTCTAACTGGTAACAAACCCAACGTTTCATATTTTCGTGTATTTGGGAGTAAATGTTACATTCTAGTGAAGAAAGGTAGGAATTCCAAATTTGCTCCCAAAGCTGTAGAAGGCTTTTTGCTAGGTTATGACTCAAATACAAAGGCGTATAGAGTCTTCAACAAATCATCGGGTTTGGTTAAAGTCTCTAGCGACGTTGTATTTGATGAAACTAATGGCTCTCCAAGAGAGCAAGTTGATCTTGATGATGTAGATGAAGATGATGTTCCAACGGACGCAATTCGCACCATGGCGATTGGAGATGTGCGACCACAGGAACACCAAGAGCAAGATCAACCTTCTTCCTCAATGATGGTGCATCCCCCGACTCAAGATGAAGAACAGGTTCTTCAAAAGGAGGCGTGTGATCAAGGGGGAGCACAAGAAGACCAAGTTGTGGAGGAAGAAGCACCATGGGCCCCTCCAACTCAAGTTCGAGCGACGATTCAAAGGAATCATCCCGTCGACCAGATATTGGGTGATATAAGCAAGGGAGTAACTACTCGCTCACGTCTAGCTAATTTTTGTGAGCATTACTCGTTTGTCTCTTCTATTGAGCCTTTTAGGGTAGAAGAGGCCTTGCTAGATCCGGACTGGGTGTTGGCCATGCAGGAAGAGCTCAACAACTTCAAGCGAAATGAAGTTTGGACCTTGGTGCCACGTCCCAAGAAAAATGTTGTGGGAACCAAGTGGGTGTTCTGCAACAAACAGGACGAGCACGGAGTGGTGACAAGGAACAAGGCTCGACTTGTGGCAAAAGGTTATGCCCAAGTCACAGGTTTTGGACTTTGAGGAGACTTTTGCTCCTGTGGCTAGGCTAGAGTCGATTCGCATTTTGTTAGCCTATGCTGCTCACCATTCTTTTAGGTTGTTCCAAATGGATGTGAAGAGCGCTTTCCTCAACGGGCCAATCAAGGAGGAGGTGTACGTGGAGCAACCCCCTGGCTTTGAGGATGAACGGTAGCCCGACCACGTGTGTAAGCTCTCTAAGGCGCTCTATGGACTTAAACAAGCCCCAAGAGCATGGTATGAATGACTTAGAGATTTTCTAATTGACAATTCTTTCAAGGTTGGGAAAGCCGATCCAACTCTTTTCACTAAGACTTGTGATGGTGACCTATTTGTGTGCCAAATTTATGTCGATGACATAATATTTGGTTCTACTAACCAAAAGTCTTGTGAAGAGTTTAGCAGGGTGATGGCACAGAAATTCGAGATGTCGATAATGGGCGAGTTGAACTACTTCCTTGGGTTCCAAGTGAATTAACTCAAGGACGGCACCTTCATCTCTCAAACGAAGTACACGCAAGACTTGCTCAAGCGGTTCGGGATGAAGGACGCCAAGCTTGCAAAGACTCCAATGGGAACCGACGGACATGTCGACCTCAACAAAGGAGGTAAGTCCGTTGATCAAAAGGCATACCAGTCTATGATAGGGTCTTTACTTTATTTATGTGCTAGTAGACCGGATATTATGCTAAGCGTATGCATGTGTGCTAGATCTCAATCCGACCCAAGGGAGTGTCACCTTGTGGACGTTAAGCGAATTCTTAGATATTTAGTTGCTATGCCTTGCTTCGGGATCTGGTATCTAAAGGGGTCTACCTTTGACTTGATTGGATACTCAGACTCCGACTATGCTGGATGCAAGGTTGATAGGAAGAGTACATCAGAGACGTGCCAATTCCTAGGAAGGTCCCTAGTGTCTTGGAATTCTAAGAAACAAATTTCCGTTGCCCTATCCACCGCTGAGGCCGAGTATGTTGCCGCAGGACAGTGTTGCGCGCAACTACTTTGGATGAGGCAAACCCTCCGGGACTTTGGCTACAATCTGAGCAAAGTCCCACTCCTATGTGACAATGAGAGTGCAATCCGCATGGCGGACAATCCTGTTGAACACAGCCGCACAAAGCACATAGACATCCGGCATCACTTTTTGAGAGACCACCAGCAAAAGGGAGATATCGAAGTGTTTTATGTTAGCACTGAGAACCAGCTAGCCGATATCTTTACCAAACCTTTAGATGAGAAGACCTTTTGCAGGCTGCGTAGTGAGCTAAATGTCTTAGATTCGCATAACTTGGATTGATCTATAGCATACATGTGTCTTATGTCTTTGATCATGTTCCTTTATGCATTTTATTGCTTATTTATGGTGCTCAAGTTGTGCAAGGGATCCCCGGACCTCACAAGTCCATGTGTGAATGATGCACATATTGAGGGGGAGAAATGCTACAACTTGACCCTTTGAGACTAACCGTGTGCTTGAGTTTACTTAATTTAGTCTCAAAGGTGGATTGAAAGGGAAAGGTGAACTTGGACCATGCAAGACTTCCACGACACTCCGATGAAAGGGTAATTTACTCCAAGTTCATCTACATGCTCTTATTGTCTTTTTACTCTTAATTGACGATTTTGGTGAGGCAATGGGATTTAAGGGCCAATAATGACCCCGTTTTGGTGCTTAATGCCAAAGGGGGAGAAATTAAGGCCAAAGCAAATGGATCAGGTACCAGTTGAGAACTTTGAAAATAGTACAGTTAGAACTTTTGATTTGTCAAAATTCTTATTGTCAAAACTTGGTCTCTTATGGGGAGAATTTATGTTTATGGGAAAAAGGGAGAGTTTTTGGATCTTGATCATTTTCTCTCTTGGATTATCTCTCTTTATGCCCAAACAAGTGAGTTTGACTTAGAGATAGGAAAATGAATTTGATTTGCAAAAACAAACCAAGTGGTGGCAAAGAACGATCCAAATATGTCAAATCTTGTAAAAGACAATTTTTGTTGTCAATTGCATTGATGTTGCACTTCTATTTGTTGCTTTTTGTTGTGTTGGCATAAATCAGCAAAAAGGGGGAGATTGAAATGGAAATGTGCCCTTAGGCCATTTCTAGTATTGTTTTGGTGATTAAGTGCCCAACACATATTGAGTAAGTAATTATGTGCCATATGATGAATGAAGTGCAAATCAACAAGAAGGTATGATTCTAGACTTAGTACATTGGTTTTTGTGTACTAATATATTTGTCTAAGTGCTAGAATCAGAGAAAAGAGAAAAAGGAAAAGACTTGGCTGGAGCAGCCAAGACTCAGCGCAGTCTGGCACACCGGACTGTCCAGTGGTGCACCGGACAGTGTCCGGTGCGCCAGGCTGGCTTCTGGCGAACTGGCCACTCTCGGGAATTCATCGGTGGCGTACGACTATAATTCACCGGACTGTCCGGTGGTGCACCGGACTGTCCGGTGAGCCAACGGCCGCCAGCTCAACGGTCGGCCGCCAAATCCGCGGGCGATGCGTGGCCCGCTCCAACGGTCGGCAGGAGGCACCGGACTGTCCGGTGTGCACCGGACAGTGTCCGGTGCGCCAACGACTACAATTCTACAACGGTCGGCTGTGCCATTTCAGGAAGGCAATCTGCACCGGACCATGAACAGTGCCTGTCCGGTGGTGCACCGGACTGTCCGGTGCGCCACCCGACAGAAGGCAAGAATTGCCTTCCCAGATTGCCTCCAACGTCTCCTAGCTGCCTTGGGGCTATAGAAGGGACCCCTAGGCGCATGGAAGAGTCACCCAAGCATTCTTTGATCATCTCTAAGCACCAAGGCTCCATTCTCGCGCATTTGATTCTTTGTGATAGTGACTTGAGCTCTATTTGAGTAGAGAACTCCTCGTATTGTGTTGTGAGCTCAAGTTGTAGCTTGTGTACGTGTTTGTGCTCGTGCTTTGAGTCTTGCGTGTGTTGCTCTCCCCTCCCTTACTTCCGTGCTTCTTTGTGATAATCAATTGTAAGGGCGAGAGGCTCCAAGTTGTGGAGATTCCTCGCGAACGGGAGATAGTAAAAGAAAGAAAAACACCGTGGTATTCAAGTTGATCATTGGATCACTTGAAAGGGGTTGAGTGCGACCCTCGTCCATTGGGACGCCACAACATGGAGTAGGCAAGTGGTATACTTGGCCGAACCACGGGATAAATCACCGTGTCTCTTGTGCCATTTTCTTCGTGACCATTGTGTTTCACAAGAGCTTGATCCTTAGCCACTTGATTCTATTGAGCTAACTCTTAACCAAGTTTGTGGCTACAAGTATTTGATTTTTACAGGATCACCTATTCACCCTCCTCTAGGTGCTCTCACATACCTCATTCCTTGTGAAGTTGTTGAGCTACTCTTGCATTGCCAGCACCCAATCCGGATCTCTTAGTGCATCCTCCACCCTGTATGGCTCAATAGAGAACACAAAAGAGTAATGTTCACAAAAATGTGCAACTCGAGATCTAATGGTTATCCCTTATGAATATCACCAAGGATGGAGTTGACGGGGTGACTCTTGGGTGTGGCGGTCTTTGACCCTGAATTTCTTGTTCATCTTCCTTGTCTTGATTATCTTCATCTGCCCCTTGATCATTGTCCTCCTCTTGAGGTGGCTCATCCTCTTGATCTTCTTCTTCATCATCTTGAGCCTGATCCTCATCTTGAGTTGGTGAAGATGCTTGGTTGGAAGATGACGGTTGATCTTGTGCTTGTGTGGGCTCTTCGGATTCCTTAGGATACACATCCCCAATGGACATGTTCCTTAGCGCGATGCATAGAGCCTCTTCATCATCTAATTCATCAAGATCAACTTGCTCCACTTGGGAGCCATTAGTCTCATCAAACACAATGTCACAAGAAACTTCAACTAGTCCAGTGGACTTGTTAAAGACTCTATATGCCCTTGTGTTCGAATCATAACCTAGTAAAAAGCCTTCTATAGCTTTAGGAGCAAATTTAGATTTTCTACCTCTTTTAGTAAGAAATAAGCATTTGCTCCCAAAGACTCTAAAATATGAAACATTGGACTTTTTACCGGTGAGGAGTTCATATGATGTCTTCTTGAGGATTCAGTGAAGGTAGAGCCGGTTGATGGAGTAGCAAGCAGTGTTGATTGCTTCCGCCCAAAACCGGTCCGGAGTCTTGTACTCATCAAGCATGGTTCTTGCCATGTCTAGTAGAGTTCTATTTTTCCTCTCCACTACACCATTTTGTTGAGGTGTGTAGGGAGAAGAAAACTCATGCTTGATGCCCTCATCCTCAAGAAATCCTTCTATTTGTGAATTCTTGAACTCCGTCCATTGTCACTTCTTGTCTTTTTGGTTCTCAATCTAAACTCATTTTGAACTCGTCTCAAGAATCCCTTTAATGTCTCTTGGGTTTGTGATTTTTCCTGTAAAAAGAATACCCAAGTGTTGGGTACTTGTTCTCAAATGCTAAGAATTAAGAACAAGGCAACACAAAAAGTGTTAAATGTTAGACTCCTTCGTCCTTGAAAACATTATGTCCCTTCGGATATAATGAATCTCAGACGAAGGTTATAAAGAGGAAAAACCTTCGTAAGATTAATAAATGGACAAAGAGAGCACATATACACAAAATATGAGCAATGATGCGAGTGTAATCATCAACTTATTTTTATTACCAATTTCATAAAAACAAATTACAAATGTACCTTCAGATTGATGGAAAGTAAAGGTACAATCGTGATGCGCGAAAGCGTATGCCAGGTCAGCGTGAACAGTACGGGAGTACTGTTCATCTATTTATAGGCACGGGACGCAGCCCGTGTAAAATTACATTGATGCCCTTTACATTTGATAATAACTTTATGGCAATCCTTTGAGGTTTAACTTGACTTTTCATCCTTAAGTCGGTTCCTCTTTTCCTTCGTCATGCCGAAGCTTTTCTGCACGTAGCTTCGTGATCGTCCTATCCTTCGTCGTGATCGCTTTCCACCCCAGTCAAGGTTCATCTTAACCATGCTCTTGTACACCCGCAACCTGACTCCGAAGATACCTATTCACATGTTTCACTCGGAAAATATTGTCAAATCATGTTTTTGAGGAGCTTCGGAAGCCGAAGGCCCCCAACAGTAGCCCCTCTCAATATTAATTTACTGCAATGATAAATTCATATTGCGACATGGACGAAGGCTTTGAGCCGAAGGTCCGAAAAAACACCTTCCTTCTGCTAGAATAGCAGCAGTCATTGACAAACGGGGCCCTCCAGTTTCCGACACACTGGGTGTATAAATAAGAGCCCACCGCAAGTTTATTTGGCACGCTCTCTTGCCATCCGCTTTTACTCACCCAAAAAATTTTTAGCCTGCACGTAACAACACTTGCTCGGTTTTAGATTTTTAAGCTTCGGTTTTGAGTGTGTTTTGTCAGCATTTTAGAAGATGCCTGAGGATAAGAAAGCCGTTGGTGGTTCGAAGCTAAGCCTTTCTGAGGAGATGCACCTGGGCTTTCTTGAATCAATGTCAAAGACTAATACGGAGAAGATTACCAGGGAGATTTTGGAGGGTTTATCTGAAGATACTGGCGACAGTGAAAGTTACGATGTGGATAGTGGTGGTGAAGATTCCGAAGATCGACCCTGGCGACCAAGCCATGCAGTTTTTGGTAAGTCCAGTATTAAGGAAAATCATCTTGTCAATATGAGAGGGAGATACTTTCGGGACTTGTCTATTGTGAGGGCTGACGAAGGAGAGAAGACTTGTCCGACTCCCGAAGAAAATGAGGTCGTGATATTCCGAAGCTTCTTAAAAGCTGGATTACGATTTCCCTTGAGTAGCTTTGTCGTGGAAGTGCTGAAGACATTTGAAATCTACCTTCACCAACTTATCCCCGAAGCAATCATAAGGATGAACATCTTTGTGTGGGCCGCGAGAAGCCAAGGTTTGGAACCTAATGCAAAAAGCTTCTGTAACATACACGAGCTATTGTACGAGACAAAACCCTGGGGCAAAGAGCAGTATCACAACAACTTTGGCTGCTACAGCTTCGGCGCTCGGTCCGGGTCAAGCTTCCCTGTGCCAACTTTTCGAAAGAGGTGGCCCGGTGACTGGATGACAGAATGGTTTTACGTGAAAAATGACTTGAAATCACGTGAAGATATCAAAGGTATCATTATGCGCCCTATCTGGCAACGCTTTGGCCTCCGGAAGCCGAAAGTGGAAATGGATGAAGCAGCCGAAGAATGCCAGAGAGCCTTTGGCGTGGTTTGCTCTTTTATCGGGACAAGGGATTTGGTCCAAGAGCATATTACGTTCAGAGTATGGCCACTTGTAGAAAAATGGGAAATGCCGAAGGAGACCGTCAGGGAACCTGATGAAGGTGGACTAGTTAGGCTGAAATACACATTCAAATATGGAGATAAGTTTGTTGAACCAGATGATGACTGGTTAAAAAGTATTGAGGCCATAAGTGACGAATTGCTTGGGGTATATTCGAAAGCTGAAGATACTGCATTATCAGCGGCCTTCGGAGGCCGAAAGAAGAAGAGACTTAACCGAGTATTCGATGCAATTGGGTTTGTCTACCCCGACTACCATTACCCAGTGCGAGGCCAAAAAAGGAAAGATACTTCTCCTGCAAAGGAAATTGCTTCAGCTGCTCCTAGTGAGCCATCCCCGAAGAGGAAAAAGGTAAAGGTGCTCACACACCGGCCACGTTATATTGAACCGGCCACAATGCCTGAGTTTATTGGTGAGGCCTCTTTGGCCAGCGAAGCTAGAGAACCAACTCCAATGCCAAAAATCGAAGAAGTGGCCGAAGCACCAACAACAGAGAAAATAGAAGAACCGAGGATCGGAGAAACAAAATCATTAGAAATTTTAAGTCCTCCAACAAAAATCGAGGCCACGAAAAGCCAAAAGGGTCCAGCAGCGACCCCGAAAAGAAAAAGGATGGTTAATGTGCTAGATGTTTTGGAAACAATTAAATCTTCAAGCATAACTCCAAAGAAAACTGTTGAAGCTTCTGAAATGTCTACTGAAGCCTTTGTTGCTGAAGCTTTGAAGCAATTTGAAACTGAAGCTGGGCCCTCAGAGCCCACCAAGGTAAAACCTTTGAAAGCTGAAGAAAGAAAATTGACAGAGGCAACTTTGGAAACCGAAAAAATAAAAATGACAGAGCCAATTTTGATTGAAGAAATTGACACTGGCTCCCCCGAAGCATCTTCCAAAATACATGATTATATTGTGCGACATGCTTCGGGGAAGAAACTATCTGAAGAAGAGATTTCTGAAGCTAATCACTATGCCCGAGAACTGAAGTATCCGAAGAGGGCCGTAGTGTTCAATGGAACAGACGAAGATGACTTCCTATACTGTCTCCCAGACAATAAAGAATTATTCGTCTGCCGAGAGATGGCTAGAAGCATGGGGTTCCCGAAGCTTGAAGCTGGCCTTTGCGTCATGGCGAAGGAGGATCTTGCAGATAGCCTTGCATATAATAGTCTGAAGGTACAAAAATTGTAAATTTTGAAACTTATGAATTTTGAATTAGTCTTTTGCTGTTATGTTAATGCATTCATTCTTTTGAATAGGGCTTAATACTCAGCAATGCCTTAAGGGCACAAAAGAATGCTGAAGACGAGAGCTGCACTATCGCTCTTAACAACCTTCGAACAGAGGTTATCAGGCTAAGAAACGAAGCCTTGGAAAAGGACAAAATTCTGCTTACATTGGTGGATAAAATGAAGGAAGACGAAGCTAGCTCTAAAACTCAAGCCGAAGCTCAGAAGCGCGAAATCGAAGATCTTCGGAAACAATTAGCCCGAGCTAAAGAAGAACGCATTCTTGAAGAAACAAAACGAGAACTAAGTGATCAATGGGCAAATCATTTGGAAATAAATGTTGAAGAGCTTCGTGCTTTGAGGAAAAGGTGCTATGATAAATCCATAGAGTGTGTTAAAAAGATAAAATCCAGCTTCGCCAGCGTCGGCGCATTTTCTAGTGAAGAAAATTTCACAAGAGGGAATCCAGAAGGCCCGATTGAATGGATCAGTCACGAAGCTGAGGCCTTCGAGGAAATTTTGAATAGTCGCGGGGACATTTGTGCTTTTTTGGGCGCCAGAGGAATTGTTACTATTTTGGAGAAGAAAGGGTGCGAGCATGTAAAATCTTTAGCACAATCTGAAGCTGCTTTATCCTCTAAAGATATTAAAGACCCTTCAGCCGAAGCAAGCCAGGTCGGTGGAAAATTTTTTACCGACATTTGGGACAATGACGGCCGAGAAATGGCTCAAGAAATCATTCAGAGAAGCGAAAAAGGCATCCATGACGCTAGGAAGGTAGCGGAGGCTGCTGAAAAAAGCACAGGGCCCGAAGGGCAAATAGGTATTAATTAGTGGTTTTTATTCTTTTGTGATTTTTGATTTTGAACTTTGTTCGCGGTTTGTAATAATAATATAGCCAGGTCCTCTCCTCCCTCAGAACCTGCTGAGGCAGCTCCAGACCCCCCCGAAGGGGGGCGACGAAATTAAACAAATGGCCGAAGCCATCATGGACAAAGTTGTTAATCAGCTACTAAACGAAGCTGCAGAAGTAGTTCTTAGGGAAGATTAAGTGCTATTGTAAAAATACTTGGAACATGACATGTGTAAAACTTTGTAACTTTGAATGTAATATATAATGTATTTATGGTTCAATTCTTTACGATGCATGAAATTTTGCATACATACCGTTTTTTGAGCCTTCGGCGAAAAAACACCTTCCCTTCTTTTCATGCTTCGTGAAGAAAATCTTTTATGTATCACAAGAATTTCCATACTTCTCTGATGAAGAATATCCAAGCTTCGTGAAAACATTCTTCGAAGCTATAAAAAAGTTTTATGTTGCCTTTCTGACGAAGCTATACTTCTTCTCAATTTATCTTGCGCTTTAGCACGATTTTCTCTTTTTCCAAAACATTCTTCGAAGATCAATACTGTGTTTCCTTCTTGCTCTACATGCGATATGATGTATGATACTTATGTTATGCAAAATGATGTGATGATGTTATGCTATGCAAAATGATATTTATGCCGAAGATACACACATCTCTGCAATAGAGCACACAATCTTTTTATCTCAGCGCTGACTTTTCGCTGTAAGCCTCCCTTAGGAGCTTCTTCGCCTTTTACTTTTAGCGGAATCAATGTTTATTTTTCGCTGTAAGCCTCCCTTAGGAGCTTCTTCGCCTTTTACTTTCAGCGGAATCAGCGTTTATTTTTCGCTGTAAGCTCTGCATTCCCTTCGGAATGAGTTTTGAGCAGAAAACTTACACTGCGCTCCTTTAGGAACGACTTTTTACTACTTCGAAGAAGTTACAGTGTGTTCCTTAGAACAAGTTTTTGATAATTCGAAGGTTCTCTGTGCCACCATAAATTCTTGTGCTTCGGTAACTCAAGCCTATGGAGAAGATATATTTTCATTATGATGATAAGCTAAACTGTTACAAGAATCTGAAAAAACTATAAAAGACACTTAAACCTCCCATAATTGTTCTTTACTACAAAGAAAGTAAAACTGAATGCGAAAATGCGAAAAGCTGCTGTCGAGGTAGGATATTTTGTCAGTAAATATGCTTCGACTCTGGCACAGTGCTATTGACTGTGCGAGCTTCGGACTCCTCCCTGAGGTCCCTCTGGGGGTGAGAGTGCTGGCTCCCTTCTGGCTGCGGACCACGTTGTATTGGTGGTGGAAGCTGTTGCCAGGAAGCTTGGGGTTGGCTTGCCGAAGCAACAGAGGCTGCAAGGTGATTGCCTACATATTCTGGAATGTAAGGCGAATGGTACGAAGCAGTATGCATGACCTGCTTCGACTGGTTCTGTTGCGCTGCAGCCTCTGCTAGCTCCTTTTGCTTCTGGATGGTAACATGGCACATCCTGGTGGTATGGCCCTTGCCTTCACCACAGAACAGGCAATAAATTTTTCTTGGTTGATCTCCAAATCTTCCCTCGAAGCCCCTGTTGCCTCTGCCCCTTGGCGCTGGCGGCCGGAAAGAGCTTTGCTGTTGCCCCGAAGCTTGCGAGGAGCACTGTGGCCTTTGTTGTTGACTGCCTTTGTCATCACTTTGGGTAGAATTGTGAATTGACCTGACGTGCCTCGGATAAAATCTTCCTCCGAAGCCCTTGGCCATTTCATAGAACCTGAAAGCTTCCTCCCTTCTTTGGCGAAAATCATTGTCAGCTCGAATATACTCGTCCATCTTCTGGAGCAGCTTCTCCAAAGTTTGAGGAGGCTTCCTAGCAAAGTACTGAGCTGCAGGTCCTGGCCGAAGCCCCTTGATCATGGCCTCAATGACAATTTCATTGGGCACTGTTGGCGCCTGTGCCCTCAGACGTAGGAACCTTCGGACATATGCCTGAAGATATTCTTCGTGATCCTGGGTGCACTGGAATAAAGCTTGAGCAGTGACTGGCTTCGTGTGAAACCCTTGGAAGCTGGTTATCAACATATCCTTCAGCTTTTGCCATGAGGTGATTGTCCCTGGCCTAAGGGAGGAGTATCA
Source organism: Zea luxurians (assembly GCA_029449295.1). Taxonomy (NCBI): domain Eukaryota; kingdom Viridiplantae; phylum Streptophyta; class Magnoliopsida; order Poales; family Poaceae; genus Zea; species Zea luxurians. The sequence goes on along the minus strand of JAOPSE010000050.1, from coordinate 6,058,892 downwards.
GGTTTGTGCAACACTCCTGACAGCCATGACGAAGGACTTTGCCATGACCGCCGTGTTGCCACCGTACGAAGATATAGTTGCCTCATAGCTCATCAAGAATTGTTTCGGGTCTGAATGACCGTCGTACATGGGGAGCTGGGGCGGCTTGTAAGACTGTGGCCAAGGAATAGCCTGCAGTTCTGTTGACAAGGGAGAAGCATCATCAAAAGCAAAATTTCCGTGATGGAAATCTTCATACCAGTCGCCCTCGTTGTAGAAGCCCTCTTGATGAAGCTCTCTGCGCGAAGGCCTTTGGTTCTGGTCATCTTGAGCAAGATGTCGAAGCTCTTCAGAGGCTTCGTCTATCTGCCTTTGAAGATCAGCTAGACGAGCCATCTTCTCCTTCTTCCGTTAGACCTGTTGATTGATCATCTCTAAATTTTGGATTTCTTGATCCAAGTCGTCCTCCGGAGGCGTTGGACTGGTGACCTTCCTCTTCTGGCTTCGGGCCTCCCTAAGAGAAACGACATCTTGATTGGGGTCCAGCGGCTGCAGAGTGGCAGCCCCTGTCGTGGAAGCTTTTTTCGGCGGCATGACGAAGGTGACGCTTGCCGAAGGTGTTCAAAACTCAAAAAGTGGAAGTGAGTTCACTGGAGGTGGGCGCCAATGTTGGGTACTTGTTCTCAAATGCTAAGAATTAAGAACAAGGCAACACAAAAAGTGTTAAATGTTAGACTCCTTCGTCCTTGAAAACATTATGTCCCTTCGGATATAATGAATCTCGGACGAAGGTTATAAAGAGGAAAAACCTTCGTAAGATTAATAAATGGACAAAGAGAGCACATATACACAAAATATGAGCAATGATGCGAGTATAATCATCAACTTATTTTTATTACCAATTTCATAAAAACAAATTACAAATGTACCTTCAGATTGATGGAAAGTAAAGGTACAATCGTGATGCGCGAAAGCGTATGCCAGGTCAGCGTGAACAGTACGCATCTATTTATAGGCACGGGACGCAGCCCGTGTAAAATTATATTGATGCCCTTTACATTTGATAATAACTTTATGGCAATCCTTCGAGGTTTAACTTGACTTTTCATCCTTAAGTCGGTTCCTCTTTTCCTTCGTCATGCCGAAGCTTTTCTGCACATAGCTTCGTGATCGTCCTATCCTTCGTCGTGATCGCTTTCCACTCCAGTCAAGCTTCGTCTTAACCATGCTCTTGTACACCCGCAACCTGACTCCGAAGATACCTATTCACATGTTTCACTCGGAAAATATTGTCAAATCATGTTTTTGAGGAGCTTCGGAAGCCGAAGGCCCCCAACACCAAGTGAAGCGAGAATAGTCATCCACAATAACAAGACAGTACTTACTCCTGCCGATGCTTATGTAAGTGATCGGGCCGAATAGATCCATGTGGAGTAGCTCGAGCGGCCGGTCAGTCGTCATGATGTTGTTGTGTGGATGGTGAGCGCCAACTTGCTTTCCTGCTTGGCATGCGCTACAAACTCTGTCTTTCTCAAAATGAACATCGGTTAGTCCCAAAATGTGTTCTCTCTTAGAAGTTTGTGGAGATTCTTCATTCCAACATGGGCAAGTCGGCGATGTTAGAGCCAGCCCATATTAGTCTTAGCAATTAAGCAAGTGTCAAGTTCAGCTTGGTTATCATTAAAATCTACTAAATATAGCTGACCTTCTAACACTCCCTTAAATGCTAATGAATCATCACTCCTTCTAAAGATAGTAACACCTACATCTGTAAATAGATAGTTGTAGCCCATTTTGGATAATTGAGAAACTGAAAGCAAGTTGTAATCTAAAGAATCTATAAGAAAAACATTGGAAATAGAATAGTCAGGAGATATATCTATTTTACCCAATCCTTTGATGAAACCTTGATTTCCATCCTCGAATGTGATAGCTCGTTGGGGATCCTCATTTTTCTCGTAGGAGGAGAACATCCTTTTCTCCCCTGTCATGTGGTTTGTGCATCCGCTATCGATTATCCAAATTGAACCCCCGGATGCATAAACCTGCAAAACAATTTAGGCCTTGTTCTTAGGTACCCAAACAATCTTGGGTCCTTTCACGTTAGAAACAAGCACCTTGGGTACCCAAACATAAGTCTTGGAGCTCTTGTGTTTGCCCCCAACATATTTGACAACTACTTTGCCTGATTTGTTAGTTAAAACATATGAAGCATCAAAAGTTTTAAATGAAATATTATGCTCATTTGATGCAACATGATTTTTCTAGGCAATTTAACATGAGTGGTTTGCTTAGAGCTAGATACCTCTTTTTTATACATGTATGCATGGTGAGAAACATTATAAGATTTTCTAGCATGAATCTTCCTAATTTTGTGCTCAGGATAATTAGCAGGATATAAAATGTAGCCTTCATTATCATGAACCATGTGAGCCTTGCCCTTAACAAAATTAGACAATCTTTTAGGGGCATTAAGCTTGACATTGCTTCCCTATTGGAAACCAATGCCATCCTTAATGCCAGGGCGTCTCCCATTATAAAGCATGCTTCTAGCAAATTTAAACTTTTAATTTTCAAGTTCATGCTCATTAATTTTAGTAGTTAATTTAGCTATATGATCATTTGGTTTCTTAATCATGGCAATGTGATCATCAATAGCTTCAACATTAATATCTTTACATATAGTACAAATAGAAATATGGTCAACGGTAGATGTAGAGGGTTTGCAAGCATTTAATTCTTCTATCTTAGAGTTTAATCTAGCATTCTCATCTCTAAGACAGGAAATAGAATCATTGCAAGCATTCAATTCTTTAATCTTAGAAACTAAACTATCATTTTCAGTCCTAAGACTAGAAATTGTATCATTCAATTTATCAATCTTAGCATTTAGACTAGTATTTTCATTTCTAAGACAGATAATTGAATCATGGCAAGTGCTAAGCTCCTTAGTCAAGTTTTCATATTTTTCTACCTCCTGAGCATAAGCATTCTTTACCTTAACATGTTTTTTGTTTTCTTTAATAAGGAAGTCCTCTTAGCTTTCCAAGATATCATCCTTCTCATTAATGGTTTCAATTAGTTCAATTAATTTTTTCTTTTGTTCCATGTTAAGGTTGGCAAAAAGATACATTAAATCATCTTCATCGTCGCTAGAACTACCCTCATCACTAGATGTTGTATATTTAGGGGTGGCTCTAGATTTTACCTTCTTCTTTTTGTCGTCCTTAGCCATGAGACATTTGTGGCTGACGTTGGGGAAGAGGAGGCCTTTGTTGACGGCGATGTTGGGGGCATCCTCGTTGGAGGAGGAGTCGATGGAGCTCTCGTCGGAGTCCCATTCCCGACACACATGGGCATCGCCACCCTTCTTCTTGTAGTACCTCTTCTTGTCCTTCCTTTTCCCTTTCTTTTCGTCGTCCCTGTCACTTCCACTAGAATTTGGACATTTAGCAATGAAATGACTGAGCTTACCACACTTGTAGCACACCCTTTTGGAGCGGGGTTTGTAGTCCTTCTCCCTTCTTTGCTTGAGGATTCGGTGGAAGCTCTTGATGATGAGCGCCATCTCCTTGTTGTCGAGCTTGAAGGCGTCGATTAGAAGCCTAGTTGGTGTAGACTCCTTCTTTTCTTCTTCCGTTGCCTTGAATGCGACGGGTTGCACCTCGGGTGTGGAGGTGGCGCCTTGCTCCAAGTTGACGATGTGTTTAGAGTCTTTGATGATTAGCTCAAAGCTCACAAACTTGCCAATCACTTCCTCGGGAGACAATAGCTTGTATATAGGATCTCCACGAATTAGTTGCACTTGAGTGGGATTACGAAAAACAAGAGATCTAAGAATAACCTTGACTATTTCATAGTCATCCCACTTGGTGCTCCCGAGGTTGCGCACTTGGTTCACCAAGGTCTTGAGCCGATTGTACATCGCTTGCGACTCTTCTCCCTTGTTGAGGACGAATCGACCGAGTTCTCCCTCGATCGTCTCGAGCTTGGTGATCTTGGTCACCTCGTCCCCTTCGTGCGCCGTTTTGAGGACGTCCCAAATTTCTTTGGCACTCTTTCACCCTTGCACCTTGTTATACTCCTCTCGACATTAGGAGGCGAGGAGTATAGTCGTGGCTTGGGAGTTAAAGTGCCTAATTAGGTACCTGCGCTCCAAACTCAACAATTTCCCATATGCTTTCGTGGAGTGAGGTTAGGTGATGCCTCATTTTATCACTCCACATACAATAATCTTCACCATCAAAATATGGTGGTTTGCCTAAGGGAACGAAAAGGAGAGGAGCGTGCTTAGAAATGCGGGGATAGCGAAGGGGCATCTTACTATACTTCTTGTGCTCATGGCGCTTAGAATTAGTGGACGACGAGTCAGAGCCGGATGTGGAGGGAGACTGTAAGGAAAATGGACCCCGGGCCATTTGGCTAATTGAGTTTTGGTGTTTGATGAACAACACAATCTGTGAACTAATAAGTGTTCTAGTGTTTATGTTTGTAGTTCACAGGATGCGAAGAGAATTGGACCAAGGCAATGAGGATGCAACACCTCAAAAGAAGACATAAAAAGATGCATATGAGTCCAATACTCGAGAACAAAAGAAACCCGAAGAAATCAGCGAAGGAACCTAAGAAGCGGGCTGTCAGCCAGCGCCTGGTGGCGCACCGGACAGTGCTGTCCGGTGTGCACCAGACTGTCCGGTGGGGCACCAGACAGTCTGCGCAGAGAGGCCACAGACAGGCGCTCTCTGGCTGTAGCACCGGTCTGTCCGGTGGAGCACCGGACAGTCGGCACCGGACTGTCCGGTGTGCATCGGACAGACGACAACGGTTGGATCCAACGGTCGACTGCTACAGGCGCCAACGGTCGGCTGACGTGGCGTGCACCGGACACTGCACAGTGGCTGTCCGGTGGTGCACCGGACTGTCCGGTGCACCCGATGACAGAAAGCTGCTGCTTTCTGTCCAACGGCTAGTTTGGGAATTGGAGGCTATAAATACCACCCCAACCGGCCATTCTCAAGTGTGGGAGCCCAAGCAACATACCAAGTGATATAGTGCACATTTCCAAGAGCTCAAACACACAAGTGCTTAATAAAATCACTCGGTGATTAGCGTAGGTGCTTTGCGAAGTACTTAGGTTAGTTCGACCGCTTTAGCGCTTGCTCTAGGTGAACCCTAGTTAGTTGAGTGAGTTTTGTAAAACCACACAACCCCTTGGCTCCTGTGTGAGTCGTTATAATTGTACCGAGTGGGGCGAGAGTCTTGCGAGACCGTGACAACTGCGTTTGTGTCATGGCCGCCACCGTGTACCGGAGGGAACGAGGCCCGCGGCGTTTCGGCCGGAAGCTCGATAGTGGAGACGGCGGGGAGCGTCCGAGAAAAGCCAGAAGCGGAGCACCACTTGCGCGTGGAGAAGGCCCACGGCTCTCTACAGAGTTACTCGACCGTGGTGCTTGGCCCTCACATGGGCTTCCCTTTGCGTAGGGGCACCAACGAGGATTAGTCGGGACCTTGCGTGGTTCCGGATACCTCGGTAAAAATACCGGCGTCATCCATGAGAGTTTGCTTCTCTACTTTGCTCTTTAAGTTTCCGCATTTACATCAAGCATTTAAGTTTCAATCTTGTATTCATACTTATCTAGTGTAGATTGAAACTTAGCCTTTGCGGTAGAGATAGCAACACTTAGACAAAACCTAGTTTGCACATTCTAGTTTGATTATTTGCATAGGTTTTGCTCTAGGGTTTTATTTGTGGCCTAGTTTAGTGAAAGTTTTAGAAGTCCTAATTCACCCCCCCTCTTAGGCATCACCCGTTTCCTACAAGTGGTATCAAAGCCCGGTTTGGCTCTTTTGAAACGCTTTAGCTTCATCGCTAAAAGAGCCGACGCTTTTGGGAGGAAGGGATGGATACCCATAGGCCACCACACTCGACGGCACTAACTTCCCATAATATAGTGCTAGAATGGCTTGTTACCTAGAGGCCGTTGATCTAGGTGTTTGGAGAGTCACTCGTGACGGGATGAAACCCCTCAAGAATCCCGAAAAAACCCACCACGAGTGAGGAAAAAGAAATTCATTTAAATGCTAGAGCCAAAAATTGCTTGTATGAATCTCTTAGCATGGATATTTTTAATCAAGTATTTACCTTGAAAACTGCTAATGAGATTTGGCTAAAATTGCATGAGCTCCATGACGGCACATCCAATGTCCGTGAGCAAAAACATTGCCTAGTCTTAAATGAGTATAATTCTTTTGCTATGAAAGATGATGAGCTTGTTAGAGACATGTATTCTTGTTTGAATCTAATTATCAATGAGCTCAATTCTATTGGCATTAATAAGCTAGGTGATGCGGACATTGTGAGGAAGATTATCTCCCTGCTACCACAACAAAGATATGGGAGCATCATCACCATCCTTCACAACATGGAGGACTTGAGCAACATGACCCCAACCATTGTGATTGGGAAAATCGCGGCTTTTGAGATGTCGTGAAAAATGAGTCGGGGAGAGGAGCCAACTTCCTCAAGACCATATGCTTTTGCATGTGATGAAAGGAAGGGCAAAAAGAAGGCTCCCACTCCAAGTTCCTCAAGTGAAGAAGAGGTAGAAGAAGAAAGTGATGATGATGAAGATAATCAACCATGTACATCATCCTCCGAGGACGAAGAAACAATCTGACGCGTCGGAAAGGTAATGAGGATGATCCGCAAGATTAATCTAATGGGTGTGCCCCTGTAGGTCGAGGATCTTCTCTTTAACATTGACAGGAAAAAGCAAAGGAAGAGAGGATGCTTCGCATGTGGGGAGAAGGGCCACTTCAGGGACAACTGTCCAAATATGGCCAAACCCAAAAAGGAGAGGAGCAAAGGCAAGGCGCTAACAAGTGTTAGAACTTGGGATGATTCTTCAAGTGAAGATGAACCTCCAAGGACGCGCAGCCACCGGTCCTCATCACGCTCATCACGGTCATCACACAAATGCCTTATGGCAAGAGGTAACAAAAGCATTCCATCCTCTAGTGATGATAGCAGTAGTGATGATGAAGGTGAGGGAAAACCCTCTCTAGATGAACTTGCGGAAGCCGTAGAATTTTTCCAGGATGTTTGCACTAAGCAAAAGGCTCAACTTAAAACTTTGAAAAATAAGTTGGTTAGCTCTCAAAATGATTACAAAGGTTTGCTAGAAAAATTTGAAACTTTTGCAAACCTAAATAGTGAGCTATCAACTAAAATTGAGCTATTAGAATCTAGTGCTCCATCCACTGCTACCGATGATAGTCTTAATAAAAAGAATGAAAAACTTAAGGATAAGCTAGCTAGCTCCCAAGAAGCTATTGAAAATTTGCTAGAGAAAATGGAAATTCTTAGCATACACAATAATGAGCTAACTACTAAGCTAGAAAATATTGGTAGCACCCAGCAGCATCTTTATTTAAAATACCTGAAATAATTAAGAAAGATGCTTCTACTTCCTGCTTTGATTTAATTGATGATTCTAACCCTTGCAACCAAGTCGTTGTTGAGAATATTGTTGTAGAGACATGTTCGGATGAGGTTGCAAAGGAAAATGAACAATTAAAGCAAGAAGTGGCTCGCCTTGGCAAGGCTTTGTATGACAAGAAAAGCAAAGTCAAACAAATACGACCTCCACATGATAACACCACTGCGGGAGTGAACAAGCCTGTAGAGGGAGAAACTGTGATTTGTAGGCTATGCCACATGGAAGGTCACAAGTCTTTCCAATGCAAGGCGATGACCGGGGATAAAAAAAGGCAAAAGCTCAAGCAAAAGCCATCAAGCAAAATCTCCAACACCTACATCAAAAAGGTGAACAAAAAGGATGCTACACCATATTTGATTAAGAAGAAAAAGAATGGAAAGGTGATAGCAATCAAGGCCAACAAACAAGCCAACAAAGGAAAAGGAGGCAAACGCATCTGGGTGCCAAAGGAAAATTTTTCAACAATGAAAAGCACCAAGAAGGTTTGGATCCCGAAAGGGAAGTGAGTAGACCGAAGGTCAACGGGAAATTTGGAGACTTGGCAAATTTGGGATGTATATCATGGGATACATCATATTGGATCAAGATTACTTGCCGAGTGGGTTAGTGAGAATTTTGGACCCAAATTTCCCACCCATGACTAAGGTAACTAGTTTTATTGCATTTCTTGTTTTTAGATATGTGTATCTATTTACCTTTTTATCTATCTTACCTTTTCTTGCCTAGTATTACATTTGTTATGTACTTTTGTTTAAAATCATGCATACTAGGTGAATCATATGGTAGGATTGCTTGTTTTCAATTCATACACTTAAGCAAACCTACATGGTTTAAAATGTTTACTTAAGCATGGCACATAGCTTCTATATCACTCCATAGTAAATCATGCACCAATTGAAAATTTTGATTTCTACAAGTTGTATCATTTAACTTATATGTGTCAAAGTTCGGATTATAGATAATTTGCCTCTCTTGATATCAAATCAAAATGCATGTCTCCTACAAGTATACAAAACTTGTATGCACACCTTTAGGGGGAGGTTACTATGTAATCTAACACTTTGAGACTAACACCTTTTCAAGTCTATTTCTTGTGACAGTCTCATTGTAAGGAAAATAAGGTCCCCGGAGAAATACAACAATCTTCCACTGCAAAATCTCCAAGAACTCTCATGTCTCTCAAGCTCGCCATTGACTTTCAATTGGTATCTTTTGAGACTATATCTAGTATCATTTACATGTCTTCTCCAAAATTTGATTAGACTATATTTCATATCATATGCTTCCATATTGCTAAAAATGCATAAGTAGTTAACTCATATTCTGTTACCTATGCATAAGGGGAGTTAGTCTTTTCAAATCATGTCTTGCACCTCTAATTTTCACATGCTTTTTCCTAAGTAGAGAATCTCTGTCAGGGGGAGTATTTCTTCATCTCTAAAAAGGGGGAGAAATTTCTTTCTAAAGAGAACACTCGTTTAGGGGGAGTAATCCTTTCAACTGATATCATTCATGTGGTTTAATTTAGTTTCCTTCAAATGGTATCATCTGATATGGGGGCAAGCTTTTATTTACTTCCTATATGTTTTTAATGTCTTCCTTTTCGGTGGTTGATGCCAAAGGGGGAGAAGTTTAGGGACACCAAAGCATTGAAAACTATATCAAACACCAAACACCACCATTTTAAAATTTTATATCTCCAAGTGGTTTTTCAAGTGGTTTTGGTCTTTTGGTCCTAAAATAGGAAGTAAGTGAATTATGGAGTTAGGGGGAGGCTTAAGTCCATAATATCACATTGTGGGGACAATCATGCATCTTAGCAAGTAGATTGCATATTTTATTTCAAATACTTGTATTATTTGCTTGCTTTGGTTGTGTTGTCATCAATCACCAAAAAGGGGGAGATTGTAAGGAAAATGGACCCCGGGCCATTTGGCTAATTGAGTTTTGGTGTTTGATGAACAACACAATCTGTGAACTAATAATTGTTCTAGTGTTTATGTTTGTAGTTCACAAGACGCGAAGAGAATTGGACCAAGGCAATGAGGATGCAACACCTCAAAAGAAGACATAAAAGATGCATATGAGTCCAATACTCGAGAACAAAAGAAGCCCGAAGAAATCAGCGAAGGAACCCAAGAAGCAGGCTGTCAGCCAGCGCCTGGTGGCACACCGGACAGTGCTGTCCGGTGTGCACCGGACTGTCCGTTGGGGCACCAGACAGTCTGCGCAGAGAGGCCACAGACAGGCGCTCTCTGGCTGTAGCACCGGTCTGTCCGGTGGAGCACCGAATAGTCGGCACCGGACAGACGGCAATGGTCGGATCCAACGGTCGACTGCTACAGGCGCCAACGGTCGGCTGACGTGGCGTGCACCGGACACTGCACAGTGGCTGTCCGGTGTTGCACCGGACTGTCCGGTGCACCCGACGACAGAAAGCTGCTGCTTTCCGTCCAACGGCTACTTTGGGAATTGGAGGCTATAAATACCACCCCAACCGGCCATTCTCAAGTGTGGGAGCCCAAGCAACATACCAAGGCATATAGTGCACATTTCCAAGAGCTCAAACACCCAAGTGCTTAATAGAATCACTCGGTGATTAGTGTAGGTGCTTTGCGAAGTACTTAGGTTAGTTAGACCGCTTTAGCGCTTGCTCTAGGTGAACCCTAGTTAGTTGAGTGAGTTTTGTAAAATCACACAACCCCTTGGCTGTTGTGTGAGTCGTTGTAATTATACCGAGTGAGGCGAGAGTCTTGCGAGACCGTGACAACCGCGTTTGTGTCACAGCCGCCACGTGTACCGGAGGGAACGAGGCCCGCGGCGTTTCGGCCGGAAGCTCGATAGTGGAGACGGCGGGGAGCGTCCGAGAAAAGCCGGAAGCGGAGCACCACTTGCGCGTGGAGAAGGCCCGCGGCTCTCTACGGAGTTACTCGACCGTGGTGCTTGGCCCTCGCATGGGGTTCCCTTTGCGTAGGGGCACCAACGAGGATTAGTCGGGACCTTGCGTGGTTCCGGATACCTCGGTAAAAATACCGGCGTCATCCATGAGAGTTTGCTTCTCTACTTTGCTCTTTAAGTTTCCGCATTTACATTAAGCATTTAAGTTTCAAACTTGTATTCATACTTATCTAGTGTAGATTGAAACTTAGCCTTTGCGGTAGAGATAGCAACACTTACACAAAACCTAGTTTGCACATTCTAGTTTGATTATTTGCATAGGTTTTGCTCTAGGGTTTTATTTGTGGCCTAGTTTAGTGAAAGTTTTAGAAGTCCTAATTCACCCCCCTCTTAGGCGTTACCCGTTTCCTACGGCGATGATGAGTCGGTTTCGTAGTAGACCACTTTCTTCATTTTCTTCTTCTTGTCGCCTCTCCGATGGGACTTGATGGAGGAAGAGGATTCCTCCTTATGCTTGTTGCCGGACTCTCTTGAAAGAGTCCTCCCCGAGCTTGCGGGCTTGTCACCAGTTACGAACTCCCTTTTGGCGTGATCTCCCGACATCACTTCGAGTTGTTAGACTCTAATGAAGCATCGGGATCTGATACTAATTGAAAGTTGCCTAGAGTGGGGTGAATAGGTGAAACCTAAAATTTATAACTTAAACACACACTACAAGCCGGGGTTAGCATTAGAATTAAAACTCATGTCCGAAAGAGAGGGAAAACAAATCAACCAACAAATAAGGCGAGTGGACACGATGATTTGTTTTACCGAGGTTCGGTTCTAAAGAACCTAGTCCCCGTCACAAAGACCTGGTATATTTCACCCCTTTCCCTCTCTCAAACGGTCACTTAGACCGAGTGAGCTTTCTCCTTAATCAAACGGGTCACTTAGACCCTGCAAGGACCACCACACACTTAGGTGTCTCTTGCTTTGATTACAAGTCACTTTGGAACAAGAATAAGGAAGGAAGAAAATGATCCGAGCAACAAGAGCGCAAATGAACATGAACACACACTCTCTCAAGTCACTAGGTGGTTGGAATGAATTCTAGACTTGGAGAGGATTTGATCTTTGAAAATGTGTCTTGGAGTGAATGCACTAGCTCTTGTATTGAATGAGAACTTCAGAAAACTTGGATGCTTGGAGTTGTGGTGGTTGGGGGGTATTTATAGCCCTCAACCACCAAAGAACCCGTTGGGGAGGCTGCTGGCGATGGGCGCACCGGACAGTCCGGTGCGACACCAGACAGTCCTGTTCACTGTCCGGTGCGCTACCACGTCACCCAACCGTTAAGGTTCGAAGCGAAGTCGACCGTTGGAGCTTTGTCTCCTTGAGGCACCGGACAGTCTGGTGCCACACCGGATAGGTCCTGTTTACTGTCCGGTGCGCCTCTGATTCTGCGGCTCTGACTCTGCACGCACTGTTCTTCACTGTTGCTCTGTCAGCGGCTTTTGCAGTCGACCGTTGCGTGAATTAGCCGTTGCTCCGCTGGCACACCGGACAGTCCGGTGGCACACCAGATAGTCCAGTGAATTATAGCGGAGCGCAGCTCAGTTTTCCCAAGAGTGGCTAGTTCATCTTCGTACGGACATGGTGCAACGGACACTGTCCAGTGCGCCAGTCCACAGCACACTCAAGTCTTTGCTCCTTTTGAATTGGGTCCCTAACTTGAATATTTATTGGTTTGTGTTGAACCTTATGCACATGTAATACATAAGTTCTAGAGCAAACTAGTTAGTCCATATATTTGCGTTGGACATTCAACCACCAAAATTAATTGTATGAAAAGGTTAACCCTATTTCCTTTTCAGTTATGAGCAGCCAAGGGAGCTCCATTGATTAGAGACACATTGATCAAAGATGTTTTGTTTACAGGTGATAATGAGGATGATGATTTTGACAATGATTATGGTTATGGTTTCTGGTGTTCTTTCCGTTTGGAAAGGGTCCTTTTGGGTTAACAAGTTGGGTTAATGCTAAAACCTAGCTCTCTACTAGTAATAATTACCTGACCAACTAAAAGCAACTGCTTGACTTTAACCCCACATAAAACTAGTCCACTAGAGCCAAACGGGACAATTGCTGAGTATGTTGATGTGTACTCACCCTTGCTTTACACACCAAACCCCCCAGGTTGTCCACGTTGCAACCACTGCTCAGGAGAAGATGAAGTCATGGAGGAGGACTTCCAGGAGTTCCAAAAGTACGATGAGTTCTAGGCGTGGTTTAGCAGTAAACCCCCAGTCAGCTGTTTGTGAAGGCCGTGTTTATCTACGTTTCGTTTTTGCACTTCGATAATTGTTTATGACTATGTGGATGTCTCGGACATCTTGATGTAATCAACTATTACTCTCTTTTATGTTATTATTCGAGCACTGTGTGGTGATGTCCAATTATGTAACTGTTGTGTACATGAATTGCTGATCCTGGCACATACATGGTTTGCATTCGGTTTGCCTTCTAAAACCAGATGTGACATAAGTGGCATCAGAGCTGTGCTGACTGTAGGACTGCTAACCTAGAGTAGAATGTTCATTCTAAGGACTATAGACCCCTATTCTCACCTTGACCTTGGTGTCACTTCAAAAGTTGGTCATCTAGACCAATTCTATGTTTTATTATATATATTATACCTTGCTGAAAATTTTGTTTTATTCTATTTCCTAATTTTTATGGTCTACTTGCTGGTCATACTTGTTCTGTTCTCACTCTTATGATTACATTGTCTTTTGTGGATGGCTCATCTTAGACACACCGCACGGAAGTCAGTCATTCCTTTCTTGCCTTCTCGTCTCGTGGAGCGTCTGCTTCACCGTCCGGTGGCTGGTCAGTCTAGCCATTTGGAGAGGCTGCACCACCGCCTGCACGAGGAGCAGGAGCATCGGTGACAGGAGTTGGAGTAGTAGGGCTCTTCTTCCTCACCTTAGCAGGAGGTAGAGTCTGTGACGCGCTGCTCTCATGTGCCCACGCTGGAGGCGCCCCCTACGCCACCACTAGGTGTCCCGACCGCTGGAGTAGCTATTAGAGGAGACCTAGACGACGGAGATGATGACAACAGCTCGATCCACAACACCGACCTTTCAGAGGAGCAGGAACCGGAGGGATGGGTTGCTCGACCCATCACTCATGACGCCTCTCGCGTGTGTCACTTCCATGATGTGCTCGACACCTTGCTGCGCCAGGCACTTGACTAGCGCACTTGGTCCATCGAGTATCACTGTGTTGTCTTCCAGCATAGTCGTAGGGTTTACCCGGACGGCTGGGAGACAACTTGTTTGGTTCGCCGTCCAGAGGATAGTCTCCAGGGTGCGGAGGTCTGCTCGGAGCATTATTCTATCTCTGAGCAGGACTCAGCCGAGGCAGCCATATAAGATGTCGCACGGCATGTGCTTTCGCACTACTGCTCAGTGTTCGGTGGGGTGGCCGATGGTCTTGACCTGAGGTATTACCCCCGCCATCCACTTGGCAGCACAGGAGGCGTGATTGTCTCACATGTTGGTGAGGACAATCCTAGGTTGAGCGGCATAGTCAACCTAGTCGCCGTGCTAAACACGGAGCTGGACCATACTTTAGATGAGCTGAGTAGGGCTCATGTTGAGATCGCCCTGTTGCGGGCTGAGCGCGCGGAGCACCGTCACCTGGAGGATGGCTCTCCTGCCCCGTCGGGACTCAGCACCCGTACTGCTCACCTCAGCATGGTTACCATATCAATGGCAACCACGACTATAGGACTAGGATAAATTTAGAACCATAGATCGTTAGCGTTGGATCCTATAATTAATGTTTAAAATAGAAGTCTTAGCCTTAGTCTTATTCTCAGTTAGTCTTAGTTAGGCAGGGCAGTTTGCTTATCCTGTGTTTTTTATGTTTATCATGATGAACTATGATGGATTTGGATCTTTGTAATGACTGTCGCTAGAGTGTGGGTACCCCCTGCACTTTGGTTTACCTGTTAATGTTAATAAAATTAGTTATTTAGTTGAGAAGCCTTTTTACCTCTACATTCCTCTTTATCTGAGAAGCTGTGTTTGCCTGTGTTGGGATTCAGTGAAGATGCTTATCTGTTCAGTATTGTGGAAGAATTCTATACTCTTTTCTTATGCTGCAAGATTTGTAAGATCAGTTTTGATGTGTGATTGAATTTCGCAGATGTCAGACAACAGGCGCAGAGGAGGGAGGCGTGCTCAGCAGGAGCAGCAGGCACCGCAAGATGAGGCACCTCAGCAGCAGTTGCCACCACCGCCTCCGATGACAATAGAGCAGATGTTTCTAATGCAGACTCAGGCAGTCCAATCTATTGGTCAGACTCTGGCCGTCATGCAGCAACAACAGCCTCCACCTCAACCTCAGATGTAAGTGCAGATGCCTCAGATGCCTAGAGACAAGCGTGCTGAATTCATGAGAGGTCATCCCCCAGTGTTCACTCACTCTGTAGACCCCATGGATGCTGAAGATTGGCTGCGTACCATGGAGCGGGAGCTGCACACCGCTCAATGTGATGACAGAGAGAAGGTTATGTATGGCCCCCGTCTGTTGAGGGGAGCAGCTCAGTCTTAGTAGGAGTCCTACCTCGCCACCCATACCAACCCCGACACCATCACTTGGGAGGAATTCAGAGATAATTTCCGTCATTATCATGTTCCAGCAGGTCTGATGATAGTGAAGAAATAGGAATTTCTGGCGCTCAAGCAAGGGCCCATGTCAATCAGTGAGTACCGAGACAGGTTTCTGCAGCTATCCTACTATGCTCCTAAAGATGTCAACGCAGATGCTAAGAGGCAGTATCGTTTCTTGAGAGGCTTAGTTGATCCCCTGCACTATCAGCTGATGAACCATACCTTCCTCACATTTCAGCACCTGATCGATAGAGCAATCATGACAGAGAAGAAGCGCAAGGAGATGGAGGATCGCAAGCGCAAGATTGGTGGACCTCAGCCTGGGAGCCCACCTCAGTAGTTCAAGCAGAATTAGTGCTCGCCTTAGCAGCAGTATCAGAGGCAGTACCCTCAGCATCAGCAGCAGAATCGCCAGAATAGTCAGTCAGGACGAAGTTAGTTCCAGAGGCAGAATCAGCAGGCACCTTGTCTTCCTGCCCTAGCAACTAACCAGAGCAGTCAAGCAGCCCCAGTGCAAGGTGGAAGCAAAGCATGTTTCCATTATGGAGAGCAAGGCCATTGGGTGATGCATTGCCCAACGAAGGTAGCTCAACAGCAGTCAGGCCCTAGTGCCCCAGCAAACCAGAATGTGTCTTAGTCAGGAGCAGGCAATTGCGCCCAGACCCATTACAACCATGGGAGATTGAACCATTTGGAGGCTGAAGCAGTCCAAGAAACACCAGACATGATAGTAGGTATGTTTCCAGTCGAATCCCATATTGCAGAAGTGTTATTTGATACTGGAGCAATGCATTCATTCATTACTGCATCATGGGTAGAAGTGCATAATCTTCCAATAACTACCATGTCAACACCAATTCAAATCGATTCAGTCGGTGGTAAAGTTTGAGCCGATAGTGTTTGCTTGGATGTAAGTGTGGAAATAAGGGGGATAGAGTTTCCTGCTAACCTCATAGTAATGGGTACTCAGGGAATAGATGTTATCCTAGGGATAAATTGGCTAGATAAGTACCAAGCAGTTATCAGCTGTGATAAGAGGACAATTGAGTTGGTGTCCCCACTAGGAGAAGAAGTGGTGACTGAGCTAGTCTCACCCGAGCCAAGGAAAGGAGGTTGTCACCAAATGATTATTGATAGCAAGGAGGCAGATCCACTCGAGACTGTCATGGTTATGTCAGAATTTCCGGATGTGTTCCCGAAAGATTTAGCAGGTATGCCACCTGAGCAGAAAGTTGAGTTTGCCATAGAGATTATTCCTAGCACCGCCCCCATTTCTAAAAGAGCCTACAGGGTCTCTAGACCAAAGTTGGTTGAGCTCAAGAAGCAAATAGATGAGCTGTTAGAGAAAGGTTACATCAGACCAAGCACCTCACCTTGGGCCGCCTCTGTGACGGAACCTCTCAAGTCATTAGGCCCACCTACAGTTGTCCTTGTCCAACAGACTTCAGACAACCCTGCAGGTGCCCCTAAATCACTTGACAAGTTCGGTATCGGCTTTCTTTACCTTTCCCAAGAGCGTTTCACCTGTCACGCAGACATTACAAGCATTGGAGATACGAAAATGCGGAAGCAGTTACACTAACTTACCTTTATTGAAAAGTAAGACAGAGTTATATAGTTACAGACCAGAACATAATATATGAGTATTGAGTATTTTTATTACAAACCATATGAGGCAAAAACCCCTCCCGATAAGTTTTAAACAAAAGTTTTACGGAGGATCCTTTCCTCCCGCAGCTTTAGTCTTGATGCTCTTCCTTTGGTACCACCTTCGAACAGAAGCAACAAAAGTTTGCCGCTTCTTCACCTAAAACAACATGGGACAAAGTCCTGAGTATGGAATTACTCAGCAAGTCTTACCCGACTAAAGAAAAGACTCTCAACGGTATGCTGGCTAGAGGGAGTCAAGGTAAGGCTTATCAATAATCAATGACTCTGTTTGCAGAAATGCTTACTAAGAGTGGATCCTTAAAAAAATTCATTTTTACTTGTCAGGTTAAGTAAGTTACCTGCATCTAGAGTTCTTTCTACCCTAGTTCAAGCACTTGGCCTATACTAGCCGTCTTTTTATCATCCCTTTAGTTCACTGGATTTCTACGTATAGGGCAGTGACCAATTCTTCATAACCGCAAAGGTACGGCGATCCGAATCAATTATACTCAGCTGAGGATCTCCGATCACACGACATATGTAGCACTTAACCCTTGCATATGTCAACTCGCCACCGGGGTTCTTAAGACCAGATCAGGTTCACGCCAACCGAGAGCACAGATACACCACCATCCAGCCTCTTGCCACTTGAGATGGCAACAGGTACAAACCCGCTGGGGTTTGCCATCCCAAACCCGTACCCGTGAAAAATATCTATGCCCATTAAAAAACTCGTACCCATGACGGGTTTGAGATTTTGCCCAAACCCGTACCCATCGGGTTAGCGGGTACCCGCGGGTTACCCACGGGTTTCATCTCTAATATGCTTGTTCTTCTTATAATCAATAAGTATCATAATGATTAATTAGATCATGGTCCCAAATTTATGTGATGAACAATGAGTTCATGATTTGGTATAAAAATTATTAGTAGAGAGAATGGAATACAAATAATAAGTTGTATAATTAAGTGACCTTGCACTAAGTTATCCATCCACCACATATATAATGTTAGTAAAAACTATAATAGCAAGCAAACAACACTCTCACCGGGTACTTATACATTCACCATTTGATAAAAATTAGGATGTAAATAAGAAATAACAAGTTTGCCACGGAGAGTACACGCTCTCGCCATCTTTCCACTCCCATTGCATGGTATCTTATTTTGGTATTAGTCTGCCCGAGGCAAAGCTTACCAATGATGAGGCATATGACCAATTAAAGGGTCCTTGGTCATCAAGCCTACATCGAGACGGTCCTTAATCGACTCAGACGGAGACACTACACCTAGACTCTCTCGTCTCGTGCAAGTCACCCGCCCGGTCTTGGCTTAATCATTTCAAACCCCAAAGTTTGGTACTTGGCAGAGGTACATCTTCACTGATGTTGAACCCATCATGGCCATGATGGATCCACCATCAAGTTTTATTTTCGAAAACATCCCATCCACTTTGCAACATCATCTTTGAGAAAACAAAACATTTTGTTTTTCTAAAGCAAAGCTAAGCATAAGAAAACCTTTTGTAAAACAGGGATTTAGGAAATAATCCAAGGAAGGAGATGCAGCAATAGTTTAGCACCCAACTCCTATCACCTAATGCATCAAGTAAGTGAGAAAGATTTTAAAAGGAACAAGGAGGTGGCAAATGCACTGGGGCTTGCCTTGTGTTACTGGTGAATCAGGCTCAGTTCCAGAGATATCGAAATAAAAACAGCTGCCTGCCTGATGTTCCTTAGGTGGTGGTGGTGAAGTCTTCTCTTCTTCGACTTCTACTTCTTCTTTGTTTTCTAAATATAACCATACATAAGAATGAATGCCCATGTAATGCTTATGAGAGTGCAAAGATAATAAAAGTTTATTATCTAAAGTCTTGAATACAATTTTCCTTCACGGATCTCCGAGAACTTAGGGTTTTCAGAGTCAATAGTGAAGTTCACAGGGCAGGGGTAGGGTTTTGGGTTCTAATATCAAACATGGCCCAAATCATACCAAACTCTACCCAAGGTTTCTAAATATTATTTAAAGTTTATCCTAATTTTTTTGTGAATTTTGGATTTATTATTTATTTTCTAAAAATCTAGAAGCATGGTCTTAGGCTGTTTTAAATACTCTATAGTTTCCCTTTTGGACTAAAAATCTTAAAACTATTTTTATTAAATACTATATGAAATTAGAAACCTAGCAAAATTGGTCTGTTATTTTTAGGATTTTTTACAATTTTCTAGAATTTATTTAGCTCTGGCAGAAAAGGAAAAAGAAAAATTGTGAATAGTATTGGACCTAATCCAGCCCAGTCGGCCCAATCCGATCAGGAATCGGGGACGCGCCCATGCGCGCGCGCGCCCGCGCTGGCAATTTGCATAGAGGCCCTCGCTATTTGAATAATCTGTTAAGAACCCGTACCCACTATTCATTCTCTCTGACAGTTACACAGAGGTCCCCCGACTTCTGTTTCTTCAAATAAATCCGTGCCCACGGCGCGCTCGCCGTCGATCACTGACGCGGCACGTACTAGCCACGACCGGCGGTGGCTGTCTAATCTAGCTACAGGGGAAGCATTACTGACCCAAGGCGACTCAGGAACAACCATCAATTTTGGCTTGAACACTTAGAGAACGGCCTGCCCATGTGCACGACGGAACCCGTGATGTCCAGCTCGCGTTCCTGTTCACCCTACCCGGATTGGTCCAACGGCTGCTACGACGAGCTTCACGAGTATACAGGGCTGCTAAAACAACGATTCAAAGGCACAGAACCATACTAAGTTCGTCTGGCCTCGGAGGGGCTATCCACGGCGGCGCGGAGATTCAATTTGGGGGAAAACCCGAATTGAAGCACTATGGCGGATGATTGGAGATGAGAGTGGGTGTTCTGGATTGGTGACGACCCAACGCAGTAGACCGTGCCGTCAATTTATAGTGGGGCTAAGCGGTGGCCAGTGAATTTGATGAAGACGCGCGGCGACCGGAATTAAGGAGTGAGTCACCGGCGCGATTTATAGTGGCACTCACCGGTTGAGGAGCTACGACAGTTATCGGTGAGCTGGTGCGGCTAGTGACGACGTGGTTAAAGGCTTGGAGCGTGGCACAATCGCGGTGAAGAACGGCAACTCCGTTGACGGCCGTAAAGCCATGTCGCCGGTGCAAAGGGTAGGGGATAGCGAGGCCACAGTAGCTCATACCCATCTGCGACGAGATCTTTTCATGGTTAGTGAAATCCACACGCCCGTAGCACGAATCCCGGCGACCAGCACAAATCCGGTCGCACGGATCGCCGGCGACGAGCTGACTGAGCTGAAAGTCTGATCCACTTACTGTACCATGGTGAATTGCATTCAGTCGGTCTGATAGAGCAGATTCAAGGCAGATTTTCTCTAAATTTTGCAGGACAACTTCATCATCCTTCTGCACCAAAGTTGTAGACCTATCAACCATCTCTAGTTTTGCTATAGCAGTCCTAGTCGAATTCCCACTAGATTTTAACTCAAATCCAATCTCAAGTTTGACCAATAATACTGACGACCACTTCTGCTATCAGATTCAGATTCAGTTGTTCAATACCAGTCTGACAGAGCAACTTTGGGCAGCAATTTCTTTAATTTTTGTATAACAACTAAAGGGACTGTCTGCATCAAAGTTATTCTCCTATAATAGCTCTACAAAATTGATGTGGTGACTTACGGAAAAAACTTTATAATTTGAAAACTATAGGGCTTCAAAGTTGGTCCAAAAACACTGATTTCAGACATAGCCTATAGAGTTCAAGTGTGGTTCTTTTGCAAATAAGTCCAAAACTCAAGGTTTAACTTGCAAATCCACTTATTTGTGAACCATATGACTTAAGACACCTTACTTTCATAGTTTTTGCACTTTAGTCCAAAAGTGCACTAATTTTGCACTTAGCCCCCTAGGGTTTTACTCTAGGGTTTTCCAGGGTTCTATTTAGGATTTGTGGTGCTTTTAGGGTTTTAATGCCACTTTAGTCCATTCATAGTGATATTTTATGATTATTATAACTAAGCTTTGGAGTTTTCTCTTGGTTAAACTTTGGTTACCCCTTTAAGCCCAATCTAGGGTTAAGTACTCTACCCTAGGGTTTTGTTCACAAAATGTCATATCAATACAACTTGTTTGAAATTTTTGCCTAGTGAATGCACTCTAAGTGTGACAAACATATGATATGCCAATGCTTATGATGTTATGCTCAGGTTTTAGTGACAGTAACACCAGGGGTTTTACAGCCTCTGTCCTATTCGTGGAGAAGAAGGATGGCACTAGGAGGATGTGCATCGATTACCAAGCTATGAATGAAGTCACAATCAAGAACAAGTACCCCTTGCCCAGAATAGAAGATCTGTTCGACCAGCTGAGAGGAGCCAGCGTGTTTTCAAAGATAGATCTGAGGTCAGGTTATCATCAGCTCAGGATCTGACCTTCGGACATTCCGAAGATGACATTTATTACCAAGTATGGGCTGTATGAGTTCACCGTTATGTCTTTTGGCCTAACGAATGCACCAGCCTTCTTCACGAATATGATGAACAATGTATTAATGGATTATCTTAACAAGTTTGTGGTGGTATTTATTGATGACATTCTCATTGTTGGGGGCCTTCGGCTTCCGAAGCTCCTCAAAAACATGATTTGACAATATTTTCCGAGTGAAACATGTGAACAGGTATCTTCGGAGCCAGGTTGCGGGTGTACAAGAGCATGGTTAAGACGAAGCTTGACTAGGGTGGAAAGCGATCACGACAAAGGATAGGACGGTCACGAAGCTACGTGCAGAAAAGCTTCGGCATGACGAAGGTGAAGAGGAACCGACTTAAGGATGAAAAGTCAAGTTAAACCTCGAAGGATTGCCATAAAGTTATTATCAAATGTAAAGGGCATCAATGTAATTTTACATGGGCTGCGTCCCGTGCCTATAAATAGATGAACAGTACTCCCGTACTGTTCACGCTGACCTGGCATACGTTTTCGCGCACCACGATTGTACCTTTACTTTCCATCAATCTGAAGGTACATTTGTAATTTGTTTTTATGAAATTGGTAATAAGAATAAGTTGATAATTATACCCGCATCATCACTCATATTTTGGGTATATGTGCTCTCTTTTACCATTTATTAATCCTACGAAGGTTTTTCTCTTTATAACCTTCGTCCAAGATTCATTGTATCCGAAGGGACATAATGTTTTCAAGGACGAAGGAGTCTAATATTTAACACTTTTTATGTTGCCTTGTTCTTAATTCTGAAGCATTTGAGAACAAGACCCCAACATTGGCGCCCACCTCCGGTGAACTCACTTCCACTTTTTTGAGTTTTGAACACCTTCGGCAAGCGTCACCTTCGTCATGCCGTCGAAAAAAGCTTCCACGACAGGGGCTGCCACTCTGCAGCCGCTGGACCCCAATCAAGATGTCGTTTCTCTTAGGGAGGCCCAAAGCCAGAAGAGGAAGGTCACCAGTCCAACGCCTCCGGAGGACGACGTGGATCAAGAAATCCAAAATTTAGAGATGATCAATCAACAGGTCCAACGGAAGAAGGAGAAGATGGCTCGTCTAGCTGATCTTCAAAGGCAGATAGACGAAGCCTCTGAAGAGCTTCGACATCTTGCTCAAGATGACCAGAACCAAAGGCCCCCGCGCAGAGAGCTTCATCAAGAGGGCTTCTACAACGAGGGCAACTGGTATGAAGATTTCCATCACGGAAATTTTGCTTTTGATGATGCTTCTCCCTTGTCAACAGAACTGCAGGCTATTCCTTGGCCACAGTCTTACAAGCCGCCCCAGCTCCCCATGTACGACGGTCATTCAGACCCGAAACAATTCTTGATGAGCTATGAGGCAACTATATCTTCGTACGGTGGCAACACGGCGGTCATGGCAAAGTCCTTCGTCATGGCTGTCAGGAGCGTTGCACAAACCTAGTACTCCTCCCTTAGGCCAAGGACAATCACCTCATGGCAAAAGCTGAAGGATATGTTGATAACCAGCTTCCAAGGGTTTCAGACGAAGCCAGTCACTGCTCAAGCTTTATTCCAGTGCACCCAAGATCACGAAGAATACCTTCAGGCATATGTCCAAAGATTCCTACTTCTGAGGGCACAGGCACCAACAGTGCCCAATGAAATTGTCATTGAGGCCATGATCAAGGGGCTTCGGCCAGGACCTGCAGCTCAGTACTTTGCCAGGAAGCCTCCTCAAACTTTGGAGAAGTTGCTTCAGAAGATGGACGAGTATATTCGAGCTGACAATGATTTTCGCCAAAGAAGGGAGGAAGCTTTCAGGTTCTGTGAAATGGCCAGGGGCTTCGGAGGAAGATTTTATCCGAGGCATGTCAGGTCAATTCACAATTCTACCCAAAGTGATGACAAAGGGAGTCAACAACAAAGGCCTCAGTGCTCCTCGCAAGCTTCGGGGCAACAACAAAGCTCTTTCCGGCCGCCAGCGCCAAGGGGCAGAGGCAACAGGGGCTTCGGGGGAAGATTTGGAGATCAACCAAGAAAAATTTACTGCTTATTCTGTGGTGAAGGCAAGGGCCATACCACCAGGATGTGCCATGTTACCATCCAGAAGCAAAAGGAGCTAGCAGAGGCTGCAGCGCAACAGAATCAGTCGAAGCAGGTCATGCATACTGCTTCGTACCATTCGCCTTACATTCCAGAATATGTAGGCAATCACCCTGCAGCCTCTGTTGCTTCGGCATGCCAACCCCAAGCTTCCTGGCAACAGATTCCACCACCACCACCAATACAACGTGGTCCGTAGCCAGAAGGGAGCCAGCATTCTCACCCCAGAGGGACCTCAGGGAGGAGTCCGAAGCTCGCACAGTCAATAGCACTGTGCCAGAGTCCAAGCATATTTACTGACAAAATATCCTACCTCGACAGTAGTTTTTCGCATTTTTGCATTTAGTTTTACTTTCTTTATAGTAAAGAACAATTATGGGAAGTTTAAGTGTCCTTTATCGTTTTTTCAAAATTCTTGTAATAGTTTAGCTTATCATCATAATGAAAATATATCTTCTCCATAGGCTTGAGTTACCGAAGCACAAGAATTTATGGTGGCATGGAGAACCTTCGAATTAACAAAAACTTGTTCTAAGGAACACACTGTAACTTCTTCGAAGTAGTAAAAAGTCATTCCTAAAGGAGCGCAGTGTAAGTTTTCTGCTCAAAAGTCGTTCCGAAGGGAATGCAGAGCTTACAGCGAAAAATAAACGCTGATTCCGCTGAAAGTAAAAGGCGAAGAAGCTCCTAAGGGAGGCTTACAGCGAAAAATAAACGCTGATTCCGCTGAAAGTAAAAGGCGAAGAAGCTCCTAAGGGAGGCTTACAGCGAAAAATAAACGCTGATTCCGCTGAAAGTAAAAAGCGAAGAAGCTCCTAAGGGAGGCCTACAACGAAAAGTCAGCGCTGAGATATAAAGATTGTGTGCTCTATTGCAGAGATGTGTGTATCGTCAGCATAAATATCATTTTGCATAGCATAACATCATCACATCATTTTGCATAACATAAGCATCATACATCATATCGCATGTAGAACAAGAAGGGGACACCGTATTGATCTTCGAAGAATGTTTTGGAAAAAGAGAAAATCGTGCTAAAGCACAAGATAAATTGAGAAGAAGTATAGCTTCGTCAGAGAGGCAACATAAAACTTTTTTATAGCTTCGAAGAATGTTTTCACGAAGCTTGGATATTCTTCATCAGAGAAGTATGGAAATTCTTGAGATACATAAAAGATTTTCTTCACGAAGCATGAAAAGAAGGGAAGGTGTTTTTTCGCCGAAGGCTTAAAAAAACGGTATGTATGCAAAATTTCATGCATCGTAAAGAATTGAACCATAAATAGATTATATATTATATTCAAAGTTACAAAGTTTTACACATGTCATGTTCCAAGTATTTTTACAATAGCACTTAATCTTCTCTAAGAACTACTTCTGCAGCTTCGTTTAGTAGCTGATTGACAACTTTGTCCATGATGGCTTCGGCCATTTGTCTAATTTCGTCGTCCCCCTTCGGGGGGGGGGGGGGGGTTCGGAGCTGCCTTAGCAGGTTCTGAGGGAGGAGAGGACACGGCTATATTACTATTACAAACCGCGAGCAAAGTTCAAAATCAAAAATCACAACAGAATAAAAACCACTAATTAATACCTATTTGCCCTTCGGGCCCTGTGCTTTTTTCAGCAGCCTCCGCTACCTTCCTAGCGTCATGGATGCCTTTTTCGCTTCTCTGAATGATTTCTTGAGCCATTTCTCAGCCGCCATTGTCCCAAATGTCGGTGAAAAATTTTCCACCGACCTGGCTTGCTTCGGCTGAAGGGTCTTTAATATCTTCAGAGGATAAAGCAGCCTCAGATTGTGCTAAAGATTTTACATGCTCGCACCCTTTCTTCTCCAAAATAGTAACAATTCCTCTAGCGCCCGAAAAAGCACAAATGTCCCCGCGACTATTCAAGATTTCCTCGAAGGCCTCAGCTTCGTGACTGATCCATTCATTCGGGCCTTCTGGATTCCCTCTTGTGAAATTTTCTTCACTAGAAAATGCGCCGACGCTGGCGAAGCTGGATTTTATCTTTTTAACACACTCTATGGATTTATCATAGCACCTTTTCTTCGAAGCACGAAGCTCTTCAACATTTATTTCCAAATGATTTGCCCATTGATCACTTAGTTCTCATTTTGTTTCTTCAAGAATGTGTTCTTCTTTAGCTCGGGCTAATTGTTTCCGAAGATCTTCGATTTCGCGCTTCTGAGCTTCGGCTTGAGTTTTAGAGCTAACTTCGTCTTCCTTCATTTTATCCACCAATGTAAGCAGAATTTTGTCCTTTTCCAAGGCTTCGTTTCTTAGCCTGATAACTTCTGTTCGAAGGTTGTTAAGAGCGATAATGCAGCTCTCGTCTTCAGCATTCTTTTGTGCCCTTAAGGCATTGCTGAGTATTAAGCCCTATTCAAAAGAATGAATGGATTAACATAACAGCAAAAGACTACTTCAAAATTCATAAGTTTCAAAATTTACAATTTTTGTACCTTCAGACTATTATATGCAAGGCTATCTGCAAGATGCTCCTTCGTCATGGCGCAAAGGCCAGCTTCAAGCTTCGGGAAACCCATGCTCCTAGCCATCGCTCGGCAGACGGATAATTCTTTATTGTCTGGGAGACATTATAGGAAGTCATCTTCGTCTGTTCCATTGAACACTACGGCCCCCTTCGGATACTTCAGTTCTCGGGCATAGTGATTAGCTTCGAAAATCTCTTCTTCAGATAGTTTCTTCCCCGAAGCATGTCGCACAATATAATCATGTATTTTGGAAGATGCTTCGGGGGCGCCAGTGTCAATTTCTTCAATCAAAATTGGCTCTATCATTTTTATTTTTTCGGTTTCCAAAGTTGCCTCTGTCAATTTTCTTTCTTCAGCTTTCAAAGGTTTTACCTTGGTGGGCTCTGAGGGCCCAGCTTCAGTTTCAAATTGTTGCTTCAAACCTTCAGCAACAAAGGCTTTAGTAGACATTTCAGAAGCTTCAACAGTTTTCTTTGGAGTCATGCTTGAAGATTTAATTGTTTCCAAAACATCTAGCACATTAACCATCCTTTTTCTTTTTGGGGTTGCTGCTAGACCCTTTTGGCTTTTCGTGGCCTCAATTTTTGTTGGAGGACTTAAAATTTCTAATGTTTTTGTTTCTCCAGTCCTTGGTTCATCTATTTTCTCTGTTGTTGGTGCTTTGGCCACTTCTTCAATTTTTGGCATTGGAGTTGGTTCTCTAGCTTCGCTGGCCGAAGAGGACCCACCAATAAACTCAGGCACTGTGGCCGGTTCAATATAACGTGGCCGGTGTGTGAGCACCTTTACCTTTTTCCTCTTCGGGGATGGCTCACTAGGAGCAGCTGAAGCAATTTCCTTCGCAGGAGAAGTATTTTTCCTTTTTTGGCCTCGCACTGGGTAATGGTAGTCGGGGTAGACAAACCCAATTGCATCGAATACTCGGTTAAGTCTCTTCTTCTTTCGGCCTCCGAAGGCCGCTGATAATGCAGTATCTTCAGCTTTCGAATATACCCCAAGCAATTCGTCACTTATGGCCTCAATACTTTTTAACCAGTCATCATCTGGTTCAACAAACTTATCTCCGTATTTGAATGTGTATTTCAGCCTGACTAGTCCACCTTCGTCAGGTTCCCTGACAGTCTCCTTCGGCATTTCCCATTTCTCTACAAGTGGCCATACTCTGAAGGCAATATGCTCTTGGACCAAATCCCTTGTCCCAATAAAAGAGCAAACCACGCCGAAGGCTCTCTGGCATTCTTCGGCTACTTCATCCATTTCCACCTTCGGCTTCCGGAGGCCAAAGCGTTGCCAGATAGGGCGCATAATGATACCTTTGATATCTTCACGTGATTTCAAGTCATTTTTCACGTAAAACCATTCTGTCATCTAGTCGCTGGGCCACCTCTTTCGAAAAGTTGGCACAAGGCAGCTTGACCCGGACCGAGCGCAGAAGCTGTAGCAGCCAAAGTTGTTGTGATACTGCTCTTTGCCCTAGGGTTTTGTCTCATACAATAGCTCGTGTATGTTACAGAAGCTTTTTGCGTTAGGTTCAAAACCTTGGCTTCTCGCGGCCCACACAAAGATGTTCATCCTTATGATTGCTTCGGGGATAAGTTGGTGAAGGTAGATTTCAAAGGTCTTCAGCACTTCCACGACAAAGCTACTCAAGGGAAATCGTAATCCAGCTTTTAAGAAGCTTCGGAATATCACGCCCTCATTTTCTTCGGGAGTCGGACAAGTCTTCTCTCCTTCGTCAGCCCTCACAATAGACAAGTCCCGAAAGTATCTCGCTCTCATATTGACAAGATGATTTTCCTTAATACTGGACTTACCAAAAACTACATGGCTTGGTCGCCAGGGTCGATCTTCGGAATCTTCACCACCACTATCCACATCGTAACTTTCACTGTCGCCAGTATCTTCAGATAAACCCTCCAAAATCTCCCTGGTAATCTTCTCCGTATTAGTCTTTGACATTGATTCAAGAAAGCCCAGGTGCATCTCCTCAGAAAGGCTTAGCTTCGAACCACCAACGGCTTTCTTATTCTCAGGCATCTTCGAAAATGCTGACAAAACACACTCGAAACCGAAGCTTAAAAATCTAAAACCGAGCAAGTGCTGTTGCGTGCAGGCTAAAATTTTTTTGAGTGAGTAAAAGCGGATGGCAAGAGAGTGTGCCAAATAAACTTGCGGTGAGCTCTTATTTATACACCCAGTCTGTCGGAAACTGGAGGGCCCCGTTTGTCAATGACTGCTGCTATTCTAGCAGAAGGAAGGTGTTTTTTCGGACCTTCGGCTCAAAGCCTTCGTCCATGTCGCAATATGAATTTATCATTGCAGTAAATTAATATTGCGAGGGGCTACTGTTGGGGGCCTTCGGCTTCCGAAGCTCCTCAAAAACATGATTTGACAATATTTTTTGAGTGAAACATGTGAACAGGTATCTTCGGAGCCAGGATGCAGGTGTACGAGAGCATGGTTAAGACGAAGCTTGACTGGGGTGGAAAGCGATCACGACAAAGGATAGGACGGTCACGAAGCTACGTGCAGAAAAGCGTCGGCATGACGAAGGTGAAGAGGAACCGACTTAAGGATGAAAAGTCAAGTTAAACCTTGAAGGATTGCCATAAAGTTATTATCAAATGTAAAGGGCATCAATGTAATTTTACATGGGCTGCGTCCCGTGCCTATAAATAGATGAACAGTACTCCCGTACTGTTCACGCTGACCTGGCATACGTTTTCGCGCACCACGATTGTACCTTTACTTTCCGTCAATCTAAAGGTACATTTGTAATTTGTTTTTATGAAATTGGTAATAAGAATAAGTTGATAATTATACCCGCATCATCACTCATATTTTGGGTATATGTGCTCTCTTTTACCATTTATTAATCCTACGAAGGTTTTTCTCTTTATAACCTTCGTCCAAGATTCATTGTATCCGAAGGGACATAATGTTTTCAAGGATGAAGGAGTCTAATATTTAACACTTTTTATGTTGCCTTGTTCTTAATTCTGAAGCATTTGAGAACAAGACCCCAACACTCATATATTTTCAAAGTGAGGAGAAGCATGTTGATCATTTGAAGATGGTATTGCAGAGATTGCGAGAGCACATGCTGTATGCAAAGTTGAGCAAGTGCGACTTCTAGATTGATGAAGTCCTGTTCTTGGGTCACATTATAAATAAAGATGGATTGGCTGTGGATCCAAAAAAGTGGTAGACATTCTAAACTAGAAAGCGCCAACAGATGCTCGAGGAGTCAAGAGCTTCATTGGAATGGCCAGATATTATCGGCGATTCATTAAAGGATTTTCAAAGATTGCGAGACCAATGATAGCTTTGCTAGCCAACAAAGTTGAGTTCAAGTGGACCTAGAAGTGCTAAGAGGCCTTTGAAGCGCTGAAAGATAAGTTGACTATAACACCTGTCTTAGTCTTGCCTAATGTGCACAAGACCTTCTTGGTGTATTGCGATGCTTGCTACACTGGCTTGGGATGTGTATTGATGCAAGAGGGGAGAGTTGTGGCTTACTCGTCCCGACAGCTGAAGGTTCATGAGAAGAATTATCCAATTCATGACCTAGAGTTGGTAGCAGTGGTTCATGCACTGAAGACATGGAGGCATTATCTATACGGGCAGAAGTGTGATGTGTATACAGACCACAAGAGTCTAATGTACATATTCACCCAATCGGAGCTGAATATGAGACAACAAAGATGGTTAGAGTTGATCAAAGACTATGAATTGGAAATTAATTACCATCCAGGCAAAGAGAACATGGTAGCAGATGCCTTAAGCAAGAAAAGTCAAGTCAATATGATGGTCACTCACCCGATGCCTTATGAGTTGGCCAAAGAATTTGACAAGTTGAGTCTCAGATTTCTGAATAACATGCGAGGAGTAACAATCGAGTTAGAACCCACCTTAGAGCGGGAAATCAAAGAAGCGTAGAAGAATGATGAGAAGATCAATGAAATCCGGCAACTGATTCTAGAAGGAAGAGGCAAAGATTTTCGAAGGATGCAGAAGGTGTGGTATGGTTCAAGGACCGCTTGTGTGTTCCCAATGTCCAGTCTATTTGGGAGTTGATCCTCAAGGAAGCTCATGAGACAGCTTATTCCATATACCGTGGAAGTGAGAAGATGTATCAGGATCTGAAGAAGAAATTCTAGTGGTATAGAATGAAAAGGGAAATCATGGAGCACGTGGCTAGGTGTGATAGTTGTCGAGGATCAAGGCGAAGCATCAGAAGCCAGCTGGGTTGTTGCAGCCGTTGCGAATTCCTCAGTGGAAATGGGATGGACTTTATAGTCAGATTGCCTCGCACTCGAGCCGGCTATGATTCCATTTGGATAGTGCTGGACCACTTGACCAAGTCAGCTCACTTCATACCTGTCAAGACTAGCTATAGCAGCACAATATTGGCGGAACTATACATGTCCCGGATCGTTTGCCTTCATGGTGTGCCAAAGAAGATATTGTCACATAGAGGAACGTAGTTCACCTCTCATTTCTGGCAGTAGTTGCATGAAGCCTTGGGTACACATTTGAACTTCAGTTCAGCTTATCATCCACAAACAGACGATAAGACTGAAAGAATTAATCAAATCCTCGAAGATATGTTGAGAGCCTATGCGCTGCAAGATTAGTATGGATGGGACAAGAGGTTACCTTATGCAGAATTCTCCTATAACAACAGTTACTAGGCCAGCTTGAAGATGTCACCATTTCAGGTGCTTTATGGGAGGAGTTGTAGAACTCCATTGCATTGGGATTACCCTGGAGAAAAGCAAGTGTTCGGGCCAGACATTTTGCTCGAAGCTGAAGAGAACATCAGGATGGTTCAGGAGAATCTAAAGATAGCGCAACCAAGGCAGCAAAGTTATGCAGACACGAGAAGGAGAGAGCTGAGTTTTGAAGTGGGAGATTTTGTCTACCTAAAGGTATCGCCTATCAGAGGAGTCAGAAGATTTGGAGTCAAAGGCAAGCTAGCACCCCGATATGTTGGTCCGTATCAGATTCTCGTGAATCGTGGAGAAGTGGCCTATCAGCTCAGTTTGCCAGAAGATTTATCAGCAGTGCATGATGTCTTTCATGTGTCTTAGTTGA
Source organism: Zea luxurians (assembly GCA_029449295.1). NCBI lineage: Eukaryota > Viridiplantae > Streptophyta > Magnoliopsida > Poales > Poaceae > Zea > Zea luxurians. Next base: position 6,028,031 of record JAOPSE010000050.1, on the reverse strand, counting down.
AGAAGTGTCTACGTGTGCCAGAAGAGCAGTTACCAGTGGAAGGTCTAGAAGTCCAAGAAGACTTGACCTACATAGAGAAGCCAACACAGATTCTAGAGACTCCAGACAGGGTAACCCAGAGGAACACTATCAGAATGTGCAAAGTTAGATGGGGTCGCGACTCTAAGGAAGAAGCAACTTGGGAGCATGAAGATGATCTGATGGCCAAGTATCCCGACCTCTTTGCTAGCCAACCTTGAATCTCGAGGGCGAGATTCTTTTAAGGGGGATAGGTTTGTAATGCCTTGAATTTGACGGGTATAATTTTTCTTCTCCGATACTCACCAAATTTAGGCGTTACTCTCTTTTATCTTCCCGTTTCGCTCCTTCCAGTTTTCAAAGAAGTATAGTGACTGGTGTCCATATCACGTGTAAACAAAAACCTAAGTTAGCATGGTTGTTGCATCATAGCGAAGCATATTTCTTTTGTCTGATGTTGTGTTTAATCGCGCATCCGTCTCGTTTCGGTTTTTGATTCATGATTTTCTTTCAATTAGTGGTTGTCTGTGCAGTGGGTTTTCGGCCTAGCCCGCGGTCTGGCCCGCCCCGTGGCCCGCGACCTGACCCGACCCGGCTCTGGCGCACGCCCCCCCGGCGCCCCCACTCCCCCCATGTATCCGGTGGAAGGTTATTGCCGATCGTTGGATCCCAAGGTGAGGTCCCCTCCCCTCTCTTCTCTCCCTCCCTCCCTTCTCTCTCCGCGGCATGCGGCCCTCTGCCCCTGCCCCTCACGGAGCGCGGCCCTCGCCCCTGCCCCTTGGCAGCACGGCCCCCGCCCCTGCCCGTCGGTGGCGCGCCCCCTACCCCTGCCCCACGGCGGCACGGCCCCGCCCCTGCCCCACGGCGCGGCCTCATGGCGTGGCCCCTCGACGCGCCCCCGGAGCGCCCCAGCTCGTGCAACGCATTCTTGTGCGTGTAGTCCCGTTCCCGCGCGTGGCCCAAGCGCGAGGCGTTTAAAATTCAGTTAGATTCGTTTTAAATTTAGTTTAATTTATGTGTTGCGTCGTGCGCTTCGTCATGCGATGATTCATTTTAATTTCAGATTAATTAATGTATTGCATCACGCGTTTAGTCGCACGACATTTTGTTTTGAATTCAGTTTAAGTGATGTGTGCCGTCATGTGCTCTGTCGTGCGACGCTTTACGTTATTTTTATATTTAATTCAAGTGCTTCGTTGCGCACTTTGTCGCGCGATGATTCGTTTAATTTCAGTTTAGTCTAAGTGTTGCGTCGCGCGTTTCACCGCGCGATGACTCATTTTATTTTTAGCTTAGTTCATGCGTGCTGTCGCACGCCTCGTCGCGTGGCAAATCATCCCAATTTTCAGTTAGTTCACGTGTGCCGTAGTGCGTTTCGTCGTGCGACAACTCTTTTAAATTTACCTCGAATTGTTTATAATAATTAAACGCGTAGCGTAACCTTATTTTATGCATAGAGCGATTGTCAAATTAATATGATTATGTTTAGATCAGTACTTTAATCCATAACTGCTTAACATAATCGCCTTTCGACCGTAGCCTCGACCGTTGTTTTTTCTTTCTCGTTTAGTTGTAGGTGCGAGCCCTACGTCAAGCATCTGCTTATTTGTTATATTGTACTGTGTGGTGTATTGTTCTTTTTGTATTAAAATTGTGGAATGTATGTTTGAACTTGTATAGATAACGGTTAGTTGGCGGAGTCTGAAGGAGTTGTAGGTGAAGATCCTGAGCAGCAACTGGTTGGTGAAGGCAAGTGTCCCTTGACCCATCTATGTCCTACTTATTTTATAATTCACTCCCCGCATTTACACAATCTATACCTAAGGATTGACTAGCTTTGTTTATCTTGTCCTTGTTTACCTATGTGGGTTGGGTTATTTTGGTTTAGCTTTATGCTAGAGCTTCACACTAATCAATAAACATAATGAGATTATTTATGATGCACTGTTTTCCCTTTTAATTATGATGATGATATTGTGACATTTAAGGGGACTCGAGCGGTTTCTCGGGTGCCTCTCCGTAAGGACTGGTTCGTTGGATGACTGCCCAGGAAAACAGTACCATGAGGGTGGTATGGGACGCCCTTAGCTGAATAATTAGAGGAACTGAGGTGTAGTTCACTTCGCCGTCGTGCCGTCAATGGGGCTTGGTCTATGCGGCTCACTTTGCTGAGGGTGGATTGCCCCTTGGGAAATAGTGCGGTACATTTTGGAAACCTAACGGGGGGCTACAGCCTTAGGGAATCTTTGTAAAGGCTACATAGTGAAACCCTACCTATTCACCTTGGTAGTGTTTAAGGGTTTGATCTACCCGAGACAAAAGGGAATCACGACTTGTGGGTGAAGTGCGCAGCCTCTGCAGAGTGTTATGGAACTGATATATCAGTCGTGCTCGCGGTTATGAGTGGCAAAGGGAGCTCCATTGATTAGAGACACATTGAGCAGAGATGTTTTGTTTACATGTGATAATGAGGATGATGGTTTTCACTATGATTATGGTTATGGTTTCTGGTGTTCTTTCCATTTGGAAAGGGTACTTTTGAGTTAACAACTTGGGTTAATGCTGAAACCTGGCTCTCTACTAGTAATAATTACCTGACCAACTAAAAGCAACTGCTTGACTTTAACCCCACATAAAGCTAGTCCACTACAGCCAAACGGGATAATTGCTGAGTATGTTGATGCGTACTCACCCTTGCTTTACACACCAAACCCCCCCAGGTTATCCACGTTGAACCACTGCTCAGGAGAAGATGAAGTCGCGGAGGAGGACTTCTAGGAGTTCCAAGAGTACGATGAGTTCTAGGCGTGGGTTAGCGGCAAACCCCCAATCAACTGCCTGTGAAGGCCATGTTTATCTACGTTTCGTTTTTGCACTTTGATAATTGTTTAAGACTATGTGGATGTCTCGGACATCATGATGTAATCAACTATTACTCTCTTTTATGTTATTATTCGAGCACTATGTGATGATGTCCGATTATGTAACTGTTGTGTACGTGAATTGCTGATCCTGGCATGTACATGGTTCGCATTCGGTTTGCCTTCTAAAACTGGGTGTGACAGATGAGATAGCTCAAGTCAAGTGCTCATTATCCAGGAGCGATGGCGATTTGAATCGGTTACTAACGAGATGGTGGGTACTCCTAACACAAACCATACCCACAATACTTCATGAGACACAATCACCACTACACTCATTCCAGTAGCAACCTTACTGCACTTCACGGATTCCACAAGGCCACTATACCCAGGGACCGCCCGACTACTAGAGGGTTAGGGCGTACCATCCACCATGGGTCATCTCGCCGTGTCCCTGTCACTACTCAACCACACCAGTAAGTGCACCACGAGGTCGAATCCGGCTAGAATGGTGTTCTGGCTTCATGGTCAGAACCACTTATCCGGCTAGCTAAGTGTATAGGCATAAATTCAACATGACTCGAGGGACCACAACTGTATGGTCCTTAATCGACACAGGTGGGATCACTATGGCCTACATGATGCCCATTAGAGTCTGCCCAGTCTCAAATTTAACTCTACCATGGATATTGCCCGATGACTTTATCCCAATCATGCATAAGTAACCACCTATATCTCGTAGGTGACAGGAAATCACCCGACTTCTACTGCTTAAGCAGGCCTAAGCATTTTAAGCGTACTTACTTTAATTAGGTGGCAAAGATAGGGTAAACAAGGTAGTCAAGGGTATATGCAGCAATTGGTTTCAATCAACTCCTATACCTAATGCAACAATATAGGTAGGTAGTGAATAAATTAAGGTACTACAAAACATAGGGAGTTAGATGCCGGGGCTCGCCTTTCTCGAAGGAACCAGGGCGGTGATCAAGACACTCCTGAGCTTTAGCTTCTGGTTCACCCTCTTCCACGAGAATTTCTGGCAGCTCCTTGACAATTCCCACTGGTACTTCCTCTTGTGATCTTGTATGATGTATGGATGCAGTATGAGGATAAATGATGCTTAATGTATGATGCTTATGGGTGCATGTAGTGTGCACATTCTTTTAGACTTACTATGCAGAGGTTACTAAAAATCGTTTCTATAGGATAGTCTACATCGTCCGAAAACATGTAGTCTGTCTTTTGTTGGTTGATCCTGACTAACATCTTAAGAATTCACGCGGCTTAACAATAATTACACTACAAGGTATTCCTAATTAATTACCTGACACATACATGTGTACGCATACTTATGCAATATTCTTCACTTAATCTCTACAAGTTAGTAATCACTTTGTGAGATTGCTAATAAACTGGTATATCATAATAGCAAGTATTTCTTTAATCAATCCAGTCTTAATCATAATTCAAGTAAGAATTACTTATAATTACTTAAACCTATATATTGTGTTTAATTGGACTTACATTGTAAATACTAATTTGACTTCTCCAAACATTACAACAAAAATTACAGCAGGTAGTGTTCATCTACCATACTGCACTACATAAATTTCAATTGATTTAGACTATTATTTTGGGCTGCACAAAAATAACAAGAAATAGTATAGGGAGCAATATAAATTACTTTGTACTACCAAACTAGCTAAACAACCATTATCAGATTTTTCCTATACTTCACTTGGCTTAATAACATGTCACAAAAATTCATACAGACATTTTCTTTATAAATCTTTTTCCATGGTTTTCTAAAGAAAACAACCTTTAATGTTTTTAAATTATAATTCAAAATTTTCCTATACAACTGATGTTCATATTAATTTCAGGGGTGGCCAATCAAATAAATTATGCTCACAAAAAGTTTCACACTAATACCAGAGGGTTTGCTAATTATTTCCTAATTACTACAAAGTTTACTTCACCATTTTTTGAGCTCTATAACTCGAGTTATGAATTTTTCAAGGTTCTCTGTGTTTTAAACTGAAAAAGAAAAGAGAAACAGAAAAACCACTTTGCATGCTAGCCCCTTGGGTTCTAATCAAATACGGATCCTACTTCTTGGTCCTGGGACATTATTACTGTGATTCTATGACTGTTTGCGGAAAACCCCTTGGGTTTTGACCTTTTCGCGCGCGGTATCCTTGTCTTCTTCCTCAGAACAAAGAGAGAAAGGAGAGAAGGAGCGGCTCGACAGGTGACTTATCGACGGTGAGGATAATGAGGCGAGGACAGGGGGAGAAGCAGTGGTCGATGGTGAAGTCAACGATGTCCTCGGCTTCGCGAACGGTGGACGATGGCGCTCGATCCACGCTAGCCGGTGCAAACTGAAGCTCGGCGACATCGACGGTGTGTGTCGGAGGTTCCTCTGAGCTCAAGCACTGTGATGGAACCTCCCAAGTCATTAGGCCCACCTACAGTTGTCCTTGTCCAACAGACCTCAGACAACCCTGCAGGTGCCGCTGAATCACTTGACAAGTTCGGTATTTGCTTTCCTTACTTTCCCAAGAGCGTTTTACCCGTCATGCAGACATTACAAATCATCGGAGATACAGAAATGCAGAAGCGGTTACATAAACTTACCTTTATTTAAAAGTAAGACAAAGTTAAATATTTACATACCAGGATATAACGTACGAGTGCAGAGTATTATTATTACAAGCCAAGGGAGGCAAAAACCCCTCCCGATAAAGTTTTAAATAAAAGTTTTTATGGAGGATCCTTTCCTCCCGTAGCTTTACTCTTGGTTTTCTTCTTTTGATACCACCTTGGAACAGAAACAACAAAAGTTTGTTGCTTCTTCACCTAAAAACAATAGGGAGTAAAACCCTGAGTATGGAATTACTCAGCAAGACATACCCGACTAAAGAAAAGGCTCTCAAGTGTATGCTGGTTATAAGGGAGTCAAGGTAAGGTTTCTCAATAATCAAAGACTCTGGTTGCAGAAATGTTTACTAAAAGCGGATCCTTAAAAATCCAGGTTTATTTGGCAAGTTAAGTGAAATTACCTATAACTAGTGTTCTTTCTACCCTAGTTCATTCACTTGACCTGTACTAGCCAATTTCTTAACAACCCTTTATCTTTACTGGAGTTCTACGTATAAGTCAGTGACCAAGTCTTCATAACCGCGAAGGTACGGCGATCCGAATCGATTATACTCAGCTGAGGATCTCCAATCACACGACATATGTAGCACTAAACCCTTGCATATGTCAACTTGCCACCGGGGTTCCTAAGACCAGATCAGGTTCACACCAACCGAGAGCACAGATACACCACCGTCCAGCCTCTTGCCACGGAGGGTACACGCTACTCTCGCCATCTCTCCACTCCCATTGTGTGGTATCTTATTCTGGCCTTAGTCTGCCCGAGGCAAAGCTTACCCATGACGAGGCATGTGACCAGTTAAAGGGTCCTCAGTCAGCAGGCCTACATCAACACGGTCCTTAATCGACTCAGACAGAGACACTACACCGAGACTCTCCTCTCGTGCAAGTCACCCGCTCAGTCTCAGCTTAATCATTTCAACCCAAAGTTTGGTACCTGGCAGAGGTACATCTTTTCCGATGTTGAACCCATCATGGCCATGATGGATCCACCATCAAGTTTTATTTCCAAAAACATCCCTTCCTCTTTCCAACATCATCTTTTTTAAAAACAAACATTTTGTTTTGCTAAAGCAAGACTAAGCATAGTAAAAACCTTTTGTAAAACAGGGATTCAAAGGAAGGTAATCAAATTCAAGGAAGGTAATGCAGGAATTGTTTTAACATTCAACTCCTATCATCTAATGCATCAAGCAAGGGAGAAAGCTTTTAAAAGAATCAAGGAGGTGGCAAATGCACCGGGGCTTGCCTTGGTTTACAGGTTAATTAGGCTCGGTCCCGCAAATGTCAAAATAGAAACAGCTGCCTGTCTGATGTTCCACAGGCGGTGGTGGCGAAGTCTTCTCTTCTTCTACTTTAACTTCTTCCTCGTTTTCTAAATATAACCATATATATAAGAATGAATGCCCATGTAATGCTCATGAGGATGCAAAGATAGTAAAAGTTTATTTTCTAAAGTCTTGAATATAATTTTCCTTCACGATTCTCCAAGAAACTAGGGTTTCCGGAGTTAGTAAAGGAATTCAAAGGGCAGGGGATAGGGTTTTGGGTTCTAAGTATTAAACAAGGTCCAAATCATACCAAATTCTACCTAAAGCCTCTAAATAATGTTTAGAGTTCATATAAAAAGTATGGGGATTATTAGAATTATTATTGATTTTCTAAAAATCCAGAAACAAGGTTTTAGGCTATTTTAAATGCTCCAAAATTCCCTATTTGATCTAAAAATTATGAAACTATTTTTATTAAATTCTATGGAAAATTAGGAATCTAGCAAAATTGGTTTGACATTTTTACCATTTTTCTACAATTTTCTACAAATTTCCAAAGTTTCACAAAAAAAGAAAAGAGAAAAACGTGAACAGTACTGTGCCGGAAGCAGCCCAGACCAGCCCACGCCCGAAGGAAACTTCCCACGCGCGCGCCCGCGCGGTAGACTTGCAGAAAGGCCCTTGGCTTATTGAATAACTGGAAGCGGGGTCACGACACTATTTGACTGAGTCACTGACACATGCAGAAAAGCCCCTAGATTTCTATTCCTTGACCGTGCCAGGACCACGACGGTGAGCGGCGCGGCAGAGCTCCGGCGAGCTCGCGTACCGGCCGATTCACATAAGGACCGGCGCCCTTCTTTGGCCTAAACCAAATTCGGGACCTAGTGAACGTTTCCCCTAAATCAATTTCATGAATGGCTACCCAAATGTCTCTGGCCACGGTGACAATGCAGATACTCCAAAGAACAATGCGTTCCCGGTGAATGGTGGCGGTCTAGTTCAATTGGGTGGGTCCACGAGCATCACGGGTTCATGAGAGCACTCAAACGAGAGAGCAGAGAGGATGAGCTGACCTATATCGCGCTGGCCACGGCGAGGTGCGTTTTATGGTGGCGGAAACCGTGATTGGGGGAAACGAGCAATTCTCGGTCCCTGGTGGATAATCCGGGGCAAGGTTTGGTGCAATAGATGCGTGATTACCCTATAGAGCTGTGGGTGCACTCAATTTATAGAGCGCAACAGCGGTGGCCCTCAATTTGGCAGAGATGTGCTGGCGGCCGGAGGGGGAAAGGGGCACTGGTGCTCAGAACGGGTGGCTTTCACCGTGGCAGTCCTCCGGTGATCACCGGACATGCACTCCATGATTCACCACGATGTGGGCTAGCGCTTAAGCATGTGGCGCGCACCAGTGACACATCAACGGCGGTGAAGGTTATCCGATCGACCGATGAGCATGGGAGGTACGGCAAGCTTAGCCGCCACGAGACCCAATTCCATCTGGGCGCTAAGATTTTTACCTGCTCGTGCTTATCTACTGACCACGATGCACGAATCACGACGAGCAATCAACCATCATAGCGACGGATCACCGGCGACGAGGAGGGGGGGTGAACCGCGATCTGTTTCAGTTTGGGGTGCATTGTACCATGGAATGCTTCGTCAGTGCGCCTGACAGCCAGGTTTTAGGGTCAATTTTCTCTAAATTTTCTATAGCAACTCACCTAAAGCTCTGCAGCAAAGTTGTAGACCAATGATTCAGCTACAATCTTGCCATAACAACTATAGCCAAATTCCCACTCGATCATGCTTGATTTCCTGTCCAAAGATGACTCAGTACCACTGATAGTCTGAATTTCAGACATCAAATAGCCTGACAGCCCAATTTTGGGTTTAATTATCTCCCAATTCTTCACAACAACAATGCTTAACCTATTAAACAAAGTTGTTCACCTTTAATAGATCTACATAGTTGATGTGGTGACCTAGGGCAAATTCTCAATAATTTGGAAGCTATAGAGCTCCAAAGTTGAGCCAATATCACTGAATTTCAGACTTAGGTTTAGAACTCAAATAGGGTGTTTTTGCAATTAAGTCCAAAATTCTGGGTTTAGCTTGCAAATCTTCATGATTGTGAACCATATGACTTAGGACACCTTATTATCATGGTTTTTGCACTTTAGGCCAAAAGTGCACTGATTTTGCACTTAGCCCCCTAGGGTTTAGGTTTAGGGTTTTCCAGGGTCCTTTTTAGGGTTTTTGGTATTTCAGGGGTGTGAATGTAATTTAGGTCCATTCTCAGTAACATTTGATAACTATTTCACTTAAGCTTTAGGGTTTTCTTTATTTGGATTTTGTTTTACCCTTCTGAACCCCATTTAGGGTTAAGTACCCAACTCCAGGGTTTTATTTGCAAAATGCCATATCAATACAACTTGTTTGAAACTTTTACCTAGTGAATGCATTCTAGGTGTGTCAATCACATGAAATGCTGATGCTTATGATGTTATGCTCAAGTTTTAGTGATAGTAACACCAGGAGTGTTACATCCTTCCCCCCATAAAAGAATCTCGTCCCGAGATTTAAAGTCCTAGGGCAAGTAGTAGAAAAGGAAATGCTTCACATTATTATTTCCAGATTTTTGGAACAAGGCAGGGGTGGTTTGGAGCTCACTCCTTCATTACAACAATTTTATACACTTTACAAAGTACAGGAGGCTAAAAAGCCTGGGAAATTCTTTTCTAAAAAGTCTTGAGTTTCCCATGTAGCCTCATCTTTGGAATGTTGGTTCCACTGTATCTTGTAAAACTTGAGAGTTTTTCTTCGGGTAACCCTGTCCTTTTGATCTAAGACTCGAATAGAGTGTTCTGAATATGTCAAGTCTGGCTCTAGGACAACATCTGTTACTTCGATGGTTCGATCTGGAACCTGAAGACACTTCTTCAACTAAGACACGTGGAACACATTATGTACAACAGACAAAGTTTCAGGTAGTTGAAGTCGGTATGCCAGTGGTCCACATTGTTCAAGTATAGGGAATGGACCAATGTACCGGGGTGCAAGCTTCCCTTTAACCCCGAAACGTGATACGCCCTTCATTGGTGAAACTTTCAGGTAGACATAATCTCCCATGAGAAAGTATAATGGTTGTCGTTGCTTGTCTGCATAACTCTTTTGACGAGCTTGAGCTTTCTTCAAATTTTGAATTATTCTCTGAACCTTTTCTTCGGTCTCTTTCACCATATCAGGCCCGAAGAAGTACCTTTCACCTGGTTCATACCAATTTAGCGGAGTACGACATCGTCGTCCATATAAAGCTTCAAAGGGTGTCATCTTAATGCTTTCTTGATAGCTATTATTATATGAAAACTCCGCTAACGGTAAACATTCATCCCATTTCTGTGGGAACTCCAGAACATATGCTCGTAACATATCTTCAAGTATCTGATTGACTCTCTCAGTCTGCCCACTGGTCTGAGGAAGATAGGCCGAACTATGGAGCAATTTAGTACCCAAGGATTTGTGAAGTGCTTCCCAAAACTTGGCTAGAAATTGAGGTCCACGATCTGACACTATAGTCTTCGGAATACCGTGCAAACTGAGAATACGAGCAATGTACAATTGTGCATAAACAACAACTGGGTGAACTGTCTTGACTGGCAGAAAATGAGCAATTTTCGTAAGTCGGTCAACAATAACCTAGATAGAATCATACCCCTTTACGGTTCTGGGCAATCCCACAATAAAGTCCATACTAATATCTTCCCATTTCCATGTTGGTATTGGTAAAGATTGTAATGGACCAGCAGCTTTCATGTGTATGGCCTTAACACGTTTGCAAGTGTCACATCTAGCCACATAGCGTGCAATTTCAATCTTCATCTTCGTCCACCAATAATGCTGTTTCAGATCTTGATACATCTTAGTGTTTCCGGGATGAATAGAATAACGACTAAGATGTGCTTCATCTAAGATTTGCTGGCGGACCTCTTCATTTTTAGGCACCACTATGCGGTTGTTAAACCATACAACACCTTGATCATCTCTTCGGAAGCAGTTGGCTTTTCCAGCCTCTATCTTTTCATGGATATGTTTCATACCTTCATCATTCTTTTGTGCGTCAATTATCCTTTGTAAGATGACTGACTCAAGCTTCAAGTGATTTGAACTTCCATGCTGAATCATTCCCAGGTTCAGATTCTCTATCTCCTGGCATAATGTAATGTCAGAAGTCCTCATTGTTAAACAATGGCAGGAGGCCTTGCGACTGAGTGCATCTGCCACTACATTAGCTTTGCCTGGGTGATAATGGATTTCCAGTTCATAATCCTTAATAAGCTCGAGCCATCTTTTTTGTCTCATATTGAGCTCAGACTGGGTAAAGATATACTTCAAACTTTTGTGGTCTATATAAATATGACAAACATTCCCCAGCAGATAATGACGCCATATCTTCAGGGTATGAACCACAGCAGCTAACTCCAGATCATGAGTTGGATAATGTTCCTCATGCCGGTGCAACTGCCTTAAAGCACAAGCTATTACTCGGCCTTCTTGCATTAATACACAGTCGAGACCACTGCCTGATGCGTCACAATACACATCAAATGGCTTATTAATATCTAGTTGAGCCAATACCGGAGCAGTGGTTAATAATACCTTCAATTTTTCAAAGGCTTCATTACACTTTGAAGACCAATTAAATTTAGTATCATTCTACAATAAACTCGTGATTGGTTTCACAAGTTTGGAAAAATCTGGTATAAATCGGCGGTAATAGCCAGCTAGTCTAAGGAAACTTCGGACATGATGAACAGTGGTTGGGGGTTTCCACTCCAAAATATCCTTGACTTTGCTGGGATCCACCACAATCCCCTTGGCAGATAATACATGTCCCAGAAATTGAATCTCTTCCAGCTAGAACGCGCATTTACTGAACTTAGCATATAATTGGTGTTCTCTTAAGCACGTCAACACGATCCGTAAATGCTGAGCATGCTCCTCTTCATCCTTGGAATATATCAAGATATCATCTATGAAGACCACCACAAATTTGTCCAACTCGGGCATAAATACCGAGTTCATCAGATAAGTGAAGTGGGCAGGAGCATTTGTCAGTTCGAAAGACATTACCAAGTATTCAAATAAACCATACCGCATAGTGAATGCGGTCTTTGGTATATCCTCGGGCCGAATACAGATCTGATGATAGCCCGACCTGAGATCAATCTTGGAGAATACCCTCGCTCCGGTCAGTTGATCAAATAAAATGTCAATATGTGGAAGAGGGTACTTATTCTTGATAGTGACCTCATTCAGGGGTCGATAATCTACTCACATCCGTAATGTTTGATCCTTCTTCTTGACGAAGATGGCTGGACAACCCCATGGTGATGAGCTTGGCCGGATGAATCCCTTCTTAAGTAGATCTTGCAATTGGGTCTTGAGTTCTGCCAGCTCATTTGGAGGCATTCGGTACGATCTTCTAGAAATGGGAGCCGTACCGGGCTTCAACTCAATTACAAATTCTACATCTCTTTTGGGTGGCAATCCAGGCAAATCTTCTGGAAAGACATCTGGGAACTCACATACTACCACAATATTTTTGATCTCTGGTATAATGGCTTCATTAATTCTGCCAATTAGTTTAGCTGGAATAGCTATGGGAATAGACAAGAGAATTTCTTCTAAGCCATAACTCAACCTGATAGTTCTCAGATCAATGTTGAGGACAGGTTTATGTTGGGCCAACCAATTCATGCCCAAGAATACATCTATGTCTTGGCCTTTCAAAACAATCATATTAGTAGGAAAGTCCTGTCCAGCCAATGTTATGGGCACTTGGTAAGCCACTTCTTTGGTAAATATTTGTCCCCCATGCGAATGTATTTTAAACCCTTCCCTTGATTCAGTATATGGAATGTAGTGTTTCCCCACAAACTTTTTGCTTATGAAAGTATGTGAAGAACCAAAATCAAAGAGAATAAGTGCAGGGTGGTTGGCTACAAGGAATGTACCCATCATGACTGGTTCGCCTTCCGGTGTTGTGGCCACTTGAGTGTAATAAAGCCGTCCAGTTTTCCTTGTATTCCTGCCCGCAGTATTGGTTGCCGCAATTCCCTTGGAGCTCTCGGAACTCTGTTGATTATTTGCTTGATTCTGCCTCAGGTATGGACAGTCCTTAATGAAATGCCCAGACTTTCCACAGTTGAAGCAGCCGGTTGATGAGCTTGGAAGAGCAGGGAAACGAGTGCCAGGGGCACCCGACTGATTTGTAGTAGTGGGGGTAGTGGTTGGATGGATAAACACTGGTTGCTTGAATGGGAAGGAGGGTGGGCGAAAGGAAGAGCGATTCTGGTTAAAAGGCCAGATAACCAACTGTTGCCTTTTTTCGGGGCCCTGATTGGGTCTGTTGCCTCCATTCCCCTTGGATTTTCTAGATCCTGCATATTTAGCTTCGACTGCCAGTGCTGTGCTGATAGCCCTTCCATAAGTAAGGTCGATGCAGGTGGCCATCTTTCTTTGCATTTGATCATTCAAGCCTCTCATGAAACAATTCTTCTTCTTTATGTCTGTGTTGACTTGGTCGATTGCATATTGAGATAAGTGATTGAATTTATTGAGATACTGGGTGACAGTATCTCCGCCTTGCTTCAATTTCATGAACTCCACTTGCTTCATGTGAAGAACTCCGTCTGGTATATAATGTTCTCTGAAGGCCAACTTGAACTCATCCCAAGTGATCTGATGACCGGCCGGCTGAACGGCCACAAAGTTTCCCCACCACGTACTGGCAGGGCCTCGCAGTTGTTGAGCTGCAAACAGGGGCTTTTGAGTTTTTGAACATCGAAGAAGCCCGAATTTTTGTTCAATGACGCGGATCCATTCATCTGCCTCTAAAGGATCTTCTGCTTTGACGAACAATGGAGGGCGCGTCTCGGAGAAGTCCAGATAAGATGTCTCACAGGGGCCTTGCGGATATGCCCACCCGCCTTGTTGTTGGAGTTGTTGACCTGCCATCTCCCGCAGGAAACGGGTATTATCTGTTGTAGCGTTTACTAAGGCAGCGATGGCCTCGATAAGTGTCGGGGGTACTGGAGGTGGATTTAGGGTCGCTTCCCTCCCACGGGAGGTACCAGCCCCATCCTGAGCGTGAGTCCTGGAAGGCATTTGAGGCAAAGAACATTTAGAGCAATATGATATGCCATACAAACCATCCATTTCACATTACTTAAAAAGGTAATGTTACAGACTCGTACTTTACAATAGGATTACACCACCTATTACACAATAGTACTACTTCTATACTATACTATTCCTGCTTTTTGTCACTCTGGGTAGCCTCGCTGTCAGGCGTAGGAGACCATTCGTCGACCAGCTTCATAGAAGGAGGGGGCCTAAAAAGGTCTAGCTCACCACCCAGTGCTTATCCCGCTACTCTAGAAGGTCCGGCTTCCATCCTGACAGGATCCGCAGGGACGTTCGGGTGCAGTTGCGAGTACAGTACATGAACTTCTTCATGTAGTGTGTTGCAATAAATCTGCAAGCTATCCACGGTTGAGCTAAGCTCTTCCACTTGGGCTCGAGCTCTAGCTTCCTTTGCCCAAGCTAGTGAACGAGAGTTCATAGCCCAGTCGAGTGCTAGATCCCGATCTGCTAGCTAGTCTTGCAGTTGGTGGATGTCTCTTCTTAATTCATTGATTCTTTCGCCATCCGCGACCCATATTTCGTTCCTGCGTCTGAGTTCTGTTCGAAGCTGATCCACTTGGGCTTCTAGATCTCCAATCAGATCGCTGCTCCCACTACTGCTATCTTCATGTCATGGGGCAAGTTGATGACAGGGTACACCGATTGGCCCAGTTGACTTGCGTGCAGTCTTTCTCGTGCGCGGCGGCATTTTTCTAAGGGGGAAATCTTATTAGCATAGTTTTTAGCATGATGCATGTGTAATTACAGAATCAACCTTAGTTGATTCAACCTTCTATACATTGCACTCTTCCTATCTGGTCTTTCCAATAAACTCTTCAGAGATGCTTAGGTAAGAAGGGAAGAAATTTTCTAGATAAGTATTTAGAAAATTCTTTTTGAAGATACCTCATAATATCTGCAGAGATGGGCTTCGCTCCGATACCAGCTGTGACGGAACCTCCCAAGTCATTAGGCCCACCTACAGTTGTCCTTGTCCAACGGACCTCAGACAACCCTACAGGTGCCCCTGAATCACTTGACAAGTTTGGTATTTGCTTTCCTTACTTTCCCAAGAGCGTTTTACCCATCACGCAGACATTACAAATCATAGGAGATACAGAAATGCAGAAGCGGTTACATAAACTTACCTTTATTTAAAAGTAAGACAAAGTTAAATATTTACAGACCAGGATATAACGTACGAGTGCAGAGTATTATTATTACAAGCCAAGGGAGGAAAAACCCCCTCCCGATAAAGTTTTAAACAAAAGTGTTTATGGAGGATCCTTTCCTCCCGCAGCTTTACTCTTGGTTTTCTTCTTTTGATACCACCTTGGAACAGAAACAACAAAAGTTTGTCGCTTCTTCACCTAAAAACAATAGGGAGTAAAACCCTGAGTATGGAATTACTCAGCAAGACTTACCCGACTAAAGAAAAGACTCTCAAGGGTATGCTGGTTATAAGGGAGTCAAGGTAAGGTTTCTCAATAATCAAAGACTCTGGTTACAGAAATGCTTACTAAAAGTGGATCCTTAAAAATCCAGGTTTATTTGGCAAGTTAAGTGAAATTACGTGTAACTAGAGTTCTTTCTACCCTAGTTCATTCACTTGACCTGTACTAGCCAATTTCTTAACAACCCTTTATCTTTACTGGAGTTCTACGTATAAGTCAGTGACCAAGTCTTCATAACCGCGAAGGTACGGCGATCCGAATTGATTATACTCAGTTGAGGATCTCCAATCACATGACATATGTAGCACTTAACCCTTGCATATGTCAACTTGCCACCGGGGTTCTTAAGACCAGATCAGGTTCACGCCAACCGAGAGCACAGATACACCACCGTCCAGTCTCTTGCCATGGAGGGTACACGCTACTCTCGCCATCTCTCCACTCCCATTGCATGGTATCTTATTCTGGCCTTAGTCTGCCCGAGGCAAAGCTTACCCATGATGAGGCATGTGACCAGTTAAAGGGTCCTCCGTCAGCAGGCCTACATCGACACGGTCCTTAATCAACTTAGACAGAGACACTACACCGAGACTCTCCTCTCGTGCAAGTCACCCGCCCGGTCTCAGCTTAATCATTTCAACCCAAAGTTTGGTACCTGGCAGAGGTACATCTTTTCCGATGTTGAACCCATCATGGCCATGATGGATCCACCATCAAGTTTTATTTCCAAAAACATCCCTTCCTCTTTCCAACATCATCTTTTGTAAAAACAAACATTTTGTTTTGCTAAAGCAAGACTAAGCATAGTAAAAACCTTTTGTAAAACAGGGATTCAAAGGAAGGTAATCAAATTCAAGGAAGGTAATGCAGGAATTGTTTTAACATTCAACTCCTATCACCTAATGCATCAAGCAAGTGAGAAAGCTTTTAAAAGAATCAAGGAGGTGGCAAATGCACCGGGGCTTGCCTTGGTTTACAGGTGAATTAGGCTCGGTCCCGCAGATGACAAAATAGAAACGGCTGCCTGCCTGATGTTCCGCAGGTGGTGGTGGCGAAGTCTTCTCTTCTTCTACTTCAACTTCTTCCTCGTTTTCTAAATATAACCATATATATAAGAATGAATGCCCATGTAATGCTCATGAGGATGCAAAGATAGTAAAAGTTTATTTTCTAAAGTCTTGAATATAATTTTCCTTCACGATTCTCCGAGAAACTAGGGTTTCTAGAGTTAGTAAAGGAATTCAAAGGGCACGGGGTAGGGTTTTGGGTTCTAAGTATCAAACAAGGTCCAAATCATACCAAATTATACCCAAAGCCTCTCAATAATGTTTAGAGTTCATATAAAAAGTTTGGGGATTTTTGGAATTATTATTGATTTTCTAAAAATCCAGAAACTAGGTTTTAGGCTATTTTAAATGCTCCAAAATTCCCTATTTGATCTAAAAATTATGAAACTATTTTTATTAAATTCTATGGAAAATTAGGAATCTAGCAAAATTGGTTTGAAATTTTTACATTTTTCTACAATTTTCTACAGATTTCAAAGTTTCACAGAAAAAGAAAAGAGAAAAATGTGGACAGTAGTGGGCCGGAAGTAGCCCAAACCAGCCCACGCCCAAAGGAAACTGCCCACACGCGCGCCCGCACGGCAGACTTGCAGAAAGGCCCTTGGCTTATTGAATAACTAGAAGCGGGGTCACGGCACTATTTGACTGAGTCGCTGACAGATGCAGAAAAGCCCCTGGATTTCTATTCCTTGACCGTGCCAGGACCACGACGGTGAGCGGCACGGCAGAGCTCCAGCGAGCTCGCGTACCGGCCGATTCACGCAAGGACCGGCGCCCTTCTTTGGCCTAAACCAAATTCGGGACCTAGTGAACGTTTCCCCTAAATCAATTTCATGAATGGCTACCCAAATGTCTCTGGCCACGGTGACAGTGCGATACTCCAAAGAACAATGCGTTCCCGGTGATTGGTGGCGGTCTAGTTCAATCGGGTGGGTCGACGAGCATCACGGGTTCATGAGAGCACTCAAACGAGAGAGCAGAGAGGATGACCTGACCTGTATCGCGCTGGCCACGGCGAGGTGCATTTTACGGTGGTGGAAACCGTGATTGGGGGAAACGAGCAATTCTCGGTCCCTGGTGGATAATCCGGGGCAAGGTTTGGTGCAATAGATGCGTGATTACCCTATGGAGCTGTGGGTGCACTCAATTTATAGAGCGCAACAGCGATGGCGCTCAATTTGGCAGAGAAGTGCTGGCGGCCGGAGGGGGAAAGGGGCACTGGTGCTCAGAACAGGTGGCTTTCACTGTGGCAGTCCTTCGGCGATCACCGGACATGCACTCCATGATTCACTACGATGCGGGCTAGCGCTTAAGCACGTGGCGCGCACTAGTGACAGATCAACGACGGCAAAGGTTATCCGATCGACCGATGAGCATGGGAGGTACGACAAGCTTAGCTGCCACGAGACCCAATTCCATTCGGGCGCTGAGATTTTTACCTGCCCATGCTTATCTACTGACCACAGTGCACGAATCGCGACGAGCAATCAACCGTCACGGCGACGGATAACCGGCGACGAGGAGGGGGGGTGAACCGCGATCTGTTTCAGTTTGGGGTGCACTGTACCATGGAATGCTTCGTCAATGCGCCTGACAACCAGGATTTAGGGTCAATTTTCTCTAAATTTTCTATAGCAACTCACCTAAAGCTCTGCAGCAAAGTTGTGGACCAATGATTCAGCTACAATCTTGCCATAACAAATATAGCCAAATTCCCACTCGATCATGCTTGTTTTCCTGTCCAAAGATGACTCAGTACCATTGATAGTCTGAATTTCAGACATCAAATAGCCTGACAGCCCAATTTTGGGTTTAATTATCTCCCAATTCTTCACAACAACAATGCTTAACCTCTTTAACAAAGTTGTTCACCTTTAATAGATCTACATAGTTGATGTGGTGACCTAAGGCAAATTCTCAATAATTTGGAAGCTATAGAGCTCCAAAGTTGAGCCAATATCACTCATTTTGAGACTTAGGTTTAGAACTCAAATAGGGTCTTTTCGCAATTAAGTCCAAAATTCAGGGTTTAGCTTGCAAATCTTCATGATTGTGAACCATATGACTTAGGACACCTTATTATCATGGTTTTTGCACTTTAGTCCAAAAGTGCACTGATTTTGCACTTAGCCCCCTAGGGTTTAGGTTTAGGGTGTTCCAGGGTCCTTTTTAGGGTTTTTGGTATTTCAGGGGTGTGAATGTAATTTAGGTCCATTCTTAGTAACATTTCATGACTATTTCACTTAAGCTTTAGGGTTTTCTCTATTTGGATTTTGTTTTACCCTTCTGAACCCCATTTAGGGTTAAGTACCCAACTCCAGGGTTTTATTTGCAAAATGCCATATCAATACAACTTGTTTGAAACTTTTAACTAGTGAATGCATTCTAGGTGTGTCAATCACATGAAATGCTGATGCTTATGATGTTATGCTCAAGTTTTAGTGACAGTAACACCAGGGATGTTACAAGCACGGACTCCGAGTTCTCGGCTCATGACGGAGAAGCAAGGATTGTGCTTGGTCTGGGCAATAATGGGCGGTGGGAGCGCGGCCACGAGCTTAGCTCACGTTGGCCATGGCGGTTCTTCGCGGCGAGGAGAGGAGGAAGATGGGTGGAGAGTTAGCAAGCGGGCACAAAGTGAGAGCAGAGGGAGGCGAGTGCGGTGGCGTGCTTGGTTGAATGAGGCATGTGCTGCTGTGGGCTTGCCCACATGTGGGGACAAGGCGCGACGCACAGCAGGGCATGGCGACCATGCGTTCGGGCGCGCGCCACCTGGTGGTTGCAACCTGAGCTCCTCGCAAGCATGCTAGGGACAAAATGGAGTGCTCGAAACATCACCCACTTCAGCTGATTTGCTCTCCTCTCTAATGACTACAATTTTGTTATAGAGTCTAGGGTGATCAGGCTGCTGGTTTTTGAATAAAAGACTTCCAAACTTGGGTTTGTCATGACTGCGCGAAACAATGAAAAACCAAAGTCTAGCCATGTCAAACGACTTTAAAAGTTTGCTAACTTTTTACAGTGTGCCTTAAGTAATTATCTACAACTTTTGTAATTGGAGAAACTTGATTTGAAGATTAGTTTTGGATGAACATGTCGGCATTTGAAAAGAGGTACAAGTTTGGACTTAGAAAAAAAATTAGGTTCTTCCCCATTTCTTTCAACCCATATCCCAAACCTTCATTTTGGCTGAACTTCATTTCTTTTGAAATTTGAGCCCTTATACTTAGTAGTTTTAGGAGTCAAATACTTACTCCTTAGGTTTTGGTTCTTAATAACATTTTACTCATTATGCACAACATTCACTAAGCCACACAATTACATATAGTTTAAGAAACTATCAGCACATGAAATCAAGAGTTGAAAGATTAACCATAACCAACCTAAATTGTCTAAGTGGGTCTACTTATACACAGAAGCACTCACTGATAACTTACTGTTATGGAATATGAGCTTTCTACTAGTTCAAGCATGAATGCACTTCACAACAAATAGTAACAATTCAAGATTCTGATGTAAGTGGTGAATGATTGATGATACTCATGATAATTGTTTCATGATGCATATGAAATGTATGAGTACGCTTAAGACCAAGGGTGTTACAGTTAGCAACTAAAACAATTGACTAGATAGAATCATACCTTTATATCTTCATTTCAATAGGATTTGCAATATATGCAAATTCTAGCCCAAAAATTGATTTTCTCTACAAAATGAGTTAGAGCCCGAACACAAGTACTACAAACATTATAAAGGACCTACAACATGTTTAGAAGTGCAAACCTCACACTTATACCATTTTCCACAAAGTTGCATATTTGAGTCCTTGTTTGTGCTCTTTTGGACTTGACATCTTCAATTTACTTTCTATTCACCTATGCTCATGCTCATATAAGGATTGTTAGTTCAAGGTGGTGTGTTGAGCATTTAATCACCAAAATAACTAGAAATGGCCCAAGGGAACATTTCCCTTTCAATTTCTCCTTTTTGGTGATTTATGCAACACACCTAAAGCAGCTCAAAACTCATTAACGTAAATAAATATGAGTCAACTTTTGCAGATTGAAGTCAAACCAACAATTGAAGATTCATGTGATTCAGCATATTTGGATCCTTTTGCCACCACTTGGTTTGTTTTTGCAAAACAAATTCATTTTCTAACTTCTAAATCAAAACACTTCAGTTTTGTAAATCAAACCATTTTTCAAGACTAGTTTTGATAAAATACCAAAAACTCCCCCTTTTCCCATAAGAAATATTTCTCCCACATAAGAGAATAGTTTTGCAATTAGAGGGCTCCTCTTTGCTATCAAGAGGGTTATGATCAGAAAGACAAGTTCAAAACACAAAATTTTGAAATTCACAAGTGGTGGTTGATCCAGTTGCTTTGGCCTTAATTTCTCCCCCTTTGGCATTAAGCACCAAAACAGAGACACTAGTGGCCTGAAATCTCATTGCCTCACCAAAAATTGCAAATTGAGAACAGAATGGCAATGAAACACCAAGGGCAACTTGAACAAAGTATATCTTCAATTTGCTTTCTATTCTCCTATGCTCATGCTCATATAAGGATTGTTAGTTCAAGGTGATGTGTTGAGCATTTAATCACTAAAACAACTAGAAATGGCCCAAGCACATAATTCCCTTTGACCTGTAGACTAATGTGTTTGCTAGTGTTTATATTTGTAGTTCACAGCATACAAAAGTGGTTTTGGACTAAGGCATTGAGGGAGCAACACCTTAAAGAAGACATTGGAAGACTCATTGAAGACTTACCAACATTAAGCAGAAGTCCAAGACACAAGACAATAAGAGCTAAAGTGAAAAGGCTTGACGATTTGAAGATGGGCTACTTCTGGGTGCACCGAACCAGTCCGGTGGTGCACCAGACCTTGGGCCGGACCGAGTGCATAGAGAGCACTCAGTTTGCACTCGTGTTAGCTGGTGCACGAGAAAAGTCTGGTGGTGCATTGGGTGCTAGCCGGATCGAGTACGCAGATACATATTCATTCGACATCCTGAGCCTAGCGCACCAGACCAGTCCGGTGGTGCACCGAAGGCTATCTGAACCAGAGCTCAACACTTATCAACGACTAGCTTCCAAAGTCTATCTGGCATGGCATGCACTGGACTAGTCCGATGGTGCTCTAGACCTCTGGAGAGGCACAAAGAATCTATCAGATGCCCAATGACTAGCTGAGGTGGAGGATCACTGGACCAGTTCGGTGTAACTCTACAATCATACTGGACCAAGGTTTCTCCAACAACTATTTTGGGAATGGATCTCTATATATACCTCTCCAACCGGCCATTCTTAAGTGTGGGATCCCAAGAAACATTGCTAGGGAGTTGAAAAACATTTCCATAGCTCCATACATCCAAGTGCTTGACAGAATCACTCAGTATTAGCATATGCGCGTTTTGTAGTGCTTATGTTAGTTAGATCTCTAGGTTAGTTCCTAGTTGATTGAGTGAGGTTAGAAAACTCACACAACCCCTCAACTCTTTCTCAAGCCATTGTATTTGTACTAAGTGGGGCGAGAGTCTTGCGGTACCACACCAACCGAGTTTATGGTGTGGATGCCGCCGTGTACTAGAGGGAACGAGGCCCACAATGTTTGACCCGAAAGCTTGATATTGAAGTCGATGAGGAGCATCCAAGAGAAGCCAGAAGCAAAGAACCACTTGCACATGGAGAAGGCCTACGATTCTCAATGGAGTTACTTGTCTAAGGTGCTTCCCTTTGCGTAAGGGCACCAACGATATTAGTAAGAACCTTGCACGATTCATGATTAGGGTTGGCAGTGGGGCAGGTTCGGGTCAAGTGCACTGTCTGTGGACCCACACCCGAAACCCGAATTACAGACCCGATCCGAACCCAAAATGTGCTATGAGTGAAAACACGGACTCGGACCCGAACCCGTGGAGGCCCGCAACCCGTCGGGGACCCATGGACCCAAAACAGAGGTGCGAGTTTCCCTATTCTGTACCCTGCTGGTACAAAATTCCAAGGAGTTTTTGCCTTCGCAATTTCTCCCTTTTCTTCACTTAATGACATATTTTCTATAGTGAATTAGCAAACAAGAGATAACTAAAAGGCACCAACAAACAAGAGATAACTAAAAGCAAGTAAACTAAAGGGCATGAAAGGCTCCAGCAGATAGGCAAGCAAGTAAACAAGGCCAACTGAAGTTTTCAATGACTTAGCCACACAACATACATATTACATTTAGTCATTTGCATACTTCATACAACATACATATATGTCTCTCACAACATGACAATCTATAGCAAATAGTTTGTAGCAGCACCCAACAGGCAGCAATGTAACACTATAAAAATCATCAAATAAAAATAATACAGTTAGTTTATTAATGGTATTTATGGTAATAAATTTTCTTTTAAGTGTTTGTTATTTATTTGCATTTGGAATAATTTTTGAATGCTCATGATTGATTTTTTGGATATTTAATAGCATTTCTTCTTAAATGAAAATCCAAATAAATAATATAATAATTATTAGTCCAAAAATAAATATTTTATTTATAAATAATTTTGGTATAATTATTATGGTTTTAGGGTTATTTAAAATATATATTTTAAAATTAGAAAAGAAAAAAAGAAAAACCCTAATCTAAACCCTAACGCTAAAAGCCCACTAGGGGCCCATGTAAGCTGGCCGCCACTACCTGCCTTCTCCCTGCTTAGCCGCCGCTGCCAGGGATCCTTTCTCTTTCCTTCTCTTGCGCGCGGGCCCCACCCGGCCCCACCTCTCCTCCTCTCCCTTTCCCCCATGTGCAGACGCCAGGAGCCTGACCACGCCGCCAGAGACCGAAGCCGGCCAAGCCACCCCAGCGCCTCGCCCAAGTGCCGCACTGTGGCAGAACCTCCCAAGTTATCGGGCCCACATGCACCTGTCCTTGTCTCAAAGACCTCAGACAGCTATGCATGTGCACCAGATAAGTTAACAGGATCCGTCCGAGTGTCCCAAGGACCTCGGATAAACCACTTACAACCAGAACTGCGGGATTAAGTAAACACAAATCACACACCAACAATTTTGCAGCGGAAATCTTATTACCAAATTTTACAAGTTACATCAAGTTTTACGATGTACATGATTGGAGTGATTACAAAAGTGATTCAAGAAATAATTTTGAACTGTTATAAAGTATCTGTAGTTTTGAAATATATATGCTAGCTCAATGACAATACCCAATAAGAAGTATCGGAGAGGTACTTAGACTTATAAGAAGGCCGAGCCCACCGGCACTTAACACCATCAACAGCAGCACAAAGTTAAAACCTGAAAACAACAGGGAATAAAACCATGAGTACGCAATTACCTGACTAAAGAAAAGACTCTCAAGGATATGCTGTATTTGGGAATCAAGGAAAGGCTTTTAGCAAGAATCAACTTAGATACTTTTGCAGAAATAGCTTACTAAAGTGAGTCCTTACTTTCAATATTTTAACGCCAGATTAAATATTAATAGACTCTGGTAGCACCTAGTCTAATTTCACCATCTCAACAATACAACATCATTTTTACTCATAATGTTTACATCCTAACTTAGGTTGCAGGTCAGTGATCAAGTCTCTACTGTTCGGGGATATAACAGCGATCCAAATCGATTTACTCAGCTGAGGATCTCTAACCACACAACATATGTAGCACTTAACCCTTGCATATGTCAACCATTCCCATAGATCCTCCACAACGTGAACTGGTCCGCGCTACCAGAGAGCACAGTACTCCTCTGTCCAGCCTCCAGCCAGGAGGGTACACGGTACTCCCACCATCTCCCACGCCCAGTGCGCGGTTGTCTTTTCACGTATGGAATAGCGGGGTTCAAGCTTACCCTGTCCCATATCCAGGGCATGTGGCCAGTTAAGATAGTCCCTGATCATACAGGCCTACATACGCATCCAATCCTTAATTGACCCGGACGGAACATCACCTGTTCCTAGCCCAAGTCCCGATTTAAGTACTTCCACCCTTAGGATTGATTGTGTTCCTTAGGATGAAAAGAGCATTATAGGGAAGTTTGCAGTAATATCCCACCATGCTCCCAATGAAAATATTCTTGCAGGTAGAGGTCATCCTTCCTCAGGATAAACCTGACTTAGGCATAAGTGCAAAGGACAAATCTATCTGCTTATAAGCAGGGCTAAGCATTTTTTTGTAAATCATATTTTGATACTTCACCTGAAGTACCTATACAGGTATGGATATCAAGGTAGGCAATGCATCAAAGGGTTTTCAAGCAACTCCTATAAACTGAATGCACATTTCGCTAGACTTAAAGTGTGTAAAAATTATTTTAAAACACAAGGAAGGGGTTGCATGCACCGGGGCTTGCCTGGAATAAACAGTATGTTAGTGTTTGTTAGACGACGTCCGCTTGACGAGTATCCCTCGACCGAACATTTGCTTGATTTAACAATCTTTAGGTTGGTCCATCAGCTTCACCATGCGGAGTAGTCCACGCTTGGGGTTGACTTGACTCAAGTTCTCCGCATCTCGTGGTTAATCAACGTACCTAAATGATTTACATAATGCACATGAATGCATATAAACAAGAATATCACAAACCTAAATAAGGCTACACGACGGTGAAATAAACATCTAGCGGCGAGGCGTTGTACTATTTTATACGAAAAACACTAGTTATCGACATACGAGTATGCGCAATAATTACGTTTCTCTAGATTAACCGAATCTAACGCAAACGTTACGAAACAACCAACTATTCATACTAACCATGATTAGCCTAAACATAACTCATCAGTTAATTAATTAAATTCTAAGTTTAGTGGTCTAAAGAATTTAAATATAGAACAAGAATAAAAGCACATTACTTTTTAGACAACACGACTGTATGAAATTACATATATTTTACCAAGCATATTTTATACAATATACCATCACACCAATCACTCGATAATAAAATCGTCGATCATATCCTACTCCAACATTATCGATCACAAATATAGACGATACTAACTAGTAGCGCAGGACATCGACTTCATCTTACGCACACTGAACACAACTAGCATCGACAGATTCATCGATATTTGCATAAAATACTAAATTTAATCTATGTGTCACCGAAATACTACACTATGTAAAATAGAACTAGTTCGAATATACTCGGAAACTAAACTCCTCAAGGCACACCTCGCATCACTGGTATTTCTAACTTAATCTTATACGCCTACGAAGCGTCTTATTTTACGATCATAAAATTAATAGTGAAAATAGCGAATCAGCTTACCTAAATCCGACTTGGAATTCGGAGAAATAATAACGATAATATGTTCAAGAAGTTCGTCGAATATTTGATGAGCGCCACGCGAGAATCGCTTCTTTACCCACTCCCGGGATTTCTTGATGACGCATGGGATGATGACGTCCAGAGTCGAGCGCGACAGAGAGCTTCAGACCCCAACTCAAGTAGCGTGCAATTGAAAGATAAATCGTCAGCGTCGACGAGCATGTCGCGGACGCGATGGGTATTACGACGAGGAGAAGGGGGTTGCCGTTGCGATGACAGAAGGTGAAAGGCACTATGGAGCAGGGAGACACGCCTGGGAGCCGAGTATTGAGAGGTCCTGGCCGACGACCAGACCTGGCTGGAGCGCAAACAGTGGATGGTGGTGCTGTGACTAGCTGGGTTGGTGACCGACGATGCATGATGCGGACACGTCCAGGTAGTCGCGGCCGTGGTCGAGCTCACCGGTGTGCTGAGTACGGCATCTAGGTGCTGGCAACACGGGAGCAGAGGTGCAGACGGTGAGCGCCCCATTTTGTGGAGCTGCGGAGTAGGGAAACACGGCTAGAGCTTGAGAATAGCTAGCGCAGGGATGAAGAACGAGCTGAGACAAGACGTGGCCTGAGCAAGAAGTTGACGCGCGATGAGATAAGAACCTAAGCCTGAGAGCAGCGGCTTTGTGAGACTTCTAGCTATATGTATTTGAAGATATTTACCAGAAGACGTGCTCTCCATGCATGCCTACATGAGAGAGATAAGCTTTGGCATGGTCTCCATTTAGAGCAAGAGACGACGTGTAGAGGAAAGTAGCGAAAGGGTGACGTGTGTAGGGATAGAGATGTCGGCTCGGAGCAATATTCGGAATGGAGAGCGGCAGACTGATGGCCGGTTGGATAGGAAGAGGCAGTGAGCAGTGGGATATTTCCAAATCCAATGACATGCACGTAGAATGAAATGCATAGGCGATGGAATATTTAGAGAAGCATTTTCCTATTTTTACTTCTTTTACAAAAACGAAATGTAGATGTTTTGGGTATAAAATGAGGGTCTAAAAGATATATAAAAGAGTCGAACAAAATAAGATTGACAACAATATTTGGACCGGATTTAATTTGGTGAATACTTTGGAGTCAGATGAATTTTCACCCATTATTTATATTTGAAGTTTTGGATCTGGGCGAGAAACACCTGGACCGAATTGGCTAGCAATTGTTCCGGTTTCAGTTTATTTAAACAGCCTGCTATCCAAACATTCGATTGGAGAATAATTCAAATAACAACCCTACGCCTGTTCTTGGATTCTGAGTGTGGTCCAATTTAATTTTACATTAAAACTTTTGTCGTCCAGTTCCATTTAATTTGTTCGGGATAAAAATCATCCGAGTGGGTCGAGCTTCCGAATTCGTATTCTTTAATCTATAATTTTTTTAAACGGGCACAAGACTTGACATATCACGAAATAAATACGCGAGATCACTGCGGCATCAAAAGTGTGATTCTTTTGGAAGCGACAACACACATCGTTTACATGGGCGAGAGGCTGTGCGCTGCCTAGGCACCGGTTAGCGCTCGCCACATGTCACAATGCCAGGCCGTAGAGGGACACACGCAACGCAGGCGCGAGGAAATTTAAAATGGCTTTTACGGAACTAGATTCGATTTCAAAGGTTAGAGTTCGGATAGGGTGTAAATGGACCGAATCCATGGCATGAGGATTTTAGACCGTATTTAATCCAGTCTAATTTTTACGAGTCTCACCAGCTGTCGATCATTTGATTTAACGTCAAGGATCACATGCTGAGAGAAACAATTCAATTAATGCGCTGGCGCATTACTGTTTTCGGACAGCACGGGGCTCCAAATTTTTACATAAAATCAGAAGTTTTCTGACTTTCGTATTCACTTATGCGCATGATCCGAACTGTTCAAAATTTGCCAGCGACGAAGATTCGATAATCCAAAAGCTTCATGAACCCTTTTTAATTGCTTAGATTATGGAAGATGAAAACGGCACCAAACTTAAACTCTTGCGAGATGATTAAAATTTAGTGTCCACTTTATTTACTGAGATCCCTTGCTTAAATCCATAATCGTTGTTTACGGAAGATAAACACCTTGGGTGTTACAGCCCTCCCCCCTTAAAAGAATCTCGTCCCGAGATTCAGAGCGAAAGACTTTTAAGAGTAGAGAAGCATGTAACCCATGTCCATACCGGCGATAATCATAAGACAGTTCCAAGCAAAGCCGAGTGTCTCAGAATGTGGTGTCTCTAGTGGACATAACATGTCATCTTAAGCTAATTTGAGATGTCCACCAATAGAGACGCTGTCTGCCAGAAGAACATATAAGGTTCCATGTGTGCAGTTTGCTTTTTCAGATGACACGGTACTATCTGACTCTGTTGGGCGAGCGATAGATATACGACTTTACCCCAAACAGAACCAGATGCAACCTCCTGGGTAAAACACATAAAAATAGGTTTACCAACAAGTGGTCACGATAAGTTCATAGCACACGAGACGGGTGTGAATATCGAATAACATGACAGTTAACTCGTGTTAGCCAGAGAATCTAAGTCCCTGAAAAATGAGAGACACGAAAAATTACCAATGAAGGGATCTGTAGATGCGGTCATCGTGTCTCATCCATTTTATCAAACACTAGGCATGGCTCGACTTGGTCACACATGCTGGAAAAACACACGTGAGACGATCGAGGCATGACTAGAACGATAATTAGGTGGTTATTGGTCGACTTAATCTTGATTTTTGTAAACACTTTCTTTAGGGTGGGTTGAACCAAAGTGAGTTTAGACAACTCGATGAAACGACCTCTAAACTCAACCTTTGTTCATAATGTAGCTACAAGTTAGTAAAACCAACTTGCTGACTACCTTTGACATTGAGCAGGTCCTCTCAGTACCATCGGTAAGCCAAGGGTTGAGAGTTCACTTCGGTTAACAGGAGATCATGCACTTGGGTAGAAATCCATTTGGTCATGTTGTTCATCCGGTTCTTCATGCGAGATGCATTATTCACTTGGTTAGGGAATACATGGATTAAATAAGAGAGCGAATGAACAAACTCCTGCATTTCAGCAGCAGGGAAAAATCAATCTCCATTTTGAGAGTTAATCAGTTCTTTCAACACTAAAAACTTCCAAAGCTTCACCTTTACAAAGGACGTAAAGGGAACTTGTATGAGTAGTCACTACCAAGATCAAAAGAAAAGAGACCACACATAAAAGTGGTATGCCCTTTTCATCCAACAGAGATGATAGATGTTGCTTGATCACTTGCCAAACAACATAGAAATTGTTTCAAGGAAGAGATCTATGGAAGATAATATATTAGTGTAGTTCCACAATGGATCATGACTAGAGACCTCGATACCAGCATGCGCCAAGCATCATAACCTTGCGTGTACATTCACAAGGGGCTCTCAGTTTCGCTGCGGCACCATAAGTCATTAATCATGACACCATCACCGAACTGGCACCAATAATGAATCTCACATAGCAAAAATAGATTGTGCTAAGATAACACATTGATATAGTCTCATAATGGATTACAACTACTAACCATGATACCAGCGTGCGCCGAGCAGCACAACCATGTGTGTACATTCATAGGAGGCCCTCGGTTTCGGCGCGACACCATCGGTTTTAGTCATAACACAATTACCAGATATAACCAATAAGAAATCTCACGCGACATCAATGAATTGGGCAAGGGTGACAATATACAAAGAGACTCTACCTGTCAAAACGGTTACAAGTAGAGAGCCAAATAGATCATGGCCTGATGAAATGGACAAGGCATGGCCATAACCTAAACTTGATCAAAGGAGTATGATGGGAGACTGTTATTTCAGCCCAAGCATATTTCTATGCCCATCATAGAGATTACAAGGTCAAGGATTAGTATCGAATTAGATACGGAGGGAAAACAATCACAAGATGAAATTGGTATGCCTTCGATAGATATGAGGAAACCAAAGGCATCAAACTTAAGAAAATGGTCGGACATACCTTTCCTAGGTTAGGTTGAAAAAGCAACATGGCGATCCTTAAGAACAGGCAAACTGGAATAGAGACATCAGCTTGCACAAATCGAATAAGGGCATGGTCTAGGATGGAGACATGACTCGAGATTCTTGTTTTATGCCCGGGACACTTTAGGTCCAACAAAGAAATAATCTAGGCATTTATTTCTATGTGTTTGGCATGGAGTGGTAACGAAAAATTCAAATTTGGGTCGTGGTTACCTAGATAAGAACATGGCCTAGTTTTGGGTTTAGGCAATCAAGTCACAAACATTCTATCGACAGATCAATACAAGAGCAAACACCATTTGCACTAATGGTCAAATTAAACAACCTGAAAGCTATCTAAACATGTAGCTTTAAGACACCATATTATTTACAATCACTGGTTGCCAGAATAAGGGTGAGAGAAGCATTTTCGATGTATAGATGACAAACATGATGCAACAATCAGGATGCATGCTCGTCTTGTTTGTCCTCACTGATTTTGCCAACATAATGTGGCCATAGCGTTCTATATCGGTGGCATACTTACGACTCTCTCAATATTTTGCTAGTCGTCAACTACACATACGTTTTCGAGGTTAGTGTACCTGCAGAAAAATCCATTATAGACCAATTTCCCATGATGCAGTTCACACATGACAGTTTATCACAGTTTATACTCCATATATTGCTATATGGAGGCCAGCTCATCATTAAGCGCTGAGCCACGCATAGGCGCCGTTGCCACACTTTAACCATAGGGCAACCCATTATGGTAACTCACCTTCTTACCTGAGCGTAGGTGCATCGTTACAAGTACATTACACTTCTCAGTATTCCCATGTCTGCATACCCATACACATCCATGGGGTACTGAATTCCCAAAAAAGTAAATACTCCACATCGCAGCCTTCATATATACATATGTAGAACATGTATATAGTCAAGCGCTTTTTACACTCTTCCCTAGACTGACGTTTGTTCGGTCATGCTGTCACATCTGACCTTACCTGAGCGTCGATCCATTCAAAACTGAATGGCCTTAAAATAACAATACACATGTATGCAATACCCACCCGGTTATGGGTTATAGTTTTCAACTAAGCCACCTGATAGTCCTTAATTTAGGGCTTAACAGAGGATGTCGCTAGCATTATAGTTTTATTTTTCAAAACTATTTTTCAAGCCAAACAATGTGTTTAGTTGAAAATAGGTTTTTCAAAACCAAAACTTTTGTTTTGAAAATACGTATGTGTCCGTATATACTTAATCCAGCTCCGATACCAGCTGCGGCAGAACCTCCCAAGTTATCGGGCCCACATGCACCTGTCCTTGTCTCAAAGACCTCAGACAGCTATGCATGTGCACCAGATAACTTAACAGGATCCGTCCGAGTGTCCCAAGGACCTCAGATAAACCACTTACAACCAGAACCGCGGGATTAAGTAAACACAAATCACACACCAACAATTTTGCAGCAGAAATCTTATTACCAAATTTTACAAGTTACATCAAGTTTTACGATGTACATGATTGGAGTGATTACAAAAGTGATTCAAGAAATAATTTTGAACTATTATAAAGTATCTGTAGTTTTGAAATATATATGCTAGCTCAATGACAATCCCCAATAAGAAGTATCGGAGAGGTACTTAGACTTATAAGAAGGCCGAGCCCACCGGCACTTAACACCATTGTTGGAACTTGCTCTCAGTTGCAAGGGGATCCAACAAGGGTGAACAGTGATGACAACAGGGCACTCGCGCTAGATGGCAAAAGCTCTGTTTATCTGGCCTCTCACGGGCACTGTACAGGGGTATTTATAGGTACCTGAGCGCGCAGCACCTCGAGCTAAGGACGCATGTGCCCTCAGGTACCTAGGTTATCCCAAGAATATTCCCATAAAGCGGGGTTACAGACCGTAATTACAGGAATGCTTTTACAAAATAGACCCGTAACATAGGGCGGCCAAGCGGGGCCCGTTACGACGGGCCGAATTGCACGTGGGCCTCCGAGCTGGGCGAGGCCGCGCCGTGGGATGCCCTTCGTCGCCAGTCTTCGCCTGGAACGGAAGAAGCGAAGGGTGTCCCCGCCTATTTTGTTTCTGTCAGTTCAGCTGCTGCAAAGAAGGCTTCGAGCGAAGGGTGGCGCCTTTGCCTTCGCCCCAACATTTGCCCTCCGAGGGACCAGTTCGACAAAGTCACCTGGTGCCGAAGACGTCATTAGATGGCGGAGACACTGCCCTCGCTCGAAGTGGTTCCGCGGGGGTTTTTGATGTGACCGTTGATTGACGGCGTACTGTTGGATTGCGGGTTTCCCGAAGCGCCGCGCCCTGTTGGATTGCGGGTTTCCCGAAGAGCCACGCCCTGTATATAAAAGGGGGCGGGGGTCGGCGCTTTTTGAACTTCACCTTCCGCGCTCCGCGAAAACCCTAGCCGCCCTTTCCGCCGACTTGCAGCTCGTCTGCCTGCCGTGGTCTTGTTCGCCGGAGATCTGGCTCGAGTGAAGCAGACCGCCCGCCGCCGCCGACTGTACGTTGCGATGCCGTCCTCGTCTTCTTCTGCTGCCGCTACGCCGCCGGCCGTTCCCTCGCCGCCGGCCGCCGCCTCGTCTGAGGAGACGCTGAGTAGCTTAATGGTGGAGGAGTTGCACGCCGGCGACTCTGTTGATTTCGGCGTATCGCGGATGTCGTCGGCCCGCGTGCAAGATATGCAGCGGTTGGGTTACTTCGGCGGCGGAGTTGGTCGAGTCCCGGGGGCGGAGGAAGTCCCCGAGCCAGAGGGCGAGTTGGTCGTTTTCGAGGCGTTCTTCGCCGCTGGGCTCCGCTTGCCTGCGCACCGATTTGTTGGCAAAGTCCTGCGCAGGTTCAACGTTCAAATACACCAGCTGACACCGAATGCCATAGTGGCACTGTCGAAGTATGTCTGGGCGACGACTTCGTACGGCGGACAGCCATCGGTGGAAGTTTTTGCGAAGTATTATTGTTTGCATTGGCAGAAGAGGATGATTGGAGGCGAAGTCGCTCAGTTTGGATCCTGCACATTCACGCCGAAGACTGGCAAAACCACGATGCAGGTGGTCGAGTTGGTTCCTTGCGCCCGCAACAAGTGGGGCAACTGGAATGAATTTTGGTTTTACGTCGCTGAGGGTACCGTCGAAGGCCATGAGGGACTCCCCGTGTCCGCGATGTGTTCTCATTTTTACTTAGCGTATCCGCCCTTTGAAGTGGCGGAGGAGGATGAGGACGAAGGGGCTCTTCGGTGCGCCGCCGGCCTGAGTAGTGGGCGCGACTTGGTTGAAGAGTTTGTGGCATACAGGGTGTGGCCATTGGCGCGTGGCTGGGCGTTGGGCGAAGTATGCCCTCGCCAGATGCCTTTTCATGGTGGAAGGGTGGTGCGGAGTCCAGCCTTCGCCCTGAATCTGCAAAGTCGCGATCCGGCCGCCGTTGTGCGTGAGGCAGAGGATGGGGCGGTGCGGCTTGTTGGACGCTACGTGCCGAGGACAGAGGGCCAGCGCAGCTGGGATATCCGCGGGTCGAATGACCGCTTGAACAGGGTTTTTGAATTAAATCAATTGCCGTATGACGGCTACCCTGGTCAAGACGATGTGGACCGCCGTGGGAAGAGACCGGCAGTGGAGACCGGAGACGACCCTGCGCCGGCGGCCGCCCTGTCCTCTAAAAAGAGAAAATTAGGTACTGCTATGGGAGGACTTGGGGTTTCTGATCGTTTTGCTAGAGAGTTGACGAAGACGTGCGCGGCCCCGGGGGAAAGGATGTCTTCGCCCGAGCTCCGGGAGTCTTCGGCTCGGATGCTGAGGGTTACCGGGGGTTGTTGGCCTAGGAATGTTCCTGTCCCCCGCGCGGCTGGCGAGGACTTTTTTACATCTCGCATGGTTCGTGAATGGAGGGTTTTTCCTTACGGGCGGAATATTGCTGCTGTTGTGTCAGCAGTGATGGACAAGGATCGCCAGGGAGCTGCACAGAAGCGCCAGGCGGCTATCAGGCTCGTTGAAGCCAGGCCGAAGAGGCAGCGGGGGACTGCGAAGGCTGCGGCCTCTGGCGGAGGCCGGCCACCGCTGGCGGCGAAGTCGAGCGTCCCTGCATCTAGCAAGGCGCCGGAGGCCACGGCTGGCGCCGAAGGCCCGAAGTCGGCGAAGGCGGTGCCGCCGTCCAGCGGAGTGGCGGAGGTCGCGAGGGCGGCCTGAGCGTTGCCGTTGGCGGGCAAACGTGTCGCCGACTTCGTCACCGATATTAGCGTGGACGACTATCTCGGTGGTAGGTCGTTGGCTTATCTTTCTCTTTTTTTTTCGGTTCATTGGTACGCTGCAGGGCTGGGCGAAGGCCAACTTGCTGTGGTTGCGTCTGGCGCGGCGACCACGACGGTTGCCGCAGCGCCGAAGGCGAAGGGCGGGGCTCTTAGCGCCGGTGGCGAGGCGTCGGCCCTCGCGGTTGTCATGGATGAGGCGGGCGCTGCGTCCCGCCGGCTGGCGGAGGCGACGGAGGCGCTATGTCAGGTCCGTTGGGTTGGACCTCGTCCCCCCCTCCCCCTTTTTTTTTGAGGACCGCAGTCTTACGATTGTTCTGCAGGTGGCTGACTTCGCTAGCCGCACTGCGTCGGGGGCCCTCACAGCAGCCGTGGCTGCCGAATTCGAAAGACTTCGGACGCAACACGCTGACGCCGTTCGCGAAAAATCGGCCGCCGACAGCAAGTGCCGCAAGCTGGCGGAGAAGGTGGCCACACTAGAGGACGAGAAGGCCGCCCTCCGTCGCCAGCTGGCGGGGGAAAGGAGGGAGACCAACGAAGCCCTTGTCAAGGCGCAGGCTGCGCAGGCGGAGGCCAACCTGGCACGGGCGGAGGGCAATCTTGCCAGGGAGCGCGCCGAGCAGTTGCAGGAGCGGCTCACCGCCCTGGAGAGCCGCGTGAAGGGGGCCGAGGCTGCGACACGAGCGGAGGCAGAGCGGACGCGCCAACTGCTCGTAGATACATACCGTGGCCTGGGCGCGGGGACCGGTGAATTTGAAGTACCGGACCGAGAGCCCGGACTTCGGTGCCTGGAGTGGGTGCAGGAGGAGCTGCAGGCGCTCCCCTCTGTCGTGGAGGGGTTTATGGAGTATGCCTCCCTGGTCACCTGCGAGGGGGCGATGAACGCGCTCTCCCGCGAAGGGTGCCGGCACTTCGAGGTTTTCGACCAAGTCGAAGAGGACTTTGAGCGAGATATCTTCAAGGTCGAGGACCCCGTAGTGAAGGATTCTGCCGGGGCTATCTTCGACCGGCTGTGGGGTCCACACGGGCTCGAGGTGGTCAGGGAGCGCGCCGAGACGGCGAGGGCTCAGGTAACGTGTTCGCTTGTTTGGTATTTGTTGGACGTGGGCTGTGTGCGTGTTTGATGAATTTTGTGTGTTTTGGCTCAGGCGGCGCGTGGCGAGAGGGTCGACGACTTCGGGGCGCTGAATAGCATGTTGGCTGACCCGGAGTCGGCCCCGGCGGAGGCTGTGTCCGAGGTCGCCCTGGCGCCGACCCCGGCCGCAACCGGTGCGGCCGGCGAAGGCCTGCCCCCAGAGGTCGCCGAAGGCGCGCCTGATGCTTCTGCAGCTGCCGCGCCGAGTGCTGAGGGTCCCGCAGCGGTAGCGGCGGAGATAACAGCGGAAGCAGCGGCAGAGCCAACAGCGGAGGCTCCCGCAACGTCAGGGCCGTCGCAGGTGGCGTAGTAGGTGTAGAGGGTTGGGGAAGTTTGTGTATGTTACTGAATTTTGGTTGCTGCGCAGGTTCAAGATTTTGGGCCTGCGCACGCAACTGCAACTACTAAATTTTTGGCGGCTACGACCGCGGAAGATGGTAATGAATGTGGTGGTTCTTCATCTGAGTTTTTTGATTGTGCTGACTCTGGGAGCTCGATTGAGTGGACGGAGTCGTCAGAGGACTTGGACTACTTCGCGGCCTTGGATGTGGCTGCGACGGAGGCCTCGCCGCACGCCGCGGATGCAGGAGATGTGCCAGGTCCGCGCACCGGGCGACGGCGGCGAAGGGCAGTTGCGAAACGTATGGTTAGTGGGGCGGAGGGGGCTCGGCTTCGTGTGAGTGGAGCTGGTCGGCAGGAACTGTTGTCTTTGCCGACCGCCGAGAATATAGGTGAAGGGGAACTGCGAAGTCTTTTTGCAGGTGAGGAGCTCAGGATAATGCTATTTAATTATAGGGAGATGGGAATTATTCCTAAGGTTGAGCCGATGTAGAGTGTGGTGCCCTCGCTTGTATATGTAGAGGCTTGTATGATGAAATTGTGTGCCCTCGCGTGCATATGTGTGTGCGAAGGCGTTGTGTACTTTGTCTGGTTTGTTTTGTTGCGCTGTGTTGGCGTGATTATAGTTGGTCTTGGCGTGGACGGTTTGATGTTGTCGATTCAGCCTTTGTTGTGCTAGTCCGGTTGTACCCTTAGGTGTCTTCTGCACAGATAGTCTTCGGTTTTTTTCGCACTTGTTGTGCTAACCCGGCTGCACCGTTAGGCGACTTCTGCGCGGATAGTCTTCGCGATAGACTTAGATTTTTTTCGGCACTTGTTGTGCTAATCCGGCTGCACCCTTAGGCGACTTCTGCGCGGATAGTCTTCGCGATAGACTTAGATTTATTTATTTATTTTTTTTCCTGCACTTGTTGTGCTAATCCGGCTGCACCCTTAGGCGACTTCTGCGCGGATAGTCTTCGCGATAGACTTAGATTTTTTTTCGCACTTGTTGTGCTAATCCGGCTGCACCCTTAGGCGACTTCTGCGCGGATAGTCTTCGCGATAGACTTAGATTTTTTTTTCGCACTTGTTGTGCTAATCCGGCTGCACCCTTAGGCGACTTCTGCGCGGATAGTCTTCGCGATAGACTTAGATTTTTTTTCGCACTTGTTGTGCTAATCCGGCTGCACCCTTAGGCGACTTCTGCGCGGATAGTCTTCGCGATAGACTTAGATTTTTTTTCGCACTTGTTGTGCTAATCCGGCTGCACCCTTAGGCGACTTCTGCGCGGATAGTCTTCGCGATAGACTTAGATTTTTTTTTCGCACTTGTTGTGCTAATCCGGCTGCACCCTTAGGCGACTTCTGCGCGGATTTGTCGCACGCGAGGGTAGCTAGCGCTTAGCCTCGCGGTGACCTCGTGGTGGTCGAATGTCGAAGACCGTCATCGCGGTCTTTTTCGACGCATGTCTTTGCGGGGGATTTTTCACGCATATATTACATGGCTCCGCCTCGTTAAAAACCTCACCCCCCGGGAGGAAAAGAGTGCGGGCCGGTGCAAGATTGTTTTTGTGAATTACAAGGGCGAAGACAGCCCTGAGGAATCAAACAAAAAATTTGCGGAGGTTGTCGATGTTCCAGGAGTGCTCCAGGTCCTCGCCGTTTGGCGTTGTGAGCCTATAAGCGTTGGGGGAAGCTTTTGTCTTGACGATGAAAGGGCCCTCCCACTTGGGCTCCAGCTTGCCCTTGGACTCCGTCCGAGCTGTTCGAATGAGTACGAGGTCCCCCTCGCTGAACTCCCTCGGGATGACTGAGTGGTCGCGCCATGCTTTGGTCTGGGCTTGATATTTGTTCAGGGCCTGTAGGGCGAAGACACGGTCTCCGTCGATGAGATCCTTTGAAGTTGGCTCGTCCACATCAGGGACGGCTGACGGAACTGTTCGCGGGGACCCGTGCTTTATTTCTTGCGGGGTCATGGCCTCCGATCCGTATAGAAGACGGAAGGG
This sequence comes from Zea luxurians, assembly GCA_029449295.1. Lineage (NCBI taxonomy): Eukaryota > Viridiplantae > Streptophyta > Magnoliopsida > Poales > Poaceae > Zea > Zea luxurians. Next base: position 5,990,482 of record JAOPSE010000050.1, on the reverse strand, counting down.
AGTAAACCCGGTCGCCCTGCACTCAGTCGTGTTTAGTGCCCAGACTGCCTCGGGTAAGAAATCGGTCCATCTGCCCTTTTTTCATCAAGGAGCATTTTCTTGATAGCTGTGAAGATTTTCCCGTTGGCGCGCTCCACGACCCCGTTGGACTGCGGATGATAGACTGAGGCGAAGGCAAGCTTGGTGCCAATGGAGAAACAAAAATCCTTGAAGTCTTGGTTGTCAAACTGCTTACCGTTGTCGACTGTTAGTTCGGATGGTACTCCGAAGCGGCAAACGATGTTCTGCCAGAAGAATTTTTGGGCAGTCTTTGATGTTATTGTAGAAACAGCCCGTGCCTCGATCCATTTGGTGAAGTACTCGACTGCGACGAAGGCGAACTTAAGGTTCCCCTGAGCGGTGGGCAGGGGTCCGACAATGTCGAGACCCCAGCGCTGGAGAGGCCATGTGTGGGCGATCAGCTTTGTATACTGCGAAGGGCCGCCTGACCGAGGAGAAAACTTCTGGCAGGCTTCGCAGGACCGAGTGATCCGATTTGCGGCGCAGATCATTGTGGGCCAGTAAAAGTCCTGGCGGATCACCTTAGCAGCTAGGGCCCTCGGCCCCGCGTGTGAGCCGCACGTGCCACTGTGGACTTCGCGTAGAATCTGCATGCCTTCGGCCTCGGTGACACACTTAAGCATTGGCTGACTGACCCCTTTTTTGTAGAGTTGGCCTTCAATCAGAGCGAAGTCTCGGCTTCGATGTCTGAGACGCTTGGCCTCACTGATGTCGGCTGGATGATAATACCCCTGCAGGAACAGGGTTATGGGTGCCCGCCAGTCTTCGGTCATGATGAGCTTGACTGTGCGGTGGCCCTCGCTGTCATTGGTTATTTAGAGCCCTTTGGGGCTCCGGACTGCTGGCGTGCCGATGACATGAAAGAACACATCGGAGGGCAGAGTTTCGCCCCTGGCCGCGGCCTTGGCCAGTGCGTCGGCCTCCTCATTCTTGGTCCGATCCACATGCTGCAAGGTGAATCCCTTGAACTGCCTCTCGAGACTTCGGATGGCCGCGAGGTACTGCATGAGTGCGGGGTCCTTGGCTGCATAGTCTTTCTCGACTTGGCCGGCAACTACCTTGGAGTCTGTTTTGATGATGCAGGTGGTGACTCCGAGGGCCCTTAGCTTGCGGAGGCCGAGGATGACTGCTTCGTATTCTGCTATATTATTTGTGCATCTGTCGGATTCCAGATTGAAGCTGAGTCGTGCTGCATATCTGTGCTTGACCCCGACTGGTGAGGTTATGACTGCAGCAACGCCTGCCCCCGCATGGCACCATGCGCCGTCGCAATGGATCGTCCAAGTCTTCTCTGCGGACGGATCTGGCTGTGTTGTTGGCCCAGTCCAGTCGACGACGAAGTCTGCCAGGACTTGAGACTTGATAGCTGTCCTGGGCTCGAAGCAGATGTGGTAGCCGGAGAGTTCGGCCGCCCACTTGGCAATCCTCACCGACGCCTCCGGGTTTCTGAATAATTCGCCGAGCCCCCTGTTTGAGGTGACTCGGACCTTGAATGCTTCGAAGTAATGGCGCAGTTTGCGCGACGACATAACGACTGCGTAGGCAATCTTCTCCAGCTCTGTCATGTTGCACTTGGACGGTGTCAGCACTTCAGAGACATAATACACGGGGCACTGCCGGACCACGCCCTCGACAGTCTGCTCCTGCACTAGTGCCACGCTGACCGCATGTGGCGAAGCCGCGACGTAGAGCAGCAGGGGGAGCGAGGGGTCGGGGCTGGTAAGGACGGCCAACTCTGTTAGGTACTGTTTTAATGAGGCGAAGGCCGCCGCCTGCTCTGGTCCCCAGGCGAAGTCTTTTGCACCACGGAGTGTCTTGAGGAAGGGGAGACTTCGCTCGGCGGACCTGGATATGAATCTGTTGAGAGCGGCCAATCTGCCCGTCAGGCGCTGGACGTCCCTGACTGACTGCGGAGGCATCATGTCCAAGATAGCCTGAATCTTGGTTGGGTTGGCCTCGATGCCGTGGTGTGATACCAGGTAGCCCAATATTTTGCCCTGGCGAACGCCGAAGACACACTTTTCCGGGTTTAGGCGGAGTTGTGCGTCCCGCATGTTCGCGAATGTTTCGGCGAGGTCGGCGAGGTGGTCCTCCTTGCTCTTGCTGGCGACGACAATGTCGTCTACATATTTGAATATGTTTCTGCCAACCTGCCCCTCGAACACTGTTTTGGTAAGCCTGGAGAAGGTTGACCCGGCGTTCTTGAGTCCCTTCGGCATTCTGATGAAGCAATATGTGCCGAAGGGTGTTATGAAGCTGGTGCTAGCCTTGTCCTCTTCCTTCATGTATATCTGGTGATAACCGGAGAAGCAATCGAGGAGGGACATGACCTCGCATCCGGCCGCGCTATCGACTATTTTGTCGATCCGTGGCAACGGGAAATTGTCCTTTGGGCAGGCTTTATTGAGACTGGTGAAGTCGATGCACATTCGCCACTTCCCGCTCTTTTTCTGTACCATTACGACATTGGAGAGCCATGTGGGGTAAGCCACCGGCTCGATGAATTTGGCCTCCAGGAGGCGGTGCACTTCTGCCTTGGCGGCCTCCGTCTTTTCGTCGGACATCTTGCGAAGCCGCTGCTTTTTCGGCCGTACCGAAGGGTCGATTCCCAGACTGTGCTCAATTATTGAACGGCTGACCCCGACCAGATCGAGGGCCGACCAGGCGAAGACATCTTTGTTCTTGGACAGGCAGCAGAGGAGCTTTTCTTCTTCGTGCGAAGTGAGGTCTTCGCTGATAATAACTGTCTGCCTGGGCATGGCCTGGTCGAGGGGGACGGTCTTGGTCCCATCGTGGCTCTGCAGCTGCGCCTTGTCATGCTGCTTATTAGTTGGGCTGGCAGGCGCGGGGGCTTCGCGTTGGGCCGTGAGGCAGTGCACGTTTCTTTGACCGGGCACAAAGTCCCACTCGATGTTACGCGCAGTCTGTTGATTGTCGAAGACTGTGATAACGCCTAACGGACCTGGTATCTTCATACATAGGTACAGTCCGTGAATGGCTGCTTCGAACTTATTGATGGAGCCCCGGCCCATGATGGCATTGTAAGGGTATACCATATCCACAATGTCAAAGGTTATTTGCTCGCTTCGGGCATTGGGTGCTACACCGAAGGAGAGAGGCAACTCTATTTTGCCGACGGGGAAGGTGCCCTTGCCGCCGAAGCCATACAACGGGTTGTCCGAAGGCTTAAGCAGGCTGTGGCTTATGCCCATGCGATCGAAGGCGTGGAGGAAGATGATGTCCGCCTGGCTGCCGTTGTCAACGAGGACCTTATGCAGGTCCCAGCCTGCCACGCTGCAATTGATAACCATGGCATCGCAGTGGGGGGCGCTGCGCAAGTCGACGTCCCGTGCGTCAAAGGTTAGCGGTATGTGGGACCACCTTGTCTGCACGACTGGGCCCGTGACAGCGACATGGTTGATGTTGCGGTAGTGGTCCCGCTTCTGCCGCTTGGTGTCGAAGTCGGTGCTGGACCCCCCAGTTATCATGTGGATGACTCCGCGATATGGTTGATCGGCGAAGTCTTCCTGCTTTGGGGCATGGGGGATGTTTGGGTGTTGCTGGTGTGGTGGTGGGGGTGGAGGAGGTACGATTTGTACTTCCTGGTGGTGTTGGTAAGCGTGGTGCGGTGGATGCGGGGCAGGAGCGAGGATATATGGCGGAGGGGGTTGCTGGTAATTGTGCGCGACAATTCTGGGGTTGTCGGCTGGCTGCGCTCGTGCCATTCTGTCTCTGGTAGCCTTCGTCTCGGGGCAGTCTTTGGTTTGGTGGGCGTAGTCTTCGCCATGGAAGAGGCAGTAGAATCGGCGCGGCGGCTGCGCACGCCCTTGGCCCCTGCCACGAGTGCCATTACCGCGGCCCTGGGGGGGATATTCCTGGCGACGAGGGGGGTCGGCAGCGGGATGCTGGTTGGCGATGTTGTGCACCTGCTGCTGATTGCGGCCATCTCGACCGGAGTCTGGCTGCGGAGTCCTTGTCCACGTGTGGCTGGACTGTGGAGCATCTTTTGGCTTCCTCTGGGACTCAATCTTGCGTTGGTGGAGCTCTTCGGATCTGGCGTACTTTTCAAACAGCTGATATAACTCTTGGAGGTTCTTTGGCGGATCTCTGATGCAGTGGCTGTAAAGGACGCCGGCGCGAAGACCACTGATAGCATAGTGGATGGCAATCTGGTCATCGACTGAGGGTAGCTGTGACTTGAGTGTTAGAAATTTGCGGTAATACTCCCTCAGGGTCTCCTTTTCTAGCTGCTTGCAGAGCGAAAGCTCGGCCAGGGCGTCGGTGTCTGGGCGGTACCCTTGGAAGTTGAGCAGGAACTTGTCCCGGAGACTTCTCCAGGAATCAATGGACAACGGAGGCAACCTGGTGAACCAGGTGAGTGCGGGGCCCTCGAGGGCGATGATGAAAGACTTCGCCATTGTGGCGTCGTCCCCCCCGGACGATGCAACGGCGACCTGGTAACTCATTATGTATTGAGCCGGGTCGGTGCTGCCGTTGTACTTGGGGTAGGTCCCTGCCCGGAAGTTAGCTGGCCACGGCGTCACTTGCAGGTGAGGCGCCAGGGGACTTCGCTCATCGAGATAGTTGACCCCATGAAATGGCGCGGCGTGCGGGAAGGTGTGGTCGCGTTGAGGGAAACACGGGTCCTCCGGTTGCGCGCGGTGTTGCAGGGGTGGCCCATGCTGCAGGCCGGGGTGGCCTTCGCGCGTGTCTTCGTCTTGTGCGCGCTGCTGGAGGGGTGACTCGTGCTGGAAGCCGAGGTGGCCTTCGTGCTGCATCAGCACAATCTCCCACTCGAGTTCCTGGGCCTTGTGCTCTTCGTCGCGTATCATTTGCCGCACTTTGGCTAGTGCGGACACGCGTTGGCGCTTGGCCTCCAGTATCTCCTTCTGCCTCTGGAGATTGCGGTTCTTGAGGCGCAGGGCGCGCAGCTGTAGCTGTTCTTCTGCTGAGACGCCGAGGACCTCACCGTCCTCGGCGAGGTCCACGCCTTCCGGTGGTGCGAAGCCTGAGGGTGGCTGCGGTTGTCCCTCTGGGTCGCAGGTGCGGAGGGTGTCGTCTTCGCATGCGTGAGGGACATCGTCTTCAGTGGCCTCTTGGTGGGTGGATTGGGTGAGGGCGAGGGCCTTGCCCTTTCTTGCGGCGAGCAGTGCTGCCTTCGCAGCCTCGTCAGCCTTCGGGTTAGCTCTTTTGGGTGCCATCGCGGGTGGTTTTCTCGTAGCACGAACGGTGGGCGCCAAATGTTGGAACTTGCTCTCAGTTGCAAGGGGATCCAACAAGGGTGAACAGTGATGACAACAGGGCACTCGCGCTAGATGGCAAAAGCTCTGTTTATCTGGCCTCTCACGGGCACTGTACAGGGGTATTTATAGGTACCTGAGCGCGCAGCACCTCGACCTAAGGACGCATGTGCCCTCAGGTACCTAGGTTATCCCAAGAATATTCCCATAAAGCGGGGTTACAGACCGTAATTACAGGAATGCTTTTACAAAATAGGCCCGTAACACAGGGCGGCCAAGCGGGGCCCGTTACGACGGGCCGGATTGCACGTGGGCCTCCGAGCTAGGTGAGGCCGCGCCGTGGGATGCCCTTCGTCGCCAGTCTTCGCCTGGAACGGAAGAAGCGAAGGGTGTCCCCGCCTGTTTTGTTTCTGTCAGTTCAGCTGCTGCAGCGAAGGCTTCGAGCGAAGGGTGGCGCCTTTGCCTTCGCCCCAACAACCATCAACAGCAACACAAAGTTAAAACCTGAAAAACAATAGGGAATAAAACCCTGAGTACACAATTACTCAGCAAGACTTACCTGACTAAAGAAAAGACTCTCAAGGATATGCTGGATTTGGGAATCAAGGAAAGGCTTTTAGCAAGAATCAACTTAGATACTTTTGCAGAAATAGCTTACTAAAGTGAGTCCTTACTTTAAATATTTTAACGCCAGATTAAATATTAATAGACTCTGGTAGCACCTAGTCTAATTTCACCATCTCAACAATACAACATCATTTTTACTCATAATGTTTACATCCTGACTTAGGTTGCAGGTCAGTGATCAAGTCTCTACTGTCCGGGGATATAACAGCGATCCGAATCGATTTACTTAGCTGAGGATCTCTAACCACACGACATATGTAGCATTTAACCCTTGCATATGTCAACCATTCCCACAGATCCTCCAAAACGTGAACCGGTCCACGTTACCCAGGAGCACAGTACTCCACTGTCCAGCCTCCAGCCAGGAGGGTACACGCTACTCCCACCATCTCCCACGCCCACTGCACGGTTGTCTTTTCACGTATGGAATAGCCAGGTTCAAGCTTACCCTGTCCCATATCCAGGGCATGTGGCTAGTTAAGATAGTCCCTGATCATACAGGCCTACATACACATCCAATCCTTAATTGACCCGGACGAAACATCACCTGTTCCTAGCCCAAGTCCCGATTTAAGTACTTCCACCCTTAGGATTGTTTGTGTTCCTTAAGATGAAAAGAGCATTATAGGGAACTTTGCAGTAATATCCCACCATGCTCCCAATGAAAATATTCTTGCAGGTAGAGGTCATCCTTCCTCAGGATAAACCTGAGTTAGGCATTAGTGCAAAGGACAAACTCTATCTGCTTATAAGCAGGGCTAAGCATTTTTTTGTAATCATATTTTGATACTTCACCAGAAGTACCTATACAGGTATGGATATCAAGGTAGGCAATGCATCAAAGGGTTTCCAAGCAACTCCTATAAACTTAATGCACATTTCGCTAGACTTAAAGTGTGTAAACATTATTTAAAAACACAAGGAAGGGGTTGCATGCACCAGGGCTTGCCTGGAATAAAAACTATGTTAGTGTTTGTTAGATGATGTCCGCTTAACGAGTATCACTCGACCGAACATTCGCTTGATTTAACCATCTTCAGGTTGGTCCATCAGCTTCACCATGCGGAGTAGTCCACGCTTGGCATCGACTTGACTCAAGTTCTCCGCATCTCGTGGTTAATCAACGTACCTAAATGATTTACATAATGCATATAATTAACAAGAATATCACAAACCTAATTAAGGCTACACGACGGTGAAATAAACATCTAGCGGCGAGGCGTTGTACTATTTTCTACGAAAAACACTAGTTATCGACATACGAGTACATGCAATAATTACGTTTCTCTAGATTAACCGAATTTAACGCAAACGTTATGAAACAACCAACTATTCATACTAACCATGATTAGCCTAAACATAACACTACCGGAATTTGGCTCTTTGCCGAGTGCCATATTCTTTGCCGAGTGTTTTATTTCGGGCACTCGGCAAAGAGCTCTTTGCCGAGTGCCACACAAAAAACCCTCGGTAAAAGAAAACACTCGGCGAAGAAGCTCTTTGCCGAGTGTTTTATTTTTGACACTCGGCAAAGAGTTTCTTTGCCGAGTGTATTTTTTTGACACTCGGCAAAGGGCTCTTTGCCGAGTGTCACAAATACAACACTCGGCAAAGAGCTCTTTGCCGAGTGTTTTTTCTCCAACACTAGGCAAAGACAATTTAAAAATCACATTTTAAAGTAGTAAATTAATTCAAATGAAAAAGTTTTCAACTACAAATTTGTATAACTCATCATGATGTACAATTTATATATTGAACATTTCTTCATATGACAAAATAAAAATAAATTTGTTCATAAAACCTATATCTCTCTCGTAGTTTATGAAACTACGAGAGAGACGTATAGAATTTGTGCATATTGTTAGAACCATCATCTGAGATAAACAAATTACCAAACAACCAAAATAAACTTTGTAGATCTTGAAAAGTTATAGAAGTTTATAGTTGACAACTTTTTCATTTGAAGTCATATTGTCAACGAAAACTACGTCTGAATTTAAAAAATTTGAAATTTGAAATTTGAAAACGACTTCGAAAGGAAAAACCACCAACATGAAAGTTGTAGGTATTGAAGAGTTATGAAACTTTGTAGTTGACAATGTTTTAGTTTGAAATCATCTTGTTATGCAAAACTATGTTTGAATTTTGAAATTTGAATTTTTCAAACTGTCTCGGATGGAAAAACCACCAAAATAAAAGTTGTAGGTCTTGAAATGTAATGAAACTTTGTAGTTGACAATTTTTTGATTTGAAATCATCTTATCATTGAAAATTTCGTGTGAAGTTTTTAAATTTAAAATTCAAATTTTATAAACGGTCTCGGATGTAGAAACTATTAAAATAAAACTTTTAGATCTCAAAAAGTTATGCAACTTTATAGTTGGTCACATTTTCAAATGAACTCATTTAGTGCCTTAAATAATTAAATTACTCTCGATTTGTTATAGTACATGGGGAATGGAAACGTAATATAAACATAATTGGTATAGTAATGTAGTGGTATAGGAGGGTATGCGCGAGAGAGAGGTTGCGAGTTCGAATCTCACCATTTACAAAACATATAAGTTTGATTCAAAATAATAGTGAAAAATGATAGGGTAACAGGTAAGGTAATAGGGTAGGGTTGGAGAGTTGTTTCTAGAATTTAAAAAATGTTTTGCTGTTTTTTTTAAATTTTTTTGATTCTTAATTTGCCGAGTGTTTTTCTTTGCCGAGTGCTTTTTGACACTCGGCAAAGTCTTTGCCGAGTGTCCGAAAAAAAGCACTCGGCAAAGAACCCTTTGCCGATGAAATCTTTGCCGAGTGTTCTTTGCCGAGTGTTACACTCGGCAAAGCCTTTGCCGAGTGTAAAATAGCCTTTGCCGAGTGTCTTAGACACTCGGCAAAGAACGCGATTCCGGTAGTGTAACTCATTAGTTAATTAGTTAAATTCTAAGTTTAGTGGTCTAAAGAATTTAAATCTAGAACAAGAATAAAAGCACATTACTTTTTAGACCACACGACTAGATGAAATTACATATATTTTACCAAGCATATTTTATACAATATACCATCACACCAATCACTCGATAAGAAAATCATCGATCATATCCTACTCCAACATTATCGATCACAAATATAGATGATACTAACTAGTAGCGTAGGACATTAACTTCATCTTACGCACACTGAACACAACTAGCACCGACAGATTCATCGATATTTGCATAAAATACTAAATTTAATCTATGCGTCACCGAAATACTACACTCTGTAAAATAGAACTAGTTCGAATATACTCGGCAACTAAACTCCTCGAGGCACACCTCGCATCACTGGTATTTCTAACTTAGTCTTATACGCCTACGAAGCGTCTTATTTTACGATCATAAAATTAATAGTAAGAATAGCGAATCAGCTTACCAAAATCCGACTTGGAATTCGCAGAAATAATAACGATAATATGTTCAAGAAGTTCGTCGAATATTTGACGAGCGCCACGCGAGAATCGCTTCTTTACCCACTCCCGGGATTTCTTGATGACGCACGGGATGATGACGTCCAGAGTCGAGCGCGACTGAGAGCTTCAGACCCCAACACAAGTAGCGTGCAATTGAAAGATAAATCCTCAGCGTCGACAAGCATGTCACAGACGCGACAGGTATTACGACGAGGAGAAGGGGGTTGCTGTTGCGATGACAGAAGGTGAAAGGCACTATGGAGCAGGGAGACATGCCTAGGAGCCTAGTATTGAGAGGTCCTGGCCGACGGCTAGACCTGGCTGGAGCGCAAACACTGGATGGTGGTGCGGTGACTAGCTGGGATGGTGACCGACGATGCATGATGAGGACACATCCAGGTAGCCGCGGCCGTGGTCGAGTGCACCGGTGTGCCGAGTACGGCGTCCAGGTGCTGGCAACACGGGAGCAGAGGTGCAGACGGTGAGCACCCCATTTTGTGGAGCTGCGGAGGAGGGAAACACGGCTAGAGCTTGAGAATAGCCAGCGTAGGGATGAAGAACGAGCTGAGACAAGATGTGGCCTGAGCAAGAAGTTGACGCGCGATGACATAAGAACCTGAGCCTGAGAGCAACGGCTTTGTGAGACTTCTAGCTATATGTATTTGAAAATATTTACCAGGAGACGTGCTCTCCATGCATGCCTACATGAGAGAGATAAGCTTTGGCATGGTCTCCATTTGGAGCAAGAGACGACGTGTAGAGGAAAGCAACGAAAGAGTGACGCGTGTAGGGATAGAGAGGTCGGCTCGGAGCAGTATCCGGAATGGAGAGCGGTAGACTGATGGCCGGTTGGATAGGAAGAGGCAGTGAGCAGTGGGATATTTCCAAATCCAATGACATGCACGTAGAATGAAACGCATAGGCGATGGAATATTTAGAGAAGCATTTACCTATTTTTACTTCTTTTACAAAAACGAAATGTAGATGTTTTGGGTATAAAATGAGGGTCTAAAAGTTATATAAAAGAGTAGAACAAAATAAGATTGACAACAATATTTGGACCGGATTTAATTTGGTGAATACTTTGGAGTCAGATGAATTGTCACCCGTTATTTATATTCGAAGTTTTGGATCTGGGCGAGAAACACCTGGACCGAATTGGCTAGCAATTGTTCCGGTTTCGGTTTATTTAAACAGCCTGCTATCCAAACATTCGATCGGAGAATAATTCAATTAACAACCCTACGCCTGGTTTTTCTTGGATTCCGAGTGTGGTCCGATTTAATTTTACATTAAAACTTTTGTCGTCCAGTTCCAATTAATTTGTTCAGGATAAAAATCATCCGAGTGGGTCAAGTTTCCAAATTCGTATTCTTTAAACTATATATTTTTTAAACGGGCACAAGACTTGACATATCGCGAAATAAATATGCGAGATCACTGAGGCATCAAAAGTGTGATTCTTTTGGAAGCGACGACACACATCGTTTACATGGGCGAGAGGCTGTGCGCTGCCTAGGCACCGGTTAGCGCTTGCCACACATCACAATGCCAGGCCGTAGAGGGACACACGCAACGCAGGCGCGAGGAAATTTAAAATGGCTTTTACGGAACTAGATTCGATTTCAAAGGTTAGAGTTCGGATAAGGTATAAATGGACCGAATCCATGGCATCAGGGTTTTAGACCGTATTTAATCCAGTCTAATTTTTACGAGTCTCACCAGCTGTCGATCATTTGATTTAACGTCAAGGATCACATGCTGAGAGAAACAATTCAATTAATGCGCTGTCGCATTACTCTTTTCGGACAGCGCGGGGCTCCAAATTTTTACATAAAATCAGAAGTTTTCTGATTTTCGTATTCACTTACACGCATGATCCGAACTGTTCAAAATTCGCCAGCGACGAAGATTCGATAATCCAAAAGCTTCATGAACCCTTTTTAATTGCTTAGATTATGGAAGATGAAAACGACACCAAACTTGAACTCTTGCGAGATGATTAAAATTTAGTGTCCACTTTATTTATGAGATCCCGTGCTTAAATCCATAATCGCTGTTTACGGAAGATAAACACCTGGGGTGTTACACGCACCAGGACGCTAGGAACCCGATGCCCGAGCGCCCGACCGCCTCGCACCCCGCGCTCCGGAACCCGATGCAGACCGCGCCACCTGACGCCGAGCGCGACCAACCCCGTCGCGCCAGGACCCGAGCCGCCCTGACAACCCGCAGGACCGGCCCTGCATCCGCGCTGCGCAGTGGCCGTGTTTGAGCACCAGCTGACCGTGCGCCGTCCGCTCTCCCTCGGCGTTATGAGCTGCAATGTGACCGTTTCCTCTCCCTCCCCCATTACTCCCTCTCCCCATTGATGAACGCCATCAATGGCGCCTTGAACCCGCCGGCCATACCTCTGTCACCCCGACGCCCTCTCCCCTTCCCTCCCATTCTCTATAAATTCGATAGCCACTCCCTTCCTCTCTTCCTCCTCGAGCTCCCTCTCTCTCTCACGCGCTCCTCACTCTCTTGCTCGCCCACGCCGTCGTCGGAATCTGTGGAGCCTCGCCGGAGCTTATACCTCGTCTTTCCCTGCTCGACCGACCTCCCTTGTTGAGTCCATCCCTGCGCATGAGCGAGAACCCAAGGTTGAAGACAACCCCAAATTGTTGATTTATTTTCTATAGCATGTTTTGAATTAATTTATGAATTTTGTGAATTATCGTTGTAATATTGAGATGATGTGATTTCGCGATTCACGTGTATGATTTTAGAGATTTCGATGTATACGTGTAGCCAAAATTGAACCCCACAACAATGCTTTGAATATATGTATGATTTTATAATTTTAAAAATAAATATGGTCACTATTCACTACCTCGGTGATTTTCATACTAGCATACGTTTACAATTAAACCTCGCTCTAGCACATGGAATGATATTGGTTAGTATTGATATAAGTATAATTTTCTTGATATAAGAAAAATAGAAGAAATACTAGGCCACGTATTCCCGGTCAGATGAAGACATAGATTTTAATATTGATACTAAATGTATTCATAAGTATAGCACTTAATTACTTAGAATTTGTAAAATACTTATTTATGTCATAAAAACATGAATATGTTATTAAAAGTCCTATTTAGTAATCTACATTAATCCTTAGAATATTAATGAAAGGTGATTTAGAAATAAACATTGTAATGATACATATAATTTCTATTTAGAAAAGAATGGAGAAAACAGAAAAAATAGAGTTTTCTAAAGATGCTAAAATAATAGAATTGGTGTTCATATCTTTAAAATGATGACCTATCGGTTTGAATGTTGTTTTCTCAACAAATATAGATTTAGTGTTTTCCTAATAGAATGATAATCATTTATTATCCCTTCACGTAAAACTAATTTAGTCTCATATTTAAGTATCCATAATTATATGCTTTACAATAGAAATATGTCATATAACTTTTCTAATCATGATGTAATGGCTTAATTAATTGCTCACACTATCATAACTAAAATGATAGTTAATAATATACGAATGAATATAATATTCATTTCAAATGATTTAGGTCATATGTCCGTAAATTGAAACTAAATATAATCAATAGATTATTTATATTTTCTCACAATTTATTAATTAGACTTACATTTCAATTTGTCCATAACTAGTAATGTAAGCATGATTAATCCGTTCATCACATTGAATCCATATTATTTATATATATCATTTAGTTGTTCCTAAAGGATAAAATAAAGAAAATTAGTGTTCATGTCTTTTTTATAATTAAAATGTTAGTTTACATATTGTTTTGTATATAACATTCTTAATAAAGAATATAGACCATGTACCTTCTAATAAAAATAAAAGATAGTTATTTGTTCATTATCTTTTACATGAAAATCTACTTAAGGGCCTATAACCTAGTTTTTCATAAAATAGGTGTTTAATAATAATGATATTTTCACATAAAACCTATTTAGACTTATATCTTAGTTTATCATAATTGAATGTTTAACAATGATTTATAAGATGTTCCATAATGCTTCTAAAATTAATAACGTGTTTCGTAGCCCATTAACCTTAGATATATATCATATATCTTTTCTAAAAGGTTAAAAAGGTTTAATATCGTTATAACATGTTTTATCGTCTTATAAACCCTTAATATTAGACATATCACATATGACATTTTATAAAATATTAAATTGGTGAACCTAATATTTGTATATTTTAATTAAGATATTTTTAAGCTCATGTCTTGTTTTACAAAGTATAGATCACACATTTTTTGAAAAGAATACCTTCTTATTACAACCATTACTTGCGATGTTCTTGAAAAACGAATGCTCTTTTCGTTAAGCTTTCTTTTAACTTTGCGTATGGTGAATGTTGTATGTTATTGAGTGGTGCTTGTTTCTTCTTGTTTGTTTGTGTGATATTCAGTGGTTGATCTAGTAGTTTAGAATCAAGATCTATTCCGATCCGTGGAAGAAACTCAAGTTTTCAATAAGCAAGACAAGTGGACTTCTCCCTCTGCATACTCTGTTTGATTCCAAACAATACATTTAATAAAGTTTATTCTTGGATATATATGCATAATTTGACGGTTACCTATTCGTATACACCTAACCTTTTCTACCATATTCCTTGATCAAACTTGGGTATTATACTTTACCTTTGTAGCTATGCTATTGCTACAACTTAACTTTATGCAGTCACTCCGGTTTCCGACGATTAAGCAAGATCATATGATTTAATTGGAACATGGAGTGACCGCCTGGAAAAACAGTGCTACCATGAGGGTGGTATGGGACGCCCTTGGCTAAATAATTAGAGAAGTCTTTTGTTGGGTGCTGGTCATGGTCAACCGGAACAGGGGCATCTAGCAAGCGCTTATATTCTGGCTCAGGAAGATTGGATACAGGCATAGTTCCCAAAGCTTTACCCTGCAGACTGGTCTATAAGTTGGTTACATTAGGTGTGCTTTATGCAGTTTGACCATTTCCAGCATTTGCTTAATGAGGACTCTAGGGAAAAGCCTCATAGTGAGACCCTAGCCATTCACCGCGGAAGTGAATACGGGTCTAGCTAACCCGGGCTAGAAGGGAATCGTGACTCATGGGTAAAGATGTGCCACCTCTATAGAGTGTAAAACTGATATATCACCCGTGCTCACGGTTATGAGCAGTCTGGACTCCTCACATGATAATTGAACTTGAAGATGGAAATAAATCGAGATCCGATGATCTGCCAATGGTTTGCTTAAGTGGTTTCACTTAAGTGTTTTTGATATACTCTTATACCTTTGTTTAAAGGGAATACTTGGGATTCACACTTATTAGTAAGACAGGTGTTGTCAATAAAATGTTGACCAACTAAAATGCTTACTGCTCAACCTTAGCCTCACCTTGTTAAACTTGCATTAATTTTCCCCCGCTTGCTGAGCCCCCACCATAAGTGAGCTCACCCTTGCTTAAATTTTGATCAGAAGTTTGCAGATGAAGTTATGATGCTGAGCTCCATGGATGCTAGTCTAGTGATACCCCCGGTCATCTTCCTGTAAATGGATGTCCATGTTTCGTTGTACTTTGATGAATAAAGGTTAAGACATTATGTCTGTTCGAAGTGTAATATATTAATATAATCTTTATTTACGCTTTTATGCATTGTTCTTTTGATATATTGCACTTGTGACGTCAACATATGTGTGGAAATAGATCTTGGCACACATATGCGATGCACTTGGCTCTGCCACCTGGAACCGGTATGACAGAAGTGGTATCAAAGCAATGTGACTGTAGGTCGCCAGATTAGTTAGAAATGGAAAGCCCAGTCAGTCGTTCAAAACTTGACTTAATTGTCTTCCTAAAAATTTACTTTATATCAAAAACTCGCCTCTTTTATCTTCAACCCTTCTTGTTTGATTCTTCATCTATTAGAAGGCTCTCCTCAGAAGCATTGCAAGATGATCAAGGTAGGATTGTGGAACTTGAAGCGAAGTTTGCTAGAAGAAACCCTTTCGAAGCTATCGACAATGCCCTATTCTCTGTCTTATCCCCACTCCGCAAGAAGTTTTGTTATGGATCCTCTGGATCTATTACTAGACTTCTTGGTTTGGTTGATAGGATTGTTCTCTAGTATTAAGATTTTCGACTAGATCGGTAAGGGCGATATTATATTATAGTGGTTTTCTAATCCCTAATATTGCTATATAACCCTTGACTTCTTATACTTTTGTTTTCTTGCCATTGTATTGCCACCCTTGCGCAATATCTACCTTGATAAATTAAAACTTTGTCTCTCTACTTTTCTCCTTGATAATGCTTTCTCCCTAACTCAGTTCATATCCTTGGTTATATCATTTATCCTCACTTTAATAGTTCATGGTTATCTTATTTCACTCTTGGCCACCAACAAATATGTCTTGTCTAACTCCTTGATAATTCTTACCCAAATCCTTGACTTTATAATATATTTCTTATTCCAAACCTTGTCTCACCTTTTGTTTTGGTTGAATGAGTAGAATTAGATTGTGTTGTGCTGGTATGCTTGAGTTCATTGTCCTTTGTGTTCATGTTTGATTTGCTTCTTTGAAATGATTGTTGGTGTATTGTGTGACTTTTGTCCACAATGGCATCAATTAGCTAGGAAAAACCTTACATAGATGGGTTTTCTCTGCTCTCTATAATCTGTCTTTGCTCAACCCTTTCGTCCCTTCCATTCTCCCATACCCATACAGATGTTAGACCTTGGAATGTCAACTACAAGTGATGTCACTAAATGCAAAGAATGCGGTGTGTTGGCAAGTCAAAACAACACTATAAATAAAACAACTGATGAATAGACATTCAAGACACAAAAGGATGCACAACCAAACCAACAGACAAGTGACCATGGAACATGTTGTTGTTGTGAGTACTATGGAATTCCTTATCGCCAAATCAATGCAAATGAAAGTGAAACTACAAAACAGAAGAACCAGATTTTATTTTCTGGCATAAAAAGACAGATGTCTCCTCAAGAACAACTAATAACAGATTCTCTCATACCTAATGCACTGTCAGTTGATGAATCATGAAGTATTCCAAAAAGGAAACATCACAAGGATGCCTAGCCCCAAGAAGAAACACTGGAGTGTTACATTGATGGATGGACTATTACTTGCACATAGTTTCAGCCTCGTGGTCACATCAGGTCCAAGAAACGAAAAGGGAAACATGGAAAAAGTCAAGAAATAACTTCAAGAAAAGTTTGCTATCAATGTGGATGTGAAGGTCATTACTTCCATAACTGTCCTGAGAAAAGTTCACTACAGTTCACCTCCGAGATGAAGCTATCTTAGTCTTCAGACATGGAATATGAAAAAATGCACAGAAACTTCTACCAACAACGTAAAGACAACTCCGCCATGTAACTTATCAAGTCGTGCTTGCTTTGGCTATGGTGATACTGGCCATCTTTTTAATCGTTGTCCTAAGAAAGATGTGGAGATCAATAAGGTCCAAAAGAAAAGACAACACCCTCAAACTCATGCATCAACAAAGAATAAACAACAAAAAAAAGTCCATAGGAAGGATAAGTTATGCGGTGACGGGAACCATTCCATATGAAAATGCAGTAATTTTTGGAACACTAGTCATTCACAAAACTATCGCCACCGTGTTGTATGATCCTCGTACAACACATTCCTTTATCAGTGCCCAGTTTGCAACAAAGTATGGTATCTTTAAGTGTCCCTTGAGATCAAGGATGACCATCAGTGCACCCGAAAGAAAAATGTTAGTAAACTACATATGTCCAAATGTAAGTGTTAAAATCAATGGGATAGATTTTCTAGCTGAACTTATAGTGATAGAATCAATGCGAAAGGATGTTGTTGGGGGCATGCTTCGTTGCCGAAGGTCCCGCATGAAGAAACACCTTCGGCAAACCCGTTTAAACGTAGTACTGAAGCTACCATTCATGAAGCTTCGGTACTATAACGTATCTGAAGACGAAGGTTTGAACCGACTTAAAGATGAAATGGCTTCATAGTCCATAAGGGTCTGAGTTATAATTGTAATCTTTTGTAAGGGGCATGACTGTAATTTCTCACAGGCTGCGCCCTGTGCCTATAAATAGATGAACAGTACTCCTTTACTGTTCACGCGCTCTTGTAATCACGAGCACATCACGCTTGAATTATCACTTCCCATCAAGTCGAAGGTATAAACGTGTTCAAACATCATGTTTTGATACTTAGATATTCATATAATAAAATATGTGAATTCATTTCATATTTTATATTTCATTTCTCATTATTTATTATTTTGTAAATATAATTACGAAGATGAGATCTTCGTAAATGTTTTATTCTCGACCTTCGTCCGAAGCTCATTAAATCCTAAGGGAGATAATGCTTCAGCGGACGAAGGACATTTATATTTAATGTTTTCGTGTTGCCTTGTTCTTAATTCGAAGCATTTGAGAACAAGTCCCCAACATTGGCGCCCACCTCTAGTGAACTCACTTCCACTTTTTGAGTTGATGGCTTCGTTCAAGAACTAGGCTGCAGCTGCTTCGGCTTCGAAGCTTGTTCTTCCGATCACAGGCGGTTCATGCTCAGAACCGGCCAACAAGAAACAGAAGAAGGAGGCACAGAGAAGGGTACAGCATGTCGGAGTCCAGGGACCCTTCATCAAGTCAAGATGGTCTCACATTCCAATTACCTTCTCCCAAGAGGATCTTCAGCTCAAGGATTTCCCTCACAATGATGCTATGGTTATTTCTTGTGTTATCAAAGGGTTTCTGGTCCACAATGTTTTGGTTGATACAGGCGGTGCAGCTGATATCATATTTGCTAAGGCCTTCAGACAAATGCAGGAGCCAGACGACAAGATTCACGATGCTACACACCCTCTCTGTGGCTTCGGAGGAAGACAGATTGTAGCACTTGGCAAGATCACCATGCCAGTGACCTTCGGATTTGTTAACAACACCAGAACTGAGCAAGTTGTGTTTGATATTGTTGACATGGAGTACCCTTATAATGCAATAATTGGTCGTGGAACACTTAATGCTTTTGAAGCAATTCTTCATCCAGCTTATCTTTGCATGAAGATACCTTCGGATCAGGGACCGATTGCTATTCATGGGAGTCAAGAAGCTGCCAGAAAAGCTGAAGGGAACTGGACAGATTCAAAGGCAATCCATAATATAGATGGAAATGAAGCTTGTGAGCAGTACAAGTACAGAAGGGAGAAGGCTGCTTCGGCCGATCAGCCGAAACTCATGCTTTTATGTGAAGACATTGTAGAGCAGAAGGTGCTGCTGGGTTCCCAATTATCTGAAGAACAGGAGAAAACCTTGATAAGGTTTTTGTTCAACAACAAAGATGTTTTTGCTTGGTCAGCCAATGATCTATGTGGTGTCAACAGGGATGTTATTGAACACTCGCTCAATGTGGACCCATCCTTCAGACCCAGAAAGAAGAGGCTTCAGAAGATGTCTGATGACAAGGACGAAGGTGCTCGGAATGAAGTGAAAAGACTCCTTAGTGCTGGAGTCATCAGAGAAGTAAAATACCCAGAATGGCTAGCCAACACTGTTATGGTAAAAAAGGCCCATGGCAAATGGAGGATGTGTATTGATTTTA
Organism: Zea luxurians; assembly: GCA_029449295.1. Lineage (NCBI taxonomy): Eukaryota > Viridiplantae > Streptophyta > Magnoliopsida > Poales > Poaceae > Zea > Zea luxurians. Next base: position 5,971,481 of record JAOPSE010000050.1, on the reverse strand, counting down.
CTGATCTCAACAAGGCCTGTCCGAAAGATGAGTTTCCATTACCAAGGATAGATTCCCTAGTTGATGCAGCAGCCTCATCAGAGCTTATGAGTTTGCTAGATTGTTATTCAGGCTATCACCAAATTTGGATGAGGAAGGAGGATGAACCAAAAACCAGCTTCATAACCCCTAGTGGAACATATTGTTATCTTCAGATGCCTGAGGGGCTCAAGAACGCTGGAGGAAGCTTCAGCAGAATGACAGCGAAGGTTCTTCATTCTTGGATAGGCAGAAATGTGCTAACTTATGTCGATGATATCATTGTAAAAAGCACAAAGCAAGAAAATCACATTGCCAATCTATAGGAGACTTTCGCTAATTTTAGACAAGCCGGTCTAAAGCTGAATCCAGAAAAATGTGTTTTCGGAGTAAAGAAGGGGAAATTCCTTGGTTGTCTAGTCTCAACAAAAGGGATTGAGGCTAATCCAAATAAAATCGAAGCTATTCTTCGAATGGAACCACCAAGCACAAAGAAGGGGGCTCAGAGACTGACGGGAAGACTTGCATCCCTGAATCGATTTATATCTAGATCAGCAGAGAGAAATTTACCATTTTTTGAGGTGCTGAAGTCAGCTGAAGTTTTTCAATGGGGACCAGATCAACAGAAAAGCCTTCAACGAGCTGAAGCAGTATTTGATAGACTTAACGACATTAACTCCACCAACGCCAGGGGCTCCTCTGTTGTTATATGTGGCAGCTTCGCACTCAGCGGTAAGTGCGACACTTGTTCAAGAGAAGCTTGAAGGGCAAATCAAAAAGCAAGCCCCAATATACTTCGTCTCTGAAGTCCTTAGTTTATCAAAGAAAAATTATACAGAGTTGGAGAAGGTGCTGTATACTGTTTTGATGGCTTCTAGGAAGCTTCGACATTATTTTCAAGCACACCATATAATTGTTCCTTCTTCACAGCTGTTGAAGGATATTATGAGAAATAGAGAAGCTACTGGAAGAGTTGGAAAGTGGGCTGCGGAACTCAATGAGTTCTGCATTGATTATGTGCACAGATCTTCGATTCAGTCCCAGGCGTTAGCAGACTTCATTGCTGACTGGACGCTAGGGGCTCAGGAAGAAGAGGCAGATAAAGATGCCGAAGCTTGGACAGTATTCTGCGATGGTTCTTGGGGAACCTTCGGAGCAGGTGCAGCGGCCGTTTTAATTGCACCTTCTAAAGTTAGAACATGCTACGCAGTGAAACTTGATTTTAGTTGTACAAATAACATTGCTGAGTATGAAGTTTTGCTCTTGGGCCTTCGAAAGTTGAAGGCAATGGGGATAAGAAGGGCGGTCCTCAAAACTGATTCCCATGTCATTTCTGGCCATGTTGACAAAAGTTGCAAAGCAAGAGATCCGAAGCTTGAAAAATATCTGGATACAGTTCGAAGACTTGAAGCCTCCTTCGAAGGGTTCTCTGTTAAGAATATTCCACGAGGAGAAAATGAACATGCTGATCTATTAGCCAAGTCAGCGGCACAGGGGCTGCCATTACCTTCAGAAGTTTTCTTTGAAACAATAAAAGCACCTTCGGTTGACCTTCTTGAAAGAGCAGTGCTCAATATATCTCCTGTTTACAGCGAAGATTGGAGAACTGAGATTATGTCTTTTCTCCAGGGCAATTTCCTTTCAGATGACGAAGCTTATCAAAAGAGAATAGCAGCAAGAGCCCGTCCATATGTAATAATAGAAGGGGAGTTATACAAGCGTGGAGTTTGTTCTCCATTGCTCAAATGTTTATCCAGAACCGAAGGTATAGAGCTGATGAAAGAAATACATGCAGGTCTGTGTGGATCTCACATCGGATTCAGGCCTTTATTGGGAAAAGTTTTTCGTCAAGGATTCTATTGGCCGAAGGCAGCTTCAGATGCAGCAGAATTAGTCCAAAAATGCGAAGGTTGTCAAAAATGTGCAAGAGATCAAAAACAACCTTCGTCTCTAACTCAATTAATATAGCCCACTTGGCCATTGCAAAGATGGGGCCTTGATTTGCTAGGCCCACTTCCACCAGCACAAGAGAATTTAAGATATGTTGTAGTGGCAGTTGAATATTTCTCTAAATGGATTGAGGCAAAGCCTTTAGCCACAATAACTTCGGTTACGGTTCAAAAGTTTTTTTGGTAAAATATTGTTTGTCGCTTCGGAGTGCCAAAGGCCATCACCGTGGACAACGGAACGCAGTTTGATTCTGAAGCTTTTAGAGAGTTTTGTGAACAAATTGGCACGAAGATCCATTTTGCATCAGTTCGGCATTCAGAGTCAAATGGACTTGTCGAAAGAGCTAATGGCATCATAATGACAGGAATAATGAAGTTAATCTTCAATCAGCCCAGGGGGAAGTGGCAGGACGAATTAATCAAGGTGGTATGGAGCCACAACACAACAATATCAAGGTCAACATGTTTTACACCATTCAAATTATTGTTTGGTGACGAAGCAATAACCCCAGAAGAGGCTAAGGCAGGATCTATAAGAACAGTGGCTTCGGCAAAAGACGAAGCTGATTGCTCTGTGGACAAAGATGCTATAGAAGGGATCAGGCTTCAGGCTGTGGAAAACATCAATAAATACCAAGCCAAAACAATAAAATGGCCTGATAGAAAGGTTCGATTGAAGAACATTGAGCCAGGTCATTTGGTGCTTCGAAGAGTGGCCAATCCAGACACAGTGGGCTACTACAGCTGAAGTGGGAAGACCCTTTTCTGGTAGTATCTTCGTCAAGACCCGGTTCCTACAGGTTAAAGGATATGGACGGTAACGACATTCCTAGATCTTGGAATGCGGATGAGCTTCGGCGGTATTATGTGTAACTTGATGTAATCTTTTTTATTTTTTACTTATTATTTTTTTCCTATGGCACCCTTTTCCTTTCAAAAGGGGGAGAAAGGTTTTTAATGGTGCCATAGCATGTAATTTCTCTTTTTTCTCATATCAGCTCTACAAGAGCAGTTTCCCCCAAAGATGTAAATGTAAAAACTGGGGCATTCACCATCGAGTGCGGCAAGGAAAAGAAAAAACACGGAGAAGCTCAATAGTCGTCCCTAAGGGGATGCAGAGCACGACGAAGCTACAAAAAAGTCGTTCCTAAGGGGGCGCAGCATAAGTTTTCTGCTCAATAGTCGTTCCTAAGGGAATGCAGAGCTTACAGCGAAAAATAAACGCTGATTCCGCTGAAGTAAAAGGCAAAGAAGCTCCTAAGGGAGGCTTACAGCGAAAAATAAACGCTGATTCCGCTGAAGTAAAAGGCGAAGAAGCTCCTAAGGGAGGCTTACAACGAAAAGTCAGCGCTGATACACCGAAAGGCAAACGGTGAAGCCGAAAAATAAGCGGCAAAGAAAATTTGAGTCATTCCCAAGGAAATGAAGGTTTTGATCATGGCTTCGAATATGTGTTCGGACATTCATTTGCACGATACATTACATCATGGCATTTGCATTCATAAACATTCATTTAGACATGTATAGGATCATTATCATCATGTCATACAGAGAATGCAGATGATTCGGCTATAACGATAGAGCTTCGAAAAAACAGAAAGAAGAAATTTTCATGCTTCATTGTGTACGAAAATAAGGGAAGGTGTTTTTCGCCTTCGGCTCAAAAAGAAAATTTCGTCCACACCAAAGCAGTTCATACACGGATAAAGGGGTAAAAATATATTACGAGGTATGCACAAATTTACATAAATTTCTTTATAATCATATTACAAAATTTTCTCTAGAGTCTTCTGTAGCAAAGCCCTTCGGAACATTTGTCAAGGTTTCAGCTCGTCATTCTTTATCCTCGTCATCCTGTACATATTAAAACAAAATGTGAAAAGTGCAGAGTTCAAGGAGAAGGTAAAAGTAGCAAGTATAAGTTTCTCACTGGCTTAAGGTGGCTTCGAGCTTCGTCACCAGCCATATTTCGCCCGCCGTTTATCCAAATTTGAGTCATAAACCTGTTTCCTATGCTTCGAGCCAGGCTGGGGATGTCAATCAAATCTGCTGGTGAAAAACTGAAGTTTGGCTTATTAACAATTTTCCCATGAGTGCAGCCACTCTTCAGGAAAGCAGTAGCTGTGCCCCGAGAAGCTAACAGGGCGCAGAAATCGGCATGCCCAGCGATAACTTCGTCAAGCGCATCAACTTCGCCCTCAATATATTCAAAGGTGCTTGGCAGGTTTTCAACTGAAGGTACAAACTTATCAGAGCTGGCTTCAACTGAGTGAAAGACATCCTTCAGCCGCTGCACGCATCGGTTGCCGAAGTCTAAACATTTATCCTAAAGTTCCTTCAGAGATTTCTGCAAATTTGAACTCTTCTCAATTTCGGTTTTCAGATTTGTTTCAAGATTCTTCTTTTCTTGCTCAGATTTTTCTGATTTTTTGATTAATTCGTTGTTTATTCTGTCAATTTTGGCTTGAGCTTCTGACAGCGAACCTTCCATAGAGTGGATGACAAAGTCTTTTTTCTCCAAAGCTGCTTCGTGTTCTTTGACTGTATTTTCTAGATCTTGAATGATGAAGTCCTTTTTCTCCAAAGCAGCTTCATGATCTTTGACTCTATTTTCTAGATCTTTAATTGTAGCTTCGTTTTTCTCGTCTTCAAGATCTTGTTGCATCCTCAGCACTTTACTTAGTAAGATACTCTGCCAAAACAACTTTTGTAAGAAAACATCTTAATTAAAATAATAAAAAGTTAAGAGTTTTACCTTAAAATTAGCATAGAACAGGCTACCGGCGATATACTGTCGCCGGTACCTGCAGAGGTCTGCCTCAATCTTCGGCAGGCCAACATTCTTCGGGAAAGTTCTAACGACCTTTGCCTCGGTTCGATTCCGAAGGCACCTTAATTTCCCTTCATTGACTCCGCCAAACAGCAAAGCCCCTGGTTTGTACCCATAGGATATAGCATATTTCTTCAGCTCTTCTTTTTCAGTTTCTGATAACTCTTGCCCTAGTATATCTTGAAAATTGAAGTTTTCCTCTTCCAAAGTATCTTCAATTTGCTCTTCTCCTTTTTCACTTGTTGTGTCCACCGCGGCCACAGCAGCTTCTTCCTCAGCCATTTTCAGAAGCATGTTATCAATATCACCAAGTGTGGTTTTTAGATCAGAACCTTCGGCGGTTTCGACTTCGGCACCATCGGCTTCAGTGGTTGCACCTTCGGCAGCACCGGCGTTTTCAGCGGCGTTAGCGCCTTCAGTAATTGGTATTTTTGGCGCTGATACCGGCGGCAGTGTTTGATGAATAACATCGGTCACTTGGATAATCCTCCGTTTTTTCAGATTAGCAGGATTTTCCGTTGTCGAAGGCTCCTTTTCCTTATGAAAAAGCATCGTCAGTTCTGGTCCCAGCGGACTTAGCTTCATAGGCAAAGGTTCAGTCATTACCTTTAGAATTTCTTCCACATCAGCAGAAGAAGGCGTCGCAGGAGCTTCTCCCTCTTGGCCCGACGTTTTTGGATTCGGGGCCATAACCTTTCTTTTCTTTGAAGTAGCTATCTTCGGCTCAGGGCTCGATTTTCTTTTCTCAAAAATTTCTTTGTCCTTTTTGGCTAGTTTGGTAGCCTCTTTGTCAAGGACGCTGGCAACCCTTTTTCTTTTCTGGCCTTTAGCCCCTCTGCCCAATTGCTCATAGTCAGGATAATTAAAATTCAAGGCATCCAGCACCCGATTCATTCTTTGCTTTGGACGAGTACCGAAAGCCGCAGTCATTAACTGATCTTCTTTCTTTGAATAGTTGCCAAGGATCTCGTTGCACATAACCTCAATTATGTCCAGCCACTCTTGGCAAGGTGCTTTAAAATGTTTTTTAAACTTAAAATAGTAAGGTAACCGAACAAGCTCTTTCTTCTTCTTCTCCTCTTTCAGCTTCAGCATGTCCCATTCCCTCAAAGTTCGGAATATCTTGAAGGCTAAGAATTCTTGGACCAGATCCCTTGTACCAATGTGCTCTGCAACAATCCGAAATTCACCCAATGCAATCTGGCATGGACTACCTGGATCCATGACGCATTGGGGCCTAGTTTCTCCGAAGGTTAAACTCAAAGGGCTCTGAACTAGTTTCTCCTTCTTCTCATCCACTTTGACATAAAACCATTCATTCTTCCAGCCAGCTGGCCATTTCGTACGATAGCTGACAACTGGACACTTTTCATCTTTCCGATATGCAAAATTGTAGCAGCCGAAATTATCATGCAGCCCGTCTTCTCTAGCTTTTGTTTGGTAATGAAGCTCATGCGCCCGGCAAAAACCTTTGGCAAGTGGTTCTGCCTCCTGGCTTCGGAGTGCCCAGATGTAAACACTAAGCCTAACAATGGCGTTAGGAGTTAATTGATGAAGGTGAATTCCAAACCTCTCTAAAACATCTGCAATCATCCCATGTAGGGGAAACCTTAGCCCTGCTTTGAACAAGCTTTTAAAAACAACCACCTCATCTTTTTCTGGCTTCGGGGTAACTTCTTCTTTCCCGAAGCGAATCAGCTCCCTTTGGTCTTCACCGAAATAGCCTAGCCTCAGTAACTTAGCCATGTCACCCTCAGTAATAGTAGACTTCCCAAACTCTAGGTGGCTGGGTTTAGATGGCATCGCACCGTACTCATCCTCAGATTCATTTTCTTCAACGTTAGCTTGTTTTGCTTCGGCAACAGATATATCCCCTGATATTGCCAGCCCAGATCGCCTCATTGCTTCGGAAATAGGAACAGTTTCAGTGGCTTCGGCCTCGTCCCCCTAACGCTCAATCCTGGTAGTGGAGCGCAATCTAGCCATTTGATTATGAATCCCTAAAGTTTTTCGAAATTAATAACCTTTTTTTTGAAGCTCTTCTTGTAACGAAGTAGAGTCCAAGGTGGTGCTTCGTTTGAGTGCAAGGGTCAAGCTTCGGCTATGGTTAAATTTTTGGCAGCAAAACAATGCAATAGCAATGAATGTTGTGGTAACTTCACACCTACTCGTCTGTTTATATAGTGCTGCAGGTAAGAAGGTGAATCGTTAGGTCTCCTACACCGGACGAACAGTCGCCCATACCCATTGAACCGTGGGCCACAAAACCCGAGAAGGTAAATATGCATGGTGGAACTATTCCGCGCTCGGAAGTCTTATCGTTTCCCGGCAACGAGCTCAGGGAAGGTGTTTTTCGGACCTTCGGCTACCCGAAGCCTAAGAGACTTTTTCACGGATCAAGCTCGTTACGAAAAACGATCTAGCACCACGAAGGGGCTACTGTTGGGGGCATGCTTCGTTGCCGAAGGTCCCGCAAGAAGAAACACCTTTGGCAAACCCGTTTAAACGTAGTACTGAAGCTACCATTCATGAAGCTTCGGTACTATAACGTATCTGAAGACGAAGGTTTGAACCGACTTAAAGATGAAATGACTTCATAGTCCATAAGGGTCTGAGTTATAATTGTAATCTTTTGTAAGGGACATGACTGTAATTTCTCACAGGCTGCGCCCTGTGCCTATAAATAGATGAACAGTACTCCTTTACTGTTCACGCGCTCTTGTAATCACGAGCACATCACGCTTGAATTATCACTTCCCGTCAAGGCGAAGGTATAAACGTGTTCAAACATCATGTTTTTATACTTAGATATTCATATAATAAAATATGTGAATTCATTTCATATTTTATATTTCATTTCTCATTATTTATTATTTTGTAAATATAATTACGAAGATGAGATCTTCGTAAATATTTTATTCTCGACCTTCGTCCGAAGCTCATTAAATCCTTAGGGAGATAATGCTTCAGTGGACGAAGGACATTTATATTTAATGTTTTCGTGTTGCCTTGTTCTTGATTCGAAGCATTTGAGAACAAGTCCCCAACAGATGTGATTCTTGGAAAGAATTGGTTACAAAGAACTAAGGCAGTAATCCAACATACTGAGAGAACCATGTGTTTCGAAACCCCATCTAGAGAAAGAATAGTAGTTTAAGACAATCGACCTCTAGCTCTGATTGGTGCATCTGACAAGGAAGAATAATATATCATTTAGCTAGAAGAAGGATATGTCTCACGAAAAAATGTGTCAAGGTGTTGCCCCTTTCAAGATTTGTAATTGTGCTAAGTGATATATGAATAAATTTGGAGAATCTCTCACACCTATTGTGTTTTGCCTCCTTATAAAGAGAATAAAGTGTTGTGTCATCTGCTATATGCAAACAATATGATGCTCTACTCTATTTGCCCTAAAGTCTCGCTCAAGTATTTCTCTTAAATTGTGCTCAAAGAAATACTGTTGGATTAGAAAGATGATTTGGATATCATGCTCTGAAATCTATAAGGTTCAAAAGATCTCTATTAAGGATTATAACACTTGTACACTCTTGTAGTATGATGAAGCTAGGCAGAATCAGAAATCATCCTTAACTAATCTTATATTGGAAATCAAAATGTTGTGTTAGCTCTTTATCTTAATGTCATGCAAGCCTCTTATGTAGTCTGTCTCACTAACTCTTTTACCCTCTAACTAGATGATGAACCCCAATGGAAATGAAGTAAATGATGCCAACGCCAATATTCCTACCTTAACAACTATGAACGAGAAAAATGAGTCACAGAGATATTTGATGAATGGAGTGAAGGACAACAAAAGGAATAGAAAAATGTTTGGATACATGATTAGTCCACCTCAACCACAAGAAAAAGCCACAAAACACATGGATACCCAAACAGAAGAATCAAGTCAGGCTCAGCTAGATGAGATACAAACACCCAATCAATCCTCACCCCCTGTTGGTCAAGCAAAGTTGACTCACAAAGAACTCAAAGCAAGAGGTGCTTGCTACTACTGTAAAAATGAAGGACATATTATTCGCGAATGCCGCCAGAAGCGTCTAGACTGACTAAAGAAGAAAGCTGCCAAGCATGACCTAAACAATAATTCAGAAGACCAACCATTTTATAAGTATGATGATGAAGGTCGCTTGATTAGTATACATTGCGGAGCAAATAAGTAAGGAAGTTCCTTAATATTAGAAGAGTTCAATGTGAACTAAGAACCTACAAATAACCATGTATCTCCTTTGCTTTCGTGCTAGCCTTCCTTAATCTCGAGGACGAGATTCTTTTAAAAGGGGTAGGTTTGTAACACTATAAAAATCATCAAATAAAAATAATACAGTTAGTTTATTAATGGTATTTATGGTAATGAATTTTCTTTTAAGTGTTTGTTATTTATTTGCATTTGGAATGATTTTTGAATGCTCATGATTGATTTTTTTGGATATTTAATAGCATTTCTTCTTAAATGAAAATCTAAATAAATAATATAATAATTATTAGTCCAAAAATAAATAATTTATTTATAAATAATTTTGGTATAATTATTATGGTTTTAGGGTTATTTAAAAATATATTTTGAAATTAGAAAAGAAAAAAAAGAAAAAAGAAAAACCCTAATCTAAACCCTAACCCTAAAAGCCCACTAGGGGCCCATGTAAGCCGGCCGCCGCTCCCTACCTTCTCCCTGCTTAGCCACCGCCAGGGATCCTTTCCCTTTCCTTCTCTTGCGCGCGGGCCCCACCCGGCCCCACCTCTCTTCCTCTCCCTTTCTCCCATGCGCAGACGCCCGGAGCCTGACCGCGCCTCTAGAGACCGACACCGACCGAGCCGCCCCAGCGCCTGACCCAAGTGCCGCACCAGGACGCTAGGAACCCGATGCCCGAGCGCCTCGCACCCCGCGCTCAGGAACCCGATGCCGACCGCGCAACCCGATGCCGACCGCGCCCGACCCCGTCGTGCCAAGACCCGAGCCACCCCGACACCCCGCAGGACCGGCCATGCACCCGCGCTGCGCAGCCACCGCGTGCGAGCCCCGAGCTGATCGCGCGTCGCCCGCTCTCCCTCGGCGTTATGAGCTGCAACGCATCCGTTTCCACTCCCTCCCCCATTACTCCCTCTCCCCATTGATGAATGCCATCAATGGCGCCTTGAACCCGCCGGCCATACCTCTCCCAACCTGGTGCCCTCTCCCCTTCCCTCCCATTCTCTATAAATTGGACAACCACTCCCTTCCTCTATTCCTCTGCGAGCTCCCTCTCTCTCCCTCACGCGCTCCTCACTCTCTTGCTCTTCCACGCCGTCGCCGGAATCCATGGAGCCTCGCCGGAGCTTGTACCTCGCCATTCCCTGCTCGACCGACCTCCCTTGTCGAGTCCATCCCTGCGCATGATCAAGAACCCAAGGTTGAAGACAACCCCAAATTGTTGATTTATTTTCTAAAGCATGTTTTGAATTAATTTATGAATTTTGTGAATTAATGTTGTAATATTGAGATGATGTGATTTGGCGATTCACGTGTATGATTTTAGAGATTTCGATGTATACATGTAGCCAAAATCAAACCCTGCGACAATGCTTTGAATATGTGTATGATTTTATAATTTAAAAAATGAATACGGTCACTATTCACTACCTCGGTGATTTTCATACTAGAATACGTTTACAATTAAACCTCGCTCTAGCACATGGAATGATATTGGTTAGTATTGATATAAGTATAATTTTATTGATATAAGGAAAATAGAATAAATACTAGGCCACGTATTCTCGGTCAGATGAAGATATAGATTTTACTATTGATAATAAATGTATTCATAAGTATAGCACTTAATTACTTAGAATTTGTAAAATACTTATTTATTTCATAATAACCATGAATATGTTATTAAAAGTCCCATTTAGTAATCTACATTAATCCTTAGAATATTAATGAAAGGTGATTTAGAAATAAACATTTTAACGATACGTATAATTTCTATTTAGAAAAGAAAGGAGAAAACGGAAAAAATAGAGTTTTCTAAAGATACTAAAATAATAGAATTGATGTTCATATCTTTAAAATGATGACCTATCGGTTTGAATGTAGTTTTCTCAACGAATATAGATTTAGTGTTTTCCTAATAGAATGATAATCATTTATTATCCCTTCACATAAAACTCATTTAGTCTCATATTTAAGTATCCATAATTATATGCTTTACAATAGAAATATGTCATATAACTTTTCTAATAATGATATAATGGCTTAATTATGTGCTCACACCGTCATAACTAAAACGATAGTTAATAATATACCAATGAATATAATATTCATTTCAAATGATTTAGGTCATATGTCCCTAAATTGAAACTAAATATAATCAATAGATTATTTATATTTTCTCACAATTTATTAATTAGACTTACAATTCAATTTGTCCATAACTAGTAATGTAAGCATGATTAATCCGTGCATCACATTGAATCCATATTATTTATATATATCATTTAGTGGTTCCTAAAGGATAAAATAAAGAAAATTAGTGTTCATGTCCTTTTTATAATTAAAATGGTAGTTTACATATTGTTTTGTATATAACTTTCTTAATAAAGAATATAGACCATGTACCTTCTAATAAAAATAAAAGATAGTTATTTGTTCATTATCTTTTACATGAAAATCTACTTAAGGGCCTATAACCTAGTTTTTCATAAAATAGGTATTTAATAATAATGATCTTTTCACATAAAACCTATTTAGACTTATATCTTAGTTTATCATAAGTGAATGTATAACAATGATTTATAAGATCTTCCATAATGCTTCTAAAATTAATAACATGTTTCGTAGCCCATTAACCTTAGGTATATATCATATATCTTTTCTAAAAGGTTAAAAAGGTTTAATATCGTGTTTTATCGTCTTATAAACCCTTAATATTAGACATATCACATATGACGTTTTATAAAATATTAAATTGGTGAACCTAATATTTGTATATTTTAATTAAGATCTTTTTAAGCTCATGTCTTGTTTTACAAAGTATAGATCACGCATTTTTTGAAAAGAATACCTTCTTATTATAACCATTAGTTGCGACGTTCTTGAAAAATGAATGCTCTTTTCGTTAAGCTTTCTTTTAGCTTTGCGTATGGTGAATGTTATATGTTATTGAGTGGTGCTTGTTTCTTCTTGTTTGTTTGTGTGATATTTAGTGGTTGATCTAGTAGTTAAGAATCAAGATCTATTCCGATCCGTGGAAGAAACTCAAGTTTACAATAAGCAAGACAAGTGGACTTCTCCCTCTGCATACTCTGTTTGATCCCAAACAATACATTTAATAAAGTTTATTCTTGGATATATATGCATAATTTGACGGTTACCTATTCTGATACACCTAACCTTTTCTACCATATTCCTTGATCAAACTTGGGTATTATACTTTACCTTTGTAGCTATGTTATTGCTACAACTTAACTTTATGCAGTCACTCCGGTTTATGATATTAATGTTCCAAATGGTAAGTTTACATTACTGTTGCTAATCCAACGATTAAGCAATATCATATGATTTAATTGGAACATGGAGTGACCACCCGGGAAAACAGTGCTACCATGAGGGTGGTATGGGATGCCCTTGGCTAAATAACTAGGGAAGTCTTATGTTGGGTGCTGGTCATGGTCGACCGAAACGGGGGCATCTGGCAAGCGCTTATATTCTGTTTCAAGCAGATTGGATACGGGCATATTTCCCAAAGCTTTACCCTGCAGACTGGTCTATTGTCACACTCGGATTTAAGGGACAAATCCGGGTGCATCTCATATGTGCAGCAAGGAAGAACAACACACATAATAACAGAGTGCATAGAGATAAATGTCATAAAAATCATAAATGTACTTATTACGTAGCGGAAGACTTACAAAAATAAATGATAAAGTAAAATGAACTAAATAATAATCCCTGGCGCCACAAAGCTGACTGGGAGACTCCACCTAGATCAAGTCGAATGCCTCAGTGTTAGGCGGCTCCTCTTCGACCACCTGTTCTTCTCCTGTGAGGGGGGTGTGAGACAGCAAGAGTGAGCTCACATACGTTCATAACTCAACAAGTTGTGGGGAATAATGTGGCATGAACTCACCAAAGGTGGGAGTTCATGAAGTGTAAGGCTGATCAATGAAATAAAGGCTAAAGCTGAGCATTGCTTTTATAAGTTGGTCAAAATTTTATTAGCAATTACTAAGTGTAAGTAAATACCAAACCTTAATAATAATAAAGAAAAGTAGTAATAAAATAATCCCAAATGCGATGCAAATGTCAAATTAAATTTAAGTTCCATAAATTAATCATGTGAGGGTCCGAGCCGCTCATGACCGTGAGCACGGCTAGTATACTAGTTTTACACTCTGCAGAGGTTGCGCATCTTTACCCACAAGTCATGTTACCCATCTGCCAAGAGACGGCCAATCCCATACACCTCTACCGAGGAGGCGAGGCAGGGTAACACTACGAGGCCTTTACAAAGTTCCACTAGCTTCAGAAATCCCGCTATAGTTTATAGGAAGCTCCAGTGCAGGAATCCCTCGTCTGACCGCCATCGCAGCAAAATCAACCCAAGGACCTCCCTACACTGACCACTCCCCTACTGCCCTTGCCCCTTTCAGGTAAGGAAGACCTCCACTAGCTTTCCTAGTTAATCAGCCAAGGGCGTCCCATTAAACCCTTGTGGTAGCACTGTTTTCCTGGGTGGTTGCTCCATGTTCCCATTAATTTAATGATCTTAACATGAACAGTTGTAATAACAAGATAATAAAAGAGTAATCATGAATGTTGTATCTCCATACCCAATCCACATAAAGCAATAGCAGGTACTACCCAAAATATTTCAGTGGTGAACAAGGTATAAAGATAACCAAAACTGGGGTAACCTAAAGGATCCCATCAAAATTAACCTATGCAGATCATTATAATTAATAAGAACATGGCTGGGAAAAAGTAAGTGATCAAGGGCACAACTTGCCTTCAATGAGCTCCTGCTCAGCTACTTCTACTTGCTGAACCTCAGAATCCGTAGTAGCTTGCTCGTCTACTCGCATCAACACAATACATACATTATAGCACAAATTAACATCACATCAAACATGTAAATAAAATACATGATAAGAATCTACATATTAAAATAAGAATCTAGGAACAGGAATCATTAAATTTGGAGTTATAGATTTTAAGTTATGAATTTCCTAAGGTTTAATGTGCTTGAAATAGGATTAAATGAGAAATTAGTTTTCTTTCTGTTTTCATGTCAACACAGAGACACTAGATGATAGAAATTAATATTACAAAATTTTAGAAACTGGAATGGATCAATTTGGATTAAAAATGAATTTTCTATGCATTTTATAAGTTTCTAGAATTGTTTTTGTATTAAAAACTAAATTCTATAATCATTTCTCGGTTTTTATTATACCTTGGACTGGGCACCAATTTCTGGTAGACTCAGGGGCCTATGCGTAAAAATTTCTACGACTCTGTGAACAGCCTGTGTGGATGGCGGGTTATTTACGAAAAAGTACAGGGGCTCTTTACAAAGATTGCCACGGCGAAGGTGTATGGGTGATTCTCGGCCGTTGGATCAACAACCTACGCGCCAGATTAAACCTAAGTCTAAGCAATCCGGTATCCATTCTAAGCCTTCGGATCTGAATCTGACGGTTGCTATTTAACGCAAGCGGGATCGGATCCAATCCGTCAGATCACATCCAACGGCTACCTAGCGTTCCTCCCCAGATCTAATCGTGGCCGTTGAATACGATCAAACGGCCCATGCTGCATCACCTTCCTCGAGCCGAGGCACAACGGCGCTTCCCACCGCCCGGCGGCGAGCCCGCCGGGGTTTCGAATTCGGCCAACTCGAGCACCTTTGACCAATTAACTCGCACCTCACACAATTGATGCCTCCCTAAACTTAATCCCCCAACCAATTTTGGCCGATAGCAAGCGCGGGACTCGGTACACCGCACGTCGCGGTGGCACCATGGTTGGGCAGCGGACCTAGGAGCTTGGCTACACCATTCTGCAATTCGCTAGTGAATAACTTGGAGGAAGGGAAGACAGACACGGTGGAGACTCACGAATGGCCGGCCGAGGTATTGTGACGCCCGTCCATGGAGCTTGGGCGGAACCCGCCTGCAGTGGTCATGGCGGCGAGCAATTCGCCCACCGCACCAACGCACGACTCTAATCGCTGGCGCTGGCGGCAACCCTAGACGACTACGACTCCACTTAGCCACACGCCGAGGCGAATTCGCCTGCACCGAAGAAGTTCACCGGCGACATGACTAGCTCTTCCTGGCGTCGTCCAATCCCTCCTCAGCTCTCTCTCTCTTTCTATCTCCATGGCGGTAATGTCTACTAGAGTCTATCACGGTGCACTAGGAAACAGGGAGGCACCCAGGGGTTCTTATCCTCAAGTCAATGCGGCCCCAACGTGCCCGATTCTCGCGTGAGCTGAACGGCTCGGCCGAAGGACGGGGACGACGAGCTGCGCGTTCTGTTCCACGGGTCCCACTGGACAGTCAGACACACGGACACACAGATGAGCTCTTGGTTACCTGAGGAAGCTGACATGCGGGCCCCGCGCGCAGGTGAACACCCGCGGTGAGAGCATGGGCTGGCGTGAGGTGGAGCGAGATGGGCCAGAATGGGGGTGTATGGCCCATTTAGTTGGTTTTGTTTTATTCTTTTATTTTTCTATTCCTTTTCTCTCTTATATATATATATATATATATATATATATATATATATATATATATATATATATATATATATATATTTTCAAATCCAAACATGGATTCAAATTTTAATTCAAACTTAGTGATTTGTCAATTATTACATTCTATATTTGTGCAATTAAGAGAAGTAGGTTTTGAGGATATGTATTTAAAATATGCTATTTAGATTTTTATTTCCCTTCTTTTTTTCTTATTTTCAAATTCTACTTTCAATTTAGGGTTTGACCCAACTTATAATAATTATTATCTTATTATCATTAACAATATTATTTTATTTAATGCACAAACATAGAAACTCCAATATGATGCATTTTCTTTTATTTTAGTGTCTTTGGTTTTAATTGATCGCTCTCAACATGTATGCTCTTTTCAGGATGCAAATATGCCACATAAAATAAGGATATCACCATATAATGCTTTTATACAATTTTTAGTATTACATCTATAAGTTGGTTACGTTAGGTGTGCTTTATGCAGTTTGACCATTTCAAGCATTTGCTTAATGAGGACTCTAGGGAAAAGCCTCGTAGTGAGACCCTAGCCATTCACCTCGGAAGTGAATACAGGTCTAGATAACCTGGGCTAGAAGGGAATCGTGACTCATGGGTAAAGATGTGCCACCTCTGCAGAGTGTAAAACTGATATATCAGCCATGCTCACGGTTATGAGCAGCCTAGACTCCTCACATGATAATTGAACTTGAAGATGGAAATAAATCGAGATCCGATGATCTGCCAATGGTTTGCTTAAGTGGTTTCACTTAAGTGTTTTTGATATACTCTTATACCTTTGTTTAAAGGGAATACTTGTGATTCACACTTATTAGTAAGACAGATGTTGTTAATAAAATGTTGACCAACTAAAATGCTTACTGCTCAACCTTAGCCTCACATTGTTAAACTTGCATTAATTTTTCCCCCACTTGCTGAGCCCTGACCATAAGTGAGCTCACCCTTGCTTAAATTTTGATCAGAAGTTTGCAGATGAAGTTATGATGCTGAGCTCCATGGATGCAAGTCTAGTGATACCCCCTGTCATCTTCTTGTGGATGGATGTCCATGTTTCACTGTACTTTGATGAATAAATGTTAAGACATTATGTTTGTTTGAAGTGTAATATATTAATATAATCTTTATTTACGCTTTTATGCATTGTTCTTTTGATATATTACACTTATGACGTCAACATATGTGTGGAAATAGATCATGGCACACATATGCGATGCACCCGGCTCCGCCACCTAGAACTGGGTGTGACAAGCAAGCAGTTTGTAGCAGCAAGCATCTAGGTCCAACAAGCAGGTTCATCTCAAATGGTTAATCAACAATTATTGATTCATGTTCATCCTGCAAAATAATAAAAATAATCCTCAATAGATCGAGTCAGGCTCTTCAATGCAAGTCATTAAAGCAACAAATAAACAATACCATCTCTTCATCTTGTTCATCAAGACAAGTCATCAAAACACCCATCATAGTTGGAGACCCTACATTGCAACAAAGCAGCCATCATTGGTTGTTTCCTATAATGTGCATGAAATCAAATAACATATAAATCTTGTTAAAATTTTGACCACATACCAAACATGTCAGCACGGGACCAAGCCTGCATACACATGAGTGCTTCCACCATTGATGGTGCAAGCTTACTACGATGTGGACTAATTATTCTTCCTCCTGTGCTAAACACGGACTCAGATGCCACTGTTGAAACCGAAATTGCAAGAACATCACATGCAATCTTTCTCAAAGTAGGATATTTAAGCCCAGCATGCTGCCACCACTGAATAATATCCAAATCATGTGTCCTAGGAAGCAGCGGTTCCTCTAAGTACAAATCCATCTCTGTCCTCACATAAGTGGAGGTCACGTCTGGTTGTGTAAAGCCCAAAGTTTGTATTAGAAAAAAATAATAATGACATGTATAAAAAATATATAATTATTTAGTCTTTTGGGTAATTTAAGAAAGTTTATTCTGTAACTTGAATAAATATGTTTTCAAATAGGAGAGTATATATATAATCCTTATATGAGTTAATTTATTGAATAAAACATTTATAAATATCTTCTAAAATATTTAAGCTAAGGTATTTTTTTATATAAATAATAAAGATTAGAGATTAGTTTCTTAATGTACATTATGTGAGCATAATTGGTGTATTCAAAATCATTTTTCATAGACATGGTCAAACAATAAATAAATAAATAAAATTATGGATCTGCATTCATGCTCAGCTCTTCTGTTTGTTCATTAAAATTTGAGTGCAAGTTCAAAATCAAATTTGAATCCAATTTGAAATTTAGAAGTTAGAAAAAGAAATAAGAAAATAGAAGAAAAGAAAAGATAATACCCTGTGCTTGGGCCAACATTTGCTGGCCTCGGCCCATCTCCCGGCCCACCCGCGCTCCCCCTCGCACGACCCATCATCCAGTTGCCCCTGTGCGGCCCATTGTCTCAGGCGAGTCCACTAAAACCGGACGCACCCTCTGGCCGGTGGGCCCCAATGCTCAGATCCACGAGCAGTGCACCTGTATAATTTTGTGTCACTGCCTGTGGGGCTGGGTGAACAGGATTATCTTCCTTGCGCGGACCGTGGGGCTTGGCGAACTGGTCTCTGGATTCCTGTCCGGATTCTTCGCGCAATGGTTGTTGCTTGGGGTTTGGGGCTTCCCTCTCTGTCTGGGTATATAAACAGACTTGCCCTCCTAGCCACAGCCGAAAACCAGGAAGCCGCCTCCTCCTCTTCGATGGGGGTGCTTTTTTGCCATGGTGCCGTGGCGATTCAAATCGACCGCCTCCATCGTTCCGCTACCTGGGGACCATTCAGTGTCTTCATCGCCGAGCCAGATGCCGCTGCTGTGTTGGCCACCACCACCGATTGGGGCACCTCGTCGACACTAACAGAAGGGAAGCAAGAGAGAAGCTGCGAATGGGAGATCCATCGTAGGAGTTCCATGAGCCATTCTAGCAGAGAAATAGAATGGGTCCGCCGTGGGCCAACCTCGCCTCACTGGTGATTTAGCCTTGATGGGTGCCCATGCTTCGTCATTGGGAACCTTGGAAGCTTGCACGTGTTTCGCTTGTGATCGGGGCCCTCTCAGCGCAAGTCATATTCTGAATTAGGGCGCTGGGGACCGTGTTGGCTGGGTGATTCCTCGCCGAAGGTCGTGCGCAACCATGGATCCACCCAACTTCGCGGGGAGCCCCGTATCTTTTGCCCCTACCGGTAAGAACCCCTCCGTTGTGTTCCCCATTATCTCCTCCGCACGTAGCATCTTACGTTTGGGAGAATCGTACACCTGTGGGCGAAAGCCCCCACGACTCTAGCGCGCTCCGCAGCCAGGATGACGGGCGGCGTTGCTCCCGCCGGTCGCGTGGTGAAGACACTGGAGAAGCGTCGATTTCTAGTGGACGACTCAGATCAAGCGTGGCGTACCCCTTCGCAATTTATGATCTAGGCCCATGATATTGAATCTTGCGGCCACGATCAAGCGCTGAACATTTCTATTGGCGACCTAATCCGAACCGTTGATGCTTGATCGGCTGGCTACCCCTTCGGCTGGGGAAATATGCAAATGAGACCCTAGGGTTTTACCTATTCAACCCGCAGTCCTGTCTGTGGGAATCATGAGTCTTATGAATTTTTGCATAATAACCCCTGTGTCTCTCTATTATTTGCGCCCAGTCTTAAAGCTTGACAAATTGAGGAAAATAATTTAGAAAAGGGTTTTTGCGTATAAAAATATATCCAAAATTATTTAATTCATAGAAATTCCATTTTAACTCCTTTTTAATCCATTTTAGTTGCAATGATTTTGTTTTAATATTGTCTATCACCTAGTACCTTTGTTTAGCCATGAAACTTGAATTAAAATTGTTCAATTGAATTAATATGTTCTAGGTGCTTAATAACTTCAGAAATTCATAACTAAATAACTATAACTCCAAATATAGTGATTCTTGTTCCCACGATCTCGTAACGACACATACATTATTATTACGCAGTTTATTCTCATGTTTGGTGTGATGTTAATTTTGCCTAAACATGTTTGTCTATATTGCTACGTCTAGCGGTGAGGTCACGTGTCATCTGAACAGCAAGTTGGTACCTAGAATCTCAAGTCCCAGGCAAGTTGTGCCCTTGATCACTTCTGTTTACCCACTCATGTTATAATTAATCATAATGATCTGCATAGGTTAATTTTGATGGGACCCAATAGGTTACCCTAGTTTGACTATCTTTATACCTTGTTTACCACTGAATTTTTGGGTAGTACCTACTATTGCTTTTATGTGGTTATGGGTATGGAGATACATTTTATTCATGATTATATCTTTATTATCAGTTGTTATTTATTGTTCATGATAAGATCATTGTGTTAATTGGAACATGGAGAACCACCCGAAAAAACAGTGCTACCACAAGGGTTTAATGGGACGCCCTTGGTTGACTAACTAGGAAAGCTATTGGAGGACTACCTTACCCGAAAGGGGCAAGGGCAGTAGGGGAGTGGTCAGTGTAGGGAGGTCCTCGGATTGATTTTGCTGCGATGGCAATCAGACGACGGATTCCTGCACTGGAGCTTCCTTTAAACTGTAGCTGGTTTTCTGAAGCTAGTGGAACTTTGTAAAGGCCTCGTAGTGTTACCCTGCCTCACCTCCTCAGTAGAGGTGTATGGGATCGGCCGTCTCTTGGCAGATGGGTAACATGACTTGTGTGTAAAGATGCACAACCTCTGCAGAGTGTAAAACTAGTATACTAGCCGTGCTCATGGTCATGAGTAGCTCAGACACTCACATGATTAATTTATGGAACTAAATTCAATTTGTCATATGCATTGCATCGCAGGTGATGTTTTTATTTTTCTTCTACTACTTAATTGGGTTTGGTATTTACTTATACTTAGTAACTGCTAATAAAATTTTGACCAACTTTAAAAGCAATGCTCAGCTCTAACCATCCTCTTTGGTATGTCTTACACTTCACGTGAGCTCTCACCTTTGGCGAGTTCATGCACATTATTCCCCACAACTTGTTGAGCTATGAACGTATGTGAGCTCACTCTTGCTGTCTCACCCCCCCCCCCACACAGGTCAAGAACAGGTACCACAGGATGAGGCGCTTGGTGGATGCTGCGATGTGTTCGTGAGAGGTCTAGGCCGTCGTCTCCCAGTCAACTTTGGGTTGCTGGACCGTTGTCTCCTTATAATGTAATTATTTTTTTATTTTGTTCAGTACTCCTGTTATGTAGTCAAGATGTGACATTCGATCCTGTGCCATGATTCATCATATGTGTGAGACTTGGTCCCAGCACACCTGGTGCTTATGTTCGCGCCCGGGTCTTGGTGCCCCGAAACCCGGGTGTGACAGAAGTGGTATCAGAGGAATGCTGACTGTAGGACGAAACCTAGATAGAACCGAACAACCATTGTCTACTTACCTTTGCTACTCTGTTTCTTTTCTAAACTTTTCTTAATCTTTTCTCATCTATTTCTGCTCTACTCTGGTTATTCTTACCTTTTCCCTCTAAAGACAAATGTGGATTTCACACATTGAAATCCTGTGCCTAAAGTGACTTTAGGAATATGAGACCTACTATAGGAACAAAAATAAAAACTATTTTTATAGGTATCTATACGCTTGAGTGTTTGTTCTTATGATACTTGTCTGATTTGGATCTTTGATTGAGTGTGATGAGTTGTGGATAGTCCACGATTACATCTGCATATATATAGACATAAATACAAATAAATAAAAATTCATAAGATAAAAAACTAGATTATCCTCCATTAAAGTGTATCTATTTTTGATAGATCCATCTTATCTTAAAAGATTCTCTTTTATCTTAATAGATTCATCTTATCTTGAAAAGATTTTATCTTATTTCAATTTGATCTAGATCCCACCTAATCTAACATGATCTAATCCAAATTGAGTTACTTAAATAAGATAGATAATGTTGGTGACAAAAAAAATTAGGCCCTAATTCTATAAACATATCCTACCCTAAATTAATACCTTGGACTAACTCGTCCGTAAACAACAACCTAACCTACATCATAGGTTGCCTAATCCAGATATCCCAAAAGCAAAGTAAAACTCTGTTTAAACCTAACTACCTCATGTACCCTAGCCATATGTCCACAACTCGGATGGCGACTCCAGGATTGAGGGCCAAAGAAGACCAACCACGTCAAGGGAGGATAAGCACCAACTAAGTCTTCAAAGGACAAAACAGAATCACGAGATGAGTCAAGATCCATCCATAATGGAATCTTTCTTTGCCCTAATCCTTATTACCGCAACCTTCTCTACTTCTGCCTAATAGCTAAACATAGTATACCCATGTGTTCCTAATCATTTTCTTATTTAATGACTAAAAAAAGTATATAGAAAACATTTGTGCCTAAAACCACATGGAAAAAAACTCGAAGCTAAAACAAACATTTGGCTTTCTATATCCCTTTTCTTACAAATCTCGAGGACGAGATTTCTGTGAAGGGGGGTAGGATTTGTAAAGCCCAAAGTTTGTATTAGAAAAAAATAATAATGACATGTATAAAAAAATATATAATTATGTAGTGTTTTGGGTCATTTAAGAAAGTTTATTCTGTAACTTGAATAAATATGTTTTCAAATAAGAGAATATATATATAATCCTTATATGAGTTAATTTATTGAATAAAACATTTATAAATATCTTCTAAAATATTTAAGCTAAGGTATTTTTTATATAAATAATAAAGATTAGAGATTAGTTTCTTAATGTACATTATGTGAGCATAATTGGTGTATTCAAAATCATTTTTCATAGACATGGTAAAACAATAAATAAATAAATAAAATTATGGATCTGCATTCATGCTCAACTCTTCTATTTGTTCATTAAAATTTGAGTGCAAGTTCAAAATCAAATTTGAATCCAATTTGAAATTTAGAAGTTAGAAAAGAAATAAGAAAATAGAAGAAAAGAAAAGATAATACCCTGTGCTTGGGCCAACATTTGCTGGCCTCGGCCCATCTCTCGGCCCACCCGCGCTCCCCCTCGCACGGCCCATCATCCAGTTGCCCCTGTGCGGCCCATTGTCTCAGGCGAGTCCACTAAAACCGGACGCACCCTCTGGCCGGTGGGCCCCAATGCTCAGATCCACGCGCAGTGCACCTATATAATTTTGTGTCACTGCCGGTGGGGCTGGGTGAACAGGATTATATTCCTTGCGCAGACCGCGGGGCTCGGCGAACTGGTCTCTGGATTCCTGTCCGGATTCTTCGCGCAATGGTTGTTGCTTGGGGTTTGGGGCTTCCCTCTTCGTCTGGGTATATAAACAGACTTGCCCTCCTAGCCACAGCCGAAAACCAGGAAACTGCCTCCTCCTCTTCGATGGGGGTGCTTCGTTGCCATGGTGCCGTGGCGATTCAAATCGACCGCCGCCATCGTTCCGCTACCTGGGGACCATTCGGTATCTTCATCGCCGAGCCAGATGCCGCTGCTGTGTTGGCCACCACCACCGACTGGGGCGCCTCATCGGCACTAACAGAAGGGAAGCAAGACAGAAGCTGAGAATGGGAGATCCACCGCAAGAGTTCCATGTGCCATTCTAGCAGAGAAAGAGAATGGGTCCACCGTGGGCCAACCTCGCCTCACTGGCGATTTAGCCTCGGTGGGTGCCCATGATTCGTCACTGGGAACCTTGGAAGCTTGCACATGTTTTGCCTGTGATCGGGGCCTTCTCAGCGCAAGTATTATTCCGAATCAGGGTGCTAGGGACCGTGTTGGCCGGGTGATTCCTCGCCGGAGGTCGTGCGCAACCATGGATCCACCCAACACCGCGGGGAGCCCCGTATCTTTTGCCCCTACCGGTAAGAACCCCTCCGTTGTGTTCGCCATTATCTCCTCCGCACGTAGCATCTTACGTTTTGGAGAATCGTACACCTGTGGGCGAAAGCCCCCACGACTCTAGCGCGCTCTGTCGCCAGGATGACGGGCGGCGCTGCTCCCGCCGGTCGCGCGGTGAAGACACTGGAGAAGCGTCGATTTCTGGTGGACGACTCAGATCAAGCGTGGCGTACCCCTTCACAATTTATAATCTAGGCCCTTGATATTGAATCCTGCGGCCAGGATCATGCGCTGAACATTTCCATTGGCGACCTAATCCGGACTGTTGATGCTTGATCGGATGGCTCACGTGGCTGGCTACCCCTTCGGCTGGGGAAATATGCAAATGAGACCCTAGGGTTTTACCTATTCAACCCATAGTACTGTCTGTGGGAATCTTGAGTCTTATGAATTTTTGCGTAATAACCCCTGTGTCTCTCTGTTATTTGGGCCCAGTCTGGAAGCTTGACAAATTCAGGAAAATAATTTAGAAAAGGGTTTTTGCATATAAAAATATATCCAAAACTTATTTAATTCATAGAAATTCTATTTTAACTCCTTTTTAATCCATTTTAGTTGCAATGATTTTGTTTTAATATTGTCTATCACCTAGTACCTTTGTTTAGCCATGAAACTTGAATTAAAATTGTTCATTTGAATTAATATGTTCTAGGTGCTTAATAACTTCAGAAATTCATAACTAAATAACTATAACTCCAAATTTAGTGATTCTTGTTCCCACGATCTCATAACGACGCATAGATTATTATTACGTAGTTTATTCTCATGTTTAGTGTGATGTTAATTTTGCCTACACATGTTTGTCTATATTGCTACATCTAGCGGTGAGGTCACGTGTCATCTGAAGAGCAAGTTGGTACCTGGAATCTCAAGTCCCAGGCAAGTTGTGCCCTTGATCACTTCTGTTTACCCACTCATGTTCTAATTAATCATAATGATCTGCATAGGTTAATTTTGATGGGACCCAATCGGTTACCCTAGTTTGACTATCTTTATACCTTGTTTACCACTGAATTTTTGGGTAGTACCTGCTATTGCTTTATGTGGTTATGGGTATGGAGATACATTTTATTCATGACTATACCTTTATTATCAGTTGTTATTTATTGTTCATGATAAGATCATTATGTTAATTGGAACATGGAGAACCACCCGGGAAAACAGTGCTACCACAAGGGTTTAATGGGACACCCTTGGTTGACTAACTAGGAAAGCTAGTGGAGGACTACCTTACCCGAAAGGGGCAAGGGCAGTAGGGGAGTGGTCAGTGTAGGGAGGTCCTCGGGTTGATTTTGCTGCGATGGCGGTCAGACGAGGGATTCCTGCACTAGAGCTTCTTATAAACTATAGCAGGTTTTCTGAAGCTAGTGGAACTTTGTAAAGGCCTCGTAGTGTTACCCTGCCTCGCCTCCTCGGTAGAGGTGTATGGGATCGGCCGTCTCTTGGCAGATGGGTAACATGACTTGTGGGTAAAGATGCGCAACCTCTGAACAGTTTAAAACCGGTATACTAGTCGTGCTCACGGTCATGAGCAGCTCGGACACTCACATGATTAATTTATGGAACTAAATTCAATTTGTCATATGCATTGCATCGCAGGTGATGTTTTTATTTTTCTTCTACTACTTAATTGGGTTTGGTATTTACTTATACTTAGTAACTGCTAACAAAATTTTGACCAACTTTAAAAGCAATGCTCAGCTCTAACCATCCTCTTTGGTATGTCTTACACTTCACGTGAGCTCTCACCTTTGGCGAGTTCATGCACATTATTCCCCACAACTTGTTGAGCTATGAACGTATGTGAGCTCACTCTTGCTGTCTCACCCCCCCCACACAGGTCAAGAACAGGTACCACAGGATGAGGCGCTTGGTGGATGCTGCGATGTGTTCGTGAGAGGTCTAGGCCGTCGTCTCCCAGTCAACTTTGGGTTGCTGGACCGTTGTCTCCTTATAATGTAATTATTTTTTTATTTTGTACAGTACTCCTATTATGTAGTCAAGATGTGACATTCGATCCTGTGCCATGATTCATCATATGTGTGAGACTTGGTCCTAGCACACCTGGTGTTTATGTTCACGCCCGGGTCTTGGTGCCCCAAAACCCGGGTGTGACAGGTTGCTTGGACATGTAATCATCAAAAGTGTCCATCCAATTCTCCTCAAACATGTCATTAGGAGCACTACTTGTTCTAGGTTGAGCACCATCTGTTGTGGCAACAACTTCTATAGTATCTTGATACTCTAAGACCAAGTTATAAAGGATATCCTTAAATTTGTTAATAGCCTCCATACTTGTAATTTCAGATCTATGGTTTTTTAGAAAAAGTACGTTCAAAAGATGAAGTTTATACCTAGGATCTAGGACAGCACCAATAGCCATCAAACCATGCACATCAAACCAATATTTGTTGAAGTTCTCTTTCATTTTACTAGACATTTCTTCAACCTTTGGGAAAGAAAATGTTGGCTGTGACATAGTTAGTGCCAGATAACAACTCTGTGACATCATAGAATATCATCAATCTATCACAAAGGTCCTTAGCAAACTGCCAATCATCTCCAGTTGGAATACAAGGAGCACGAGCAGCAAGGCGTTCAAAAACATCTTTGTACAGCAAAGCAGTGCTAAGCATTAGATAAGTAGAGTTCCATCTAGTTTTGCAGTCAAGAGCTATCTTTTTGTCATATTTACCCTTCATTTGCATTGCATTTTCTCAAAATTCTCATGTCTTTTAGGTGTGGCAGACCAAAATCCAACAATCTCTGTAATACTATCAATTCCATCTTCCATTACACTCATTCCATCTTTCACAACAAGGTTTAAAATATGGCAAGCACATCTCATATGGACTAATTTACCTTGTAACATACAAGATGAGAGGGGCAACTTGCCTTTCACATTGTCCATTCTTTGTCTGAGGTTCTCATTGGAGGTCCCAACCATATTTCTCATAACACTATCATTTCTGCTACAATTATCAAGAGTTATAGTAGACAAATTCCTCTCGATATGCCAGTCAAGGAGAACATCATGAAGAAGATCAACAATAACCTCAGCTATATGTGGAGCTGGAACGTATAGGAACCTACACCAATAAGTTCAACATTATATAATATAAGAATATTAATTGAAGAAGTTAGGACATAAAGAATAGTAGGGTTATTACCTAATAAGAAAACTCTTTAGCTTCCAATCATCATCTATAAAGTGTGTTGTCACGACCATGTAGCCTTTCTTTTGGTGGTTTGCTATCGATAAATCAGTAGTAATAGCAACTCGAGAACTCAACTTCCGAAAATAATTCAACATGGATTGTTTTTGCACTTCATACATATCAAGGATATCCTTCCTAAGTGTATTCCTGGACACTACTTTGAATAATGGTTGCAATGCTGCACAAAACTTGCGAAATCCAACATGGTCCACCATAGACAAAGGGTACTCATGGATAATAGTCATTAATGCAAGCTCTTTTCTTGCTATTTCTTGATCAAAAACATATTTCTCCAAAATCACAGTCCCATCATGTGAATTTGTAGGCAATTTAAGAGACAAATGTTTTATATCTTTCCTAACAGCCCTATCTGGACAAAGCTCAAGATGGCCACTCAAGTGACTTGTACCATTTCTTGTGTCCCCTCCTAGATGCTTCTTACACCATTTGCATTTTGCTTTCCAAACCCCATTTAACTCAATTCTATCAAACTCTAACCAAACTTTAGATTTTAATTTTGGTCCTGGTTTCCTCTTACTACCAATAGGAGTAGTAGTGTAGCAGATCTACAGATGTGCTATACTCATGTGCTATACTGCTATACTCATGTGCTATACTCACTAGTCACTGAGGGGCGAGCGGTGGCCGGAGGAGTAGCAATGCAGATGAGCCGTCGCGCCGAAGGAGAGGGTGAGGGACAAGGCCGCTAGGGCCAAGGCCAAGGGCTGAGCCGCCGTCCACCGAGGGAGAGGGTGAGGGTGAGGGACGAGCGGAGGCCGGAGGCGGTCAGGCGCAGTCGCGCGGACGCGGAGTGATGCGAGGCGGCGCCAGCGAGGCGAAGGCAACTGTGTGTATCATCGAGTCAGCGTCAGTGCGTGGGTTGGTGGGCAATGCCGCATTGAGCACCTAGGCGGTGGCTGGCTGGCTACTAGCTAGGGTTTTGCCAATTTTGTCCATGTTGGGCTGGGCCTTGCTAGTTTCAATGAGTTCGGTTGCTTGTGTTAGTGGGCTGACTCGGTTTGATACGGGTTTCGGGTCCCCGCAAAAAAACCACGGGTGAAAATGTAGAACTGCCCCGAAACCGAATTAATTCAGGCCCCGAACCCGTGGCCCCGCGGGTAAAAATTTAAACCCCCCGAACACCGTCGGGTTTAAAACCGTGGGGACCCGACCCGAACCCACCCCATTGCCAAGCCAATTCATGATACCTCAATAAAAATACTGGAGCATCTACGAGAGTTTGCATTATCTACCGCTCATAAGCTTCAGCATTTATTGTTTACTTAAGCTATGTCTTTACCATTCTTATCTTAGAATATAGGCTAGTTGATAGGACTGGAACTTAGGTTGCAAAACTCCGATTTGCGGTATAGATAGCAACACTTAGACAGAACCTTAGTGCACATTCTTGTTTGGTTATTTGCATAGGTTTTGTTTAAGATATTTATTATTTCCTAGTTTGGATTGAGAAATATAGATGTCCTAATTCACTCCCCCTCTTAGGCGTCAATGTTCCTTTTAGAGGGGATATAAGAATTGTGAATTAGCTCAACTAGATTGTTGAGTCATATATGTAAATATATGTGAATCAAACTGAAGCTTGATCGATCTCAAAATTACTATCAAGAAGACATTCAAGCAAGGATGATAACATTGAAGCAATGGTTTTCAAGACACTTAATGTTGGTTCAATATATGGTGGGACATGATGATGGCTTCATATGGTTAACATAACAAGGAAAGGGCTTTGAGGGACTTAGCAAATGGGAAAGGCAAGTGATGGTTTGGCGACCGAGGTATCATGACTAAGGTGAATAAGGTAGTACATGCATTGAGTAGAATTACGAATTGATTTATGAGGAGTCATATTGTGTGGAGAGCCAAATCATTGTCGAATGATAAGTATAAGTTACAAGAAGCCATGAATGTAACTCTCATGTGTTGAAAAGGTTCAAGTCACAAGCTCAAGGTTGATTTTCTCAAAAGGTTTGACATAAAGATAGTTTTAACCCTTATGAACATATATTGATAAGAAATGTCATATAAAGACCTTGAAGGCTCAAGTAGTTGTTGTTATGGTTATTTTCTCTTAATCTTGAGTATAGGTATGTTGTATTATCAAGGGAAATCTAACATGAATCATAGACAAGTCTTAAGTGCTCAATCTAGTCGAACCCAATGGCACAACACTTTCACTTGTTTTATCTTGAGCTTGTTCTTGGCTGGATTGGAAAGCCCTCGAAAAAGCTTTCCAAAAGTCCAAGATCACTAAAAACACAATTCAGAGCAAAAAGAGTTATGGTGTTTTTATGAGGTGATTTGTGCTCTTTTCCAAGGTGTGGAAGTGCCACATTTTTTAGTAGTGTCATACACCAAGTGTTATAATTGCTAGTATGTAAGCTCCAATGGCTAGTTTTGGGAGTGGCACGCGCGCGCGCACACACACGCACACACACACACATATATATATATATATATATATATATATATTTGGAGCCCTGGGCTTTCAATAACTAGAGGAAGCCCTGGATCAATGGTGCCATCTGGTTCAGCCGCACCAGGTTCAGGCGGTTGTAAAAACACTCCCAGGCCGTCAGGGATTAGGTTTTAGGGGTGGCGGTTCCCTCGGGTGTGTGAGCAGCAGTGGTGGCGCCTCGAGGCGGGTGACCAGCGGTGGCACTCCTCCAGGATCGAGCGACGACAAGGCTCCCGAGTCGGGCCGGCAAGTGCCGATGGCGCTTCCGAAGCGGATGAGTGGTGGCGGCGCACCCTATGCCCGGTGGCGACGGTAGTTGCGCGAGGCACGGTAGGCTTTTGGTAGCGGTGGTGGTGGCCATCATCGAGCGCTTGGTGCACGACGAGCTGCCGCCGCCCATGGAGGCACTAAGTGAGCGAGGGCTAGGTGGCGTGACGGT
Organism: Zea luxurians; assembly: GCA_029449295.1. Lineage (NCBI taxonomy): Eukaryota > Viridiplantae > Streptophyta > Magnoliopsida > Poales > Poaceae > Zea > Zea luxurians. The sequence continues at coordinate 5,941,880 of JAOPSE010000050.1, read as the reverse complement.
GGTGGACCTGGAGGGACGTGCTGCTCTACTTTGCGTTCAATAACATCCGCGAGTGACGGTGGATCCCAGAGGCACGCTGGCGTCAGTGGCTCCCCTAGACGCAAGCGATAACCCTGTTTTTATGATATTTTGTATACATATTTATGCCAACGTCAATAGGTTTTTCGATATACATTTCAGTTCATGGCTCCGCTTCTATCTAGTGTTTGTTTATGATATTTCTATTCACATTTTACGCAAACGATTTATTGATTTTATGCATTATATATCTCATTACTTAATCTAGTGTGTATTGGGTTTCTACCATTTATGCCATATGTATAAGATATTTACGACACACATTTATGCAACAAAATAGAAATTTAGAAAAAGGTAACCACTCTAAGAAATGAGGTCATTTGTCATGAATCCATAAATCTCGCGCATGGCAATCTATTTCCTTTCAACGCACATTCTTTCCATCCTAAATTTGTGCACGTGCAGTAGGAAACTGATTTTTTACGCATTGTACCACACTGCATAAATATCTATATCGTGTACCATAATTAGTATCATTATATGTCATAAACTAGTTCCAACGAGCCTAGCTGTATAGCTGTTGTAGAGATCCTATTTTTATAGACGAAATAAAGCATTTAAATCAGTTTGTTTGTTTCCATGCATGCCAGACCATTTCCTTTCAATGCACATTCTTGTCATCCTAAATTTGTGCGCATGCAACTGGAAACATATTTTTTACGCGGTGCACCACCGTGCATAAATATCTACACCGTGTAGCATATTAGTATCAATATATGTCCTAAACTGGTTCCAATGAGCCTAGTTGCATTATTGTTGGAGATATTCTATATTTTTGGGGAAATAAAGCATTTAAATCAGTTTTTTTTGTTTACATGTATGTCAATCCATTTCCTATCAACGCACTACATTGTTGTTGGAGAGATCCTATATTTATGGAGAAAATAAAACATTTAAATTAGATTTTTTGTTTCCATGCATGTCAATTCATTTTCCTCTCAACACACATTCTTGTCATCCTAAATTTGTGCACATACAGCAGAAAACTGATTTTCTATGCAACGTACTATATTGCATAAATACCAACACTGTGTAACATAATTAGTATTAGTATATATTAAAAAATGTTTCTAACGAGCCTAGCTGCATGGTTGTTATAGAGATCCTATATTTATGGACGGAATAAAGAATTCAAATAATATTTTTTGTTTCCATGCATGTCAATCCATTTCCTAACTTTGTGCACATGTCTTCCAAAATATTCGTGCATACAAATGGAAACAAATGCGCATGCAGGGGCGCATGGGGTGGAGACAGTCAGGTCAGTCGGGTCAGAGGAGAGGTTTGACCGCATTCACCTAGTTGTTAGGTGCGGTCTAGAAATGGCTAGGGCTTCCTATAACTATTCGAAGCCCTGGGCTCCCAATATCCCCTCCATATATATATCCCATTGTCCTTGGAAGTGCTACTGACCTCCAAATTATTGTTGGAACACTCAAATCCTTGTTTGAGCTCTCTCCAAACATCTCTTTGTGAGAGTAAAGTCCTTTATGAGTGATTAAGTGTTAAGAGTGGGTGATTTATTGTTATAGTGCAAGTGAAAGTATAACACCTCTAGTGTTACAAGAACTAAAACTTGGGCATGGCATCATATGCATTGACATTTCATTATGTATGTTACACCTAGAGTGCATCCACTAGGTTAAAATTTCAAACAAGTCGTGATGTGGTGACTTGAAGTGATCCTTAACCCTATGATAACCCAGGGATAGAGGTGTGTGGGTGTGTGTGATTAGTGGACATGCCCAGGAGAGACTAAACATAGAAGGTTGAGTGCCACTTAAACCCTAGAACACTCAAACCCTAATAAGGTCTCTGGAAACCCTAATTAAGCTCTATGAGCTGAGATCAATTTCTATACACTTTTGGACCAAAGTGCATATATCAAAGTGGTACAGTAACAAAAATTAAGCAACTTTTACATTTGGAGATTTCCAAGTTTTGTGGAACAAACTGGAGAAAATTGCAAAAAGTCTTAAAGACACCCATATGGATTAACTCTGAAAAATAGTGAGATTGGGCTGACTTGGAGTCCCTATATCTCTTAATCCATGGAGATTTTGCCATAAGTCACTACAACAAGATTGTAAAGGTACTATAGTAGTCTGAGTTTGTTTTAATGGTTGAGCCCTAGAGCTGTATGGAAATTTGAGAAAAACGGACTTGAAGATGGGCTGTCAATCAATTTAGTCTGAAATTCAGACTCGCAGTGGCTTCGGATCAACTTTAGAACCAAGTAGCGCCCGATCCAATGGATGTTTGATCAAGATCTTTATAACAAAATCAAAGCTGGTACTTAGAGCAACAACTTTGATATAGATGGATTGGTAGCTTCCCACATGAAAATTTGAGAATGAAGCTCCTTAACTTGCTCTGTCAGGCGCACTAAATGAAGTTCCCATGGTACAGTAAGCTGAAGAAGATCACAGATTCACTAAACCCGCCGCCGGTGAACCTGCGCCGCGATCCACACCGGCGTTGCACGATTCGTGCTCTGTGACGCGCAGATAACGGTTTGAGGTAAAAGATCTTGGCGTTGGGATGAGCTTGGGCCCTGTTACTGCTCAGTTCGCTGTACCCACTTGTGCAGCGACGTGGCTGGACGATCATCACCATGGGGGTCACCGTCCTACACGATCGCGCCACGCCGTGACCATTTCACCACGTAGCTATAACCGTGGCAGGCCTGGAGTTACTGCCTTTGAGCTGTTGTACCGGCGGGAGCCACGACATGTTCATCCAGTGGAATATCCCTTCACCACCGCGATCCAAATCTCGTTCAAATTCGGAGAAACCATGACCGGCTTCTATAAATTGAGCGCTTCTCTTGCTCCGCCCCTTTGTCACGAACCTAGTGCAACCCCAACCACGTCCTGCCATCCACCATAGCTTGTGAATTCCGGGTTTCCCCAATTCGGTCAGCTGCGCCGTCGTGTGACCTCGTGCCGTGGCCAGCCATCCACAGGTCGGTTCATACTTCTCTGGTTGGTGTTCTAGTATCCTTAGGGTCTCCTGTTGCTTGTAAGCTCGACCGATTGAACGCTACCGCGCTAGGTCGACGAGAACAACTATGCCTATCCTCGGTATTCGCCGTCGTCGTGGACGAGGGGATTCCAGGTTAGATTAGCTCAATTAGTACATGGACTAGGATCGTCGAGGATCGGGGATGATGATCCGGTACTCGATTTTGGCGATCGTCGCTGTTTGAAGCGAGTCCCAGCAAGGGGTGGCCGGCGGACGAACGTGCCGTCGACAAGGACCTATATCGTGAAGGAACAGAAATAGAGGGGTTTAAGTGCAATGGTCAGAGAAACATATGAATAGTACTCAGGGATTCTTTACTAGTTATTTAAAAGGCCAGGGGCCTCCGCGCAAGTTCGCCAGCGCGGGTGGGGGCACGCGCATATTCTCCTGTTCGCGGGCTGGCTTGGGCCAGAATTGGCCCAACACTATTCATGATTTCTCTTTTTCTTTTTATTAGCAGATTAGGAAATGTGTACAAAATATTAGAAAAATGATAAAAATTACGAGACAAATTTTGCTAGACTCCTAAAATCATCTAGTATTTAATAAAAATAGTTCCAAGATTTTTATCCCAAGCCTAGAATGATGTAGCCTTTAAAGGTGTTCAAACCAAGCCTTTTAGAACTTTAGATATAATTTAGTAGCTCCAAAAATCGTAAAACTTTTTGGGTAGGCTTAGTATGATGATTGAAGACCTTGGGTAAAATTTGAAATGACTTGGGCACTATTTTGGTCACAAACCCAATAACTAGTCTCCTAAGGTTAAGTTACTTAATACTGATAGAATACCAACTTAGGAGACCCTAGTGATTACTTTGTACCATGAAGGAAAAGTTGTATTCAAGATACAACTTAGTATGTTTCTATTATGTAACTGCATATTCATGACATCACATAAGCATTCATATACATGTATTGTCATGTATAGAAAACGAGGAAGAAATTATGGTTGAAGAGGAAGTTGTCACTCAAGCTGAGAATCCTCCAGCCGAGAACAACTTCTACTTCATCATCTGTGGAGTGGACCCTGAAACTCCCACAACACAAGGCAAGCCCCGGTGCATTATCCTTTTTCCTTGTTATTTAAAAACTTTATCACCTTGTTTGATGCATTAGGTGATAGGAGTTGTGTGATAAACAATTGATGCATTCTCTTCCTTGGAAAATTGATTACCATTCCTTGTTACCTAATTTATTCAAACAAGTTTTCTGATTCTTAGTCTTGCTTTAGAAAACAAAATGTTTGGTTTTAAACAAAAGGTGATGCTTCATATGGGATGGGGATTTTTACAAAGAAAAGACTTGTGATGGTGAATCCATCATGGCCATGATGGGTTCAACATCTGAAAAGAGTACCTCTGTCAGGTACCAAACTTTAGGGTTTAAGTAATAAAGACAAGACCAGGCGGGTGACTTGCATGAGAAGGAAGTCTCGGTATACTGTCTCCGTCTGAGTCAATTAATGTGGGGGACAGATATCCCCCGGGTCCACAAGAAGGCGAAAGGTCCTTGCGCCTGGGCCCATTACTCCGTAAGGCCATCCCTTCGTGTGCCTAGCAAAAGCTGGTGGTGGAATGCGTCGATCCAAGAAGTCGATGGATTCGAGCCAAGATGGTCCATCGAATCACGCGCTACCCTAAGAAACCGCCCGGCTTTCCTGCACCTGGCACCCTCTAATGTCGGGCGGATTAGGGATGAGTCGACAGGATTTTCGGGAGATGAGTTCAGTTGGTTCACTATTAGTTAGGAGACATGTGATCATCATGTACGTATGGAGTGCCCCACGGTCATGTATATAAGGCCCAGGGGGAACCCTATCATTTTCATTACCATCTACCTATCACATTAGCCCTCTCCATTTAGGAGACATTGCTTGTAACACACCACATACAGATCCACCACAGGAAGTAGGGTATTACGCCTCTCCAAGCGGCCCGAACCTGCAAAAAATCGCCTGTCTCTCTCTCGTGCTTCCAGCATGAACTATTAAGCTACAATCAACAACACTGTCCTACCCAAAAGCACCACAAGGGTAACCCTAGGTGTGCGGTCGGACTCCAAGCACCGACAGCTAGCACGTTAGGTAGGGGGTGCTTCATTGATCCCAGCTAGCTCAGTGGCCATCACTTCAAAGTGCCAAATCGCCCTTCACCCTAGGACTATGTTCTGCTTTGGAACCATCTCGTCCATAGCAGATGAAGAGGGAACTCTGCACCGCATGGCAGATCCACCGGAGAAGAAGCTTTCCTTGGAAATCCTAAGGGAAGCCAAAGCAGAATAGCAGGTGGCACCACCACCCGCATCTCGGGGGAAGGTGACCCCTCACAAACCGAAGGTCGGGAGCTCGCCTGTCCGAAGAACTCCGCTGTCCACCTCGCCCACAAAGGAGTGGACACTGATCACTCGAAAGAAGGAAGCAAACATCCCGTGTCAGGGGACAAGAACACGCCGAGCCATCTTTCCGATGCCTTTGCCCTCAAAGGAGGACGGAAAGAAGAGCGACATCACATCGGCTCCTTTCTACCCCGGCATCCTCTTCATCGGGGGGAGATTGGAGGTAGCACCCATCTCCGATGATGAGCCTACCATGCAAGGGGAAGAACCTCCCCAACATGAAGCGCGACGACGGAGGAACAGACGCCGGAACATACGGCGACATCACGAAGCTGGGGAACGGGATCTGGTGCAGCCCGTATCTCATGACGAAGCTTTAGAAGTGGGAGAAACTCTCGACGAGCGAGTACACCGATAAAGGCAAAACTCTCGCCACCGTGATTGCCGACAAGCTCAGGACTGAGAACGAGATCAAGCCGAGCAAGGTGCAAGACTGTGCCGAGAGAACCCTCTCTTCGCTCGAAACTTGTACCCTGACTTTGCTCGAGCAATGAACATGCCGAGTGAAGTCGGAGGGGTACTAGCTCAAATAGTTGATGGTCTCCTGCGGACCCCAGATGTGGAAGGCTACCGACGGCTGCTTAATCAGGCAGCTAATCACCTTCTACCCATCGCTCATCCTCCGAACGACCTACGTCACGCCATCAATAGCCAGTGAGACGCACGGAGCTCTGTCAACGCTTCGCATGACCGATGGCATGAAAATGAGATAAGGCGCTGGGAAGAGTATGACCGGGATCACGGCGTCCCAGCACGAAGTCGTGCCACCCAAGCTGAGTCGGCTGCAGCCTCGACTAGTGGGCCATTCTGGGGACGGTCAAGACGACATACTACCGACTCCCCTCCCCGGGACCGACAGCATGAATGCCGACTGGAAGACACGTGCAGAGTCTCCGCGCTTCCTCCGCGTCTCCGGATCATCTAGTGGCCTCCCAACTTCAAGGTCTCCAACGTCGACAAATACAAGCCCAAGCAGGACCCGGGCGACTGGTTGGCCGTCTACACGACTGTCGCTCGGGCCGCCGAGGCAACGGAGGACGTGATGATGGCGTACTTGCCCATTGTTCTAGGGCAAGACGCGCTGCAGTGGCTCCAACATCAACCCTGGCACTACATCGATGATTAGAGCGACTTTAGTCGACGTTTCATCGCTAATTTCCAGTCCCTCTCTGATAAGCCGGTGCAGCCATGGAACCTCAAATCTATCAGGCGCCAGAATGATGAAACCCTCCGGTTGTACCTTAAGAGGTTTCAGGCAATGAGGAACCGCATCCCCAAAGTCGCCGAGGCGGCAGTGATAGAAGACTTCTACCAGGGATCCAACGACTCGGCCTTCGTCCAAGCCATACTCTAGAAAGCACCTGCCACCTCTAAACAGTTGTTGTAACGCCCCGAATTTTGCAGTTGAATTTTTTTTTCTTTTCTTTACTCGCCAAAATTCGGGCGTTACCTTTTCTTTTTCTTTTTCCCTCGCTAAACCTTGACCTTTTCCAAAGTTTTAGCGGGATTCGGTTTGGAATTCCCGTGTAAAGAAAAACCCTAAAATTGCTTTATGTTGTTTGATGCACCATGCCGAACCTTGCATTTCTTTTGATTGCTTTGAAAGTGCAAATGCATTCATGTAGGAAGATCGGATTTCGAAAATGAGGAGAAAATCTTTTCTTTCTTTTTCTCTCTCTCTCTCTCTCCTTTTTTTTCTCTCTCTCCCGCGCCGTGGGCCGACCCTGGCCGGCCCAAGCCCCCTGGTGCCCCCTCTTGGGCCTGGAAGGCCCAGCCGCCCCCCCCCACCCCCTTTTTTTTTCCCAAAACCCCCTCTCCCTCTCCCTCATTCTCTCCCTCTCTCTCCCACCGCCGCCCCTGCCCTAAGCCGCCGCCGCCCCTGCCCTAGGCCGCCGGCCGCCCCTCGCCGCCGCTCCCCGACGCCGGTGAGCCCCTCCCCTCTCCTCCCTCCCTCTCCCCTTTCCCCTTCTCTCCCTCCCCTCCTCTCCCCCCCTCCCTGCCCGGCCAAGGCCCGACCGCCCCCTGGCCGCGCCGGCCGTCCCCAGCCCCGCCCGGCCGCCATAGCCGGCGCCGGCCGCTCCCTAGCCCCGCCCGGCCGCGCCACGGCCCCTCCCCGGCCAGCCCCCCCCCCCCCCCCCCCGGCCGCGCCCCCCTCGCCCGCCTGGCCCCTGGCCGCCAGCTCGGCCGGCCTTGGCCCCAGCTCGGCTAGCCTCGGCCGCCAGCTCGGCTGGCCTCGGCCGCCAGCTCGGCCGGCCTTGGCCCCAGCTCGGCCGCCCCGGCCCCCAGTTCGGCCGCCCTCCCCCGCGCGCCCAGCCCAGGGCCGGTTCAACCGCCCTAGGGCCGGTTCAACCGCCCCCCCTCTGTTTTTTTTATTTTTTTTTATTTTATTTTATTTACTTTCTGTGATCATAATTACTTTATTTTAGGTAGACTAATCATTGTTCATGCTATGGAAAATAGGAAGTTTAATTTAAAATTCCGTTAAGCTATTGGTTCGCGTAGTTAATTGTTTATCCTGTGCAATGTTGATCAACTAAAAATGATTAGGTTTCCATTAGTATATATAACAGAATTCTTTTGTTAGGAATCAATTGTAATTGATTATTAGTGCATAAACTTTAACCCCCCCTGCGAGACCCTTTCCCGTTTGTTTCTTTCTAACCATAATAAATGCGATATCGAATGTCATACTTGATGCATATCCTTTTTATTTGTTCCCCTGTATGGTGTACTGTTCTTTTGTATTAAATATGTGGATGGATGTATGTATGTTTGCGCTCGCATAGAGAACGATCCAGTCGAAGAGCCCGAGGAATTCGCAGGAGAAGCCCCTGAGCAGCAGTCGGTTGGTGGAGGCAAGTGTCCTTTGACCTATCTCTGTCCTATTCGTTCTTTAATTCACCTCCCGCATTACACATTTATGCCTAAGGATTGACTAGCTTTTGTTATCCATGTCCTTGTTTACCTATTTGGGTCGGATTATTACTGCTTAGTTGATGCTATTGCTCAACTCTAATCAATGAACATGATGTGATTATCTATGATACGCTGTTTTCCCTTCTTATTTATGATCATACTTGTGGCATTTAAGGGGACTCGAGCGGTTTCTCGAGTGCCTCTCCGTAAGGACCTGTTCAATGGATGACCGCCCGGGAAAACAGTGCAACCATGAGGGTGGAATGGGACGCCCTTAGCTGAATAATTAGAGGAACCGGGGTGTAGTTCGCTTAGCCGTTGTGCCGTCAATGGGGCTCGGTGTATGCGGCTCGCTCTGCCAAGGTTGATTTGTCCCTTGGGGAGGAGTGCCGTACATTTAGGAAACCTAACGGGCGGCTACAGCCTCGGGGAATCTTTGTAAAGGCTTCGTAGTGAATCCCTGGCCATTCACCTTGGGAGTGAATAAGGGTCTTGCAAGCCCGGGCTAGAGAGGGAATCACGGCTTATGGGTAAAGTGCGCAACCTCTGCAGAGTGTTATGAAACTGATATATCAGCCGTGCTCACGGTTATGAGCGGCCAAGGGAGCTCCAGAGATTAGTGATACTTGATCAGAGACATTTTGGTACAGGTGGCAATGAGATTGATGGTTCTGATTATGATTATGGTATTGGTAAGTGGTATTCTTTCCGTTTGGAAAGGATACATTGGGCTAATAACTTGGGTTAATGTTAAAACCTGGCTCTCTACTAGTAAGTAATAACCTGACCAACTAAAAGCAACTGCTTGACTTACCCCCACATAAAGCTAGTCCACTACAGCCAAACAGGATACTTGCTGAGTATGTTGATGTGTACTCACCCTTGCTCTACACACCAAACCCCCCCCCAGGTTGTCAGCATTGCAACCACTGCTCAGGAGAAGATGAAGCTGTGGAAGGAGACTTCCAGGAGTTCCAAGACTACGACGAGTTCTAGGTGTGGGTTAGCGGCAACCCCCAGTCGGCTGCCTGTGAAGGCCGTGCTATCTACGTTTCTTTTCCGCACTTTGATTTATTGTAAGAACTATATGGACGTCTCCGACGTATGATGTAATCGACTATTATTTCCCCTTTTAATACTATTTGAGCACTGTGTGATGATGTCCATGTTATGTAACTGCTGTGTACGTGAATAACTGATCCTGGCACGTACATGGTTCGCATTCGGTTTGCCTTCTAAAAACCGGGTGTGACATAAGTGGTATCAAAGCCGTGCTGACTGTAGGACCGCTAACCTAGAGTAGAATGGTCGTTCTAAGGACTATAGACCTCTGTCCCTGCCTTGACTTTGGTATCCCTTCAAAAGTTGGTCCTACTGACCAAATCTATGTTCTACTATATATTATACCTTGCTGAAAATTTTGTTTTATTCTGATCCTTCATTTATTTATGATTCATTATTATTCTGATCCTTCATTTATTTATGATTCATTACTTGCTGGTCATATTAACTCTGTTCTCACCCTTTTGCTTGCGATGTCTTTTGTAGATGGCTCGACTTAGACACACTGCACGAAAGTCCGTCATCCCCTTCTTACCCTCCCGCCTTGCTGAGCGTCCGCTTCGCCGTCCCGTGGCCGGACAGTCCAGCCACTTGGAGAGACTGCACCACCGCCTGCATGAGGAGCAGGAACGTCGACGACAGGAGCAGCAGGGCTCTTCTTTCTCGCTCCAGCAGGAGATAGAGTCTGTGAGGAGCTGCTCTCCCGTGCTTCCCCTGGAGGCGCCCCCTGCACCACCACTGGGCGTCCCAGCTTCTGGAGTAGCTGCTGGAGGAGACCCAGACGACGGAGGTGGCGACGACAGCTCGAGCCACGACACCGACCTCGACCTCTCTAGCCATGAGCCGGAAGGATGGGTTGCTCGACCCATCACTCGCGACGCTGCTCGCGGGTGTCACTTCCACGACGCGCTCGACACCCTGCTACGTCAGGCACTTGACCGGCGTACTTGGTCCATCGAGTATCGCTGTGTGGTCTACCAGCATAGTCGCGGGGTCTACCCGGACCGCTGGGAGGCGACCTGCTTGGTGCGCCGTCCGGAGAACAGTCTCCAGGGCGCGGAGGCTTGCTCAGAGCACTATTCTATCTCTGAGCGGGACTCAGCTGAGGCAGCCATGCAGGATGCTGCACGGCGTGCGCTTTCGCACTACTGCTCGGTTCTCGGTGGGGTAGCTGACAGCCTCGACCTGAAGTATTATCCCCGCCGTCCATCTGGCAGCACAGGAGGCGTGATTGTTTCACCTGCTGGTGAGGACAATCCTAGGTTGAGCAGCACAGTCAACCTAGCCGCCGTGCTAAACACGGAGCTGGACCATGCATTAGACGAGCTGAGTAGGGCTCGTGCTGAGATCGCCCTGCTGCGGGCTGAGCGCGCGGAACGTCGTCACTTGGATGATGGTTCCCCCGCTCCCGTCGGGACTCAGCACCCATACCGCTCACCTCGGCGTGGACTCCAGTCTTATGGCAATCCCGACTGCAAGACCAAGATCAATCTAGAACCATAGATCGTTAGAGTTGGATCTTGTAATTAATACGAAATATATACATAGAAGTTTCAGTCTTAGCGTTAGTCTCGGTCTTAGTTAGTCTTAGTTAGACAGGGTAGTTTGCTATATCCTGTACATTTATGTTTGTCATGATGAACTATGTTTGGTTTGGATCTTTGTAATGACTGTCACCAGAGTGTGGGTATCCCTTGCATTTTGGTTTACATATTATGTTAATAAAGTTAGTTATATAGTTGGGAAAACCTTTATTCCACTTTCCTCTTTATCTGAGAAGCTGTGTGGTCTGTGTTGGAGATCAGTGAAGATGCTCATCTGTTCAGTGCTGTTGGAGAATTCCATACTCTTTTCTTATGCTGCAAGATTTGCCAGATCAGTTCTGATGTGTGATTGCGTTCTGCAGATGTCAGAGAACAGGCGCAGAGGAGGAAGGCGTGCTCAGCAGGAGCAAGCCGGTCAGCAAGATGAGGCGCCCCAGCAGCAGCAGCTGCCACCCCCGCCCCCGATGTCGATCGAGCAGATGTTTCTGATGCAGACTCAGGCAGTTCAGGCCATCGGTCAGACTCTGGCCGCCATTCAGCAGCAGCAGCAGCAAGCACCACCCCAGCCTCAGATGCCTCAGATGCCTAGAGACAAGCGTGCTGAATTCATGAGAGGTCATCCCCCAACGTTTGCTCACTCTTCTGACCCCATGGATGCTGAAGATTGGCTGCGCACTGTGGAGCGGGAGTTGCATACCGCTCAGTGTGATGACAGGGAGAAAGTTTTGTATGGTCCCCGTCTGTTGAGAGGAGCAGCCCAATCCTGGTGGGAGTCTTACCTCGCCACCCATGCCGACCCCGACACCATCACTTGGGAAGAATTCAGAGGTAGCTTTCGTCAGTACCATGTGCCTGCAGGTCTGATGACAGTGAAGAAGGAGGAGTTCTTGGCCCTTAAGCAAGGGTCATCATCTGTCAGTGAGTATCGAGACAGGTTTCTGCAGTTGTCTCGCTACGCTCCCGAGGATGTCAACACCGACGCCAAGCGACAGTACCGTTTTCTGAGAGGCTTGGTTGACCCTTTGCAGTATCAGTTGATGAATCACACCTTCCCAACATTCCAGCACCTGATTGACAGAGCAATCATGACAGAAAGGAAGCGTAAGGAGATGGAGGATCATAAGCGCAAGATCAGTGGACCCCAGCCTGGAAGCAGCAGTCGTCCTCGTTTTTCAGGCAATCAACCTCAGCAGTTCAGGCAGAACCAGCGTCCACCTCAGCAGCATCAGCAGCGTCAGCAGTATCAGCAGTTCCAAAGGCAGTATCCTCAGCATCAGTATCAGAACCGTCAGAGCAATCAATCAGGAGGTCAGTTTCAGAGGCAGAATCAGCAAGCACCTCGTCTTCCTGCCCCAGCAAACCAGCAGAACAATCAGGCAGCACCAGCTCAGGTTGGAAACAGAGCATGTTTCCACTGTGGAGAGCAAGGCCACTGGGTGATGCAATGTCCGAAGAAGGCAGCCCAGCAGCAGTCAGGCCCCAATGCCCCAGCGAAGCAGAATGTGTCCCAGCCTGGAGCAGGCAACCGCCCTCAGCAGCGCTATAATCATGGAAGATTGAATCACTTGGAGGCTGAAGCAGTTCAGGAGACCCCCGGCATGACAGTAGGTATGTTCCCAGTCGATTCCCATATTGCAGAAGTGTTATTTGATACTGGAGCAACGCATTCTTTCATTACTGCATCATGGGTAGAAGCACATAATCTTCCAATTACTACTATGTCAACCCCCATTCAAATTGACTCAGCCGGTGGTAGAATTCGAGCTGATAGCATATGTTTGAATGTAAGTGTGGAAATAAGGGGGATAGCGTTTCCCGCTAACCTTATAGTAATGGGTACTCAGGGAATAGATGTCATCCTAGGGATGAATTGGCTAGATAAGTATCAGGCAGTTATCAGTTGTGATAAGAGGACAATCAAGTTGGTGTCCCCACTAGGAGAGGAAGTGGTGACCGAGTTAGTCCCGCCTGAGCCAAAGAAAGGAAGTTGTTATCAGATGGCTGTCGATAGCAGTGAAGCAGACCCAATTGAGAGTATCAAGGTTGTGTCTGATTTCCCAGATGTGTTTCCAAAGGACTTACCGGGTATGCCACCAGAGCGGAAAGTTGAGTTTGCCATAGAGCTTCTTCCTGGAACCGCCCCTATCTTTAAGAGAGCTTACAGAATATCTGGACCAGAGTTGGTTGAGCTTAAGAAGCAGATTGAGGAGCTGTCAGAGAAAGGTTACATCCGGCCGAGCACCTCGCCTTGGGCCGCCCCTGTCTTGTTTGTGGAGAAGAAAGATGGCACCAAGAGGATGTGTATCGATTATCGAGCTTTGAATGAAGTCACGATCAAGAACAAGTATCCTTTGCCCAGAATAGAAGATCTGTTCGACCAGTTGAGAGGAGCCAGTGTGTTCTCCAAGATCGATCTGAGGTCAGGTTATCATCAGCTCAGGATCCGACCTTCGGACATTCCGAAGACGGCATTCATTACCAAGTATGGGTTATATGAGTTCACAGTGATGTCTTTTGGTTTGACCAATGCACCAGGCTTCTTTATGAATCTGATGAACAGTGTATTCATGGATTATCTCGATAAGTTTGTGGTGGTATTCATTGATGACATTCTGATTTATTCTCAAAGTGAAGAAGAGCATGCAGATCATTTGAGGATGGTATTGCAGAGATTGCGAGAGCACCGGTTGTATGCAAAGTTGAGCAAGTGTGAGTTCTAGATCAATGAAGTCCTGTTCTTGGGTCACATAATCAACAAGGAAGGATTGGCTGTGGATCCGAAGAAAGTGGCAGACATTCTGAACTGGAAAGCGCCAACGGATGCTCGAGGAATCAAGAGCTTCATTGGAATGGCCGGATATTATCGGCGATTCATTGAAGGGTTTTCGAAGATTGCGAAACCAATGACAGCGTTGCTAGGCAACAAGGTTGAGTTCAAGTGGACCCAGAAATGTCAAGAGGCCTTTGAAGCGCTGAAAGAGAAGTTGACAACAGCGCCTGTCCTAGTCTTGCCTGATGTGCACAAGCCCTTCTCTGTGTATTGTGATGCTTGTTACACAGGTTTGGGATGCGTGTTGATGCAAGAGGGAAGAGTTGTGGCTTACTCGTCCCGACAGCTGAAGGTTCATGAGAAGAATTACCCAATCCATGACCTAGAGTTGGCAGCAGTGGTTCACGCACTGAAGACATGGAGGCACTATCTGTATGGACAGAAATGCGATGTTTACACAGATCACAAGAGTCTGAAGTACATATTTACTCAGTCAGAATTGAACATGAGGCAGCGAAGATGGTTAGAGTTGATCAAAGACTATGAGTTGGAGATCCATTACCATCCAGGCAAAGCAAATGTAGTGGCAGATGCTTTGAGCAGAAAGAGTCAAGTCAATCTGATGGTCGCTCGTCCGATGCCTTATGAGTTGGCCAAGGAGTTTGATAGGTTGAGTCTCGGATTTCTGAACAATTCGCGAGGAGTCACAGTTGAATTGGAACCTACCTTGGAGCGAGAAATCAAAGAAGCGCAGAAGAATGATGAGAAGATCAGTGAGATTCGGCGACTGATTCTAGATGGCAGAGGCAAAGATTTTCGAGAAGATGCAGAAGGTGTGGTATGGTTCAAAGACCGCTTGTGTGTTCCCAATATCCAGTCTATTCGGGAGTTGATTCTCAAGGAAGCTCATGAGACAGCTTATTCGATTCACCCTGGCAGTGAGAAGATGTATCAGGATCTGAAGAAGAAATTCTGGTGGTACGGAATGAAGAGGGAAATCGCAGAGCATGTGGCTAAGTGCGATAGTTGTCGAAGAATTAAGGCAGAGCACCAGAGACCTGCTGGATTGTTGCAGCCGTTGCAAATTCCTCAGTGGAAATGGGATGAAATCGGTATGGATTTCATAGTCGGATTGCCTCGCACTCGAGCCGGCTACGATTCTATTTGGGTAGTAGTGGACCGTTTGACCAAGTCAGCCCACTTCATACCAGTCAAGACCAGCTACAACAGTGCAGTATTGGCAGAGTTGTATATGTCTCGGATCGTTTGTCTTCATGGTGTGCCAAAGAAGATAGTGTCAGACAGAGGAACGCAGTTCACCTCTCATTTCTGGCAGCAGTTGCATGAAGCCCTGGGCACGCATCTGAATTTCAGTTCAGCTTATCACCCGCAGACAGATGGTCAGACTGAAAGAACCAATCAAATTCTTGAAGATATGTTGAGAGCCTGTGCATTGCAAGATCAGTCCGGATGGGATAAGCGATTGCCTTATGCAGAGTTTTCCTATAACAACAGTTACCAGGCCAGTTTGAAGATGTCACCATTTCAAGCGCTTTATGGAAGGAGTTGTAGAACTCCGTTGCAATGGGATCAGCCAGGAGAAAAGCAAGTGTTTGGGCCAGATATTTTGCTTGAAGCCGAAGAGAACATCAAGATGGTCCGAGAGAATCTGAAGATAGCGCAATCGAGGCAGCGAAGCTATGCAGACACAAGAAGAAGAGAGTTGAGTTTTGAAGTCGGAGACTTTGTCTATCTGAAAGTGTCACCGATCAGAGGAGTCAGAAGATTCGGAGTGAAAGGCAAGCTAGCACCCCGCTACATTGGTCCGTATCAAATTCTCTCAAAGCGTGGAGAAGTGGCTTACCAGCTCAGTCTGCCAGAGAATTTGTCTGCTGTGCATGATGTCTTTCATGTGTCTCAGTTGAAGAAGTGTTTGCGCGTGCCAGAAGAGCAGTTGCCAGTGGAAGGTCTGGAAGTCCAGGAGGACTTGACCTATATTGAGAAGCCAGCTCAGATTCTTGAGATTGCAGATAGAGTCACCCGGAGGAAGACCATCAGAATGTGCAAAGTCAGATGGAGTCACCACTCTGAGGAAGAAGCAACCTGGGAGCGTGAAGATGATTTGATGGCCAAGTACCCAGAGCTCTTTGCTAGCCAGCCCTGAATCTCGAGGGCGAGATTCTTCTAAGGGGGATAGGTTTGTAACGCCCCGAATTTTGCAGTTGAATTTTTTTTTTCTTTTCTTTACTCGCCAAAATTCGGGCGTTACCTTTTCTTTTTCTTTTTCCCTCGCTAAACCTTGACCTTTTCCAAAGTTTTAGCGGGATTCGGTTTGGAATTCCCGTGTAAAGAAAAACCCTAAAATTGCTTTATGTTGTTTGATGCACCATGCCGAACCTTGCATTTCTTTTGATTGCTTTGAAAGTGCAAATGCATTCATGTAGGAAGATTGGATTTCGAAAATGAGGAGAAAATCTTTTCTTTCTTTTTCTCTCTCTCTCTCTCTCTCTCTCCTTTTTTTCTCTCTCTCCCGCGCCGTGGGCCGACCCTGGCCGGCCCAAGCCCCCTGGCGCCCCCTCTTGGGCCTGGAAGGCCCAGCCGCCCCCCCCACCCCCTTTTTTTTCCCAAAACCCCCTCTCCCTCTCCCTCATTCTCTCCCTCTCTCTCCCACCGCCGTCCCTGCCCTAAGCCGCCGCCGCCCCTGCCCTAGGCCGCCGGCCGCCCCTCGCCGCCGCTCCCCGACGCCGGTGAGCCCCTCCCCTCTCCTCCCTCCCTCTCCCCTTTCCCCTTCTCTCCCTCCCCTCCTCTCCCCCCTCCCTGCCCGGCCAAGGCCCGACCGCCCCCTGGCCGCGCCGGCCGTCCCCAGCCCTGCCCGGCCGCCATAGCCGGCGCCGGCCGCTCCCTAGCCCCGCCCGGCCGCGCCACGGCCCCTCCCCGGCCAGCCCCCCCCCCCCCCCGGCCGCGCCCCCCTCGCCCGCCTGGCCCCTGGCCGCCAGCTCGGCCGGCCTTGGCCCCAGCTCGGCTGGCCTCGGCCGCCAGCTCGGCCGGCCTTGGCCCCAGCTCGGCCGCCCCGGCCCCCAGTTCGGCCGCCCTCCCCCGCGCGCCCAGCCCAGGGCCGGTTCAACCGCCCTAGGGCCGGTTCAACCGCCCCCCCCTCTGTTTTTTTTATTTTTTTTTATTTTATTTTATTTACTTTCTGTGATCATAATTACTTTATTTTAGGTAGACTAATCATTGTTCATGCTATGGAAAATAGGAAGTTTAATTTAAAATTCCGTTAAGCTATTGGTTCGCGTAGTTAATTGTTTATCCTGTGCAATGTTGATCAACTAAAAATGATTAGGTTTCCATTAGTATATATAACAGAATTCTTTTGTTAGGAATCAATTGTAATTGATTATTAGTGCATAAACTTTAACCCCCCCCCTGCGAGACCCTTTCCCATTTGTTTCTTTCTAACCATAATAAATGCGATATCGAATGTCATACTTGATGCATATCCTTTTTATTTGTTCCCCTGTATGGTGTACTGTTCTTTTGTATTAAATATGTGGATGGATGTATGTATGTTTGCGCTCGCATAGAGAACGATCCAGTCGAAGAGCCCGAGGAATTCGCAGGAGAAGCCCCTGAGCAGCAGTCGGTTGGTGGAGGCAAGTGTCCTTTGACCTATCTCTGTCCTATTCGTTCTTTAATTCACCTCCCGCATTACACATTTATGCCTAAGGATTGACTAGCTTTTGTTATCCATGTCCTTGTTTACTTATTTGGGTCGGATTATTACTACTTAGTTGATGCTATTGCTCAACTCTAATCAATGAACATGATGTGATTATCTATGATACACTGTTTTCCCTTCTTATTTATGATCATACTTGTGGCATTTAAGGGGACTCGAGCGGTTTCTCGAGTGCCTCTCCGTAAGGACCTGTTCAATGGATGACCGCCCGGGAAAACAGTGCAACCATGAGGGTGGAATGGGACGCCCTTAGCTGAATAATTAGAGGAACCGGGGTGTAGTTCGCTTAGCCGTTGTGCCGTCAATGGGGCTCGGTGTATGCGGCTCGCTCTGCCAAGGTTGATTTGTCCCTTGGGGAGGAGTGCGGTACATTTAGGAAACCTAACGGGCGGCTACAGCCTCGGGGAATCTTTGTAAAGGCTTCGTAGTGAATCCCTGGCCATTCACCTTGGGAGTGAATAAGGGTCTTGCAAGCCCGGGCTAGAGAGGGAATCACGGCTTATGGGTAAAGTGCGCAACCTCTGCAGAGTGTTATGAAACTGATATATCAGCCGTGCTCACGGTTATGAGCGGCCAAGGGAGCTCCAGAGATTAGTGATACTTGATCAGAGACATTTTGGTACAGGTGGCAATGAGATTGATGGTTCTGATTATGATTATGGTATTGGTAAGTGGTATTCTTTCCGTTTGGAAAGGATACATTGGGCTAATAACTTGGGTTAATGTTAAAACCTGGCTCTCTACTAGTAAGTAATAACCTGACCAACTAAAAGCAACTGCTTGACTTACCCCCACATAAAGCTAGTCCACTACAGCCAAACAGGATACTTGCTGAGTATGTTGATGTGTACTCACCCTTGCTCTACACACCAAACCCCCCCCAGGTTGTCAGCATTGCAACCACTGCTCAGGAGAAGATGAAGCTGTGGAAGGAGACTTCCAGGAGTTCCAAGACTACGACGAGTTCTAGGTGTGGGTTAGCGGCAACCCCCAGTCGGCTGCCTGTGAAGGCCGTGCTATCTACGTTTCTTTTCCGCACTTTGATTTATTGTAAGAACTATATGGACGTCTCCGACGTATGATGTAATCGACTATTATTTCCCCTTTTAATACTATTTGAGCACTGTGTGATGATGTCCATGTTATGTAACTGCTGTGTACGTGAATAACTGATCCTGGCACGTACATGGTTCGCATTCGGTTTGCCTTCTAAAAACCGGGTGTGACAGTTGTTCTAGGAGGCAGACCTCTACATCACCGTAGATGAACAGGCCCATGACCTCGTCGGAGGCACGAAACCCGCGCCACCTGTGCCACAGCGAGACGCGAACCAGCAGCCGGACAGGCGCTGGATGAAGAGGTCCCGCGAGGAGGTGCACACCACCGGGCCACCCGTCGCTCGAGCCCGCGGCGCACCCCACGGAGGGGTACGGACACTGAATGAAATCCTCGATGCCCAGTGCCCATACCACAAGGACATACGCCACACCCTACGGAACTGCAGGGACTTCAAGCACTCTATCGGGCTTGGCCGACCGAATACCAGCCTCTATCGCCTCCCCCACCGTGAGGAGAGCCTGGAGAGCCTAGGTAGTCTCAACAGCAGGAAAGGGGAGGGGGTGGAGCTTTTCCACACGTTGACAGGGACGTCAACATCATCTTCAGAGGGCATGGAGCATAAGAGAACAAGAAGCAGCAAAAGCTCAACGACCGGTAGGTCCTGGTGGCCACCACTAGTGCCCTATCTCCTTACCGATGGTCGGAGCACGCGATAACCTTCAGCCGAGCTGATCAATGGCTCAACTTTGATCATCCCGGCAAATACCCGCTCCTCGTTGATCCGGTGATCTGAGAGAGCCGAGTGAAGAAAGTATTAGTGGACGAGGGAAGCAGCATCAACGTCACCTTCCCCCAGATGCTCCAGGCCCTGGGGGTCAAACTCAAAGACCTCACCAAGTCAGATACTCCCTTCTTCGGCATCGTGCCGACTAAAGGGGAGTACCCACTTGGGCACATCTACTTGTCCGTCACCTTTGGGACCCCAGAGAACTACAGAACTGAGTTCCTGAGGTTCGAGGTGGCACACTTCGACTGCGGGTACAACACCTTCATCAGAAGGCTGGGACTGGCGAAGTTCATGGCCATTCCACATTACCCATACATGATACTGAAAATGCCGGGACCTCAAGGAATCATCATTGTGCATGCTGACTTCCAAGGCACTGCAGAGTGCTTCCGGGGAGCCATTCAAACAACTCTCACTGCTAGGCCCCTGGCAGCTCTTCCCGCGCAGGCAAACACCAGGCTGGAGGAGGAAAATATCACAATACCCACTAACGAAGGTCTGGCCATGACCTCTATACGGTCGACTGAAGAAACTAAGAGGATTAATCTAGGATTCTCTGATGAACGCAAGACTGCCATCATTAGCTCTAGCCTTGATGAAAAATAGGAAAGCGTGCTCGTCCGGTTCCTGCAAGATAACCGGGACATATTCGCATGGCAACCTTCGGATATGCCGGGAGTCCTAAGAGAACTGACCGAGCACAAATTGAAGGTGTATCCGCAAGCAAGGCTGATTTGACAGAAGCTACATCATTTCACACATGATAAAAGGGAAGCTATTCATGCCGAGTTAGCTCGTTTAGTGTCAGCAGGATTCATTAGGTAAGTACTGCATCCTGAGTGGCTAGCAAATCCTGTTCTTATACTCAAAAAGAATAAAGTTGATTGGCGCATGTGCGTCGACTATACTGATCTCAACAAGCATTGTCCGAAGGATCCCTTCGGGCTCCCTAGAATAGATCAGGTAGTTAACTCAACCGCTGGCTGCTCTATGCTCTCCTTCCTAGACTGCTACTCTAGATATCATCAGATCAGCCTGGCAAAAGAAGATGAGAAGAAGACTGCTTTCATCACCCCATTTGGAGCTTTCTGCTATACCTACATGTCGTTCAGCCTCAAGAACACTGGAGCGACTTACCAGGGAGCCATCCAAACATGCCTACCCGATCACTAGGGCAAGCAGGTGGAGGCTTACATCGATGATGTGGTTATCAAGACAGAAAACATAGAAAACTTCATCGAGGATTTGCAACTGGTCTTCAACAGCCTGAGGCGCTACAGGTGGAAGCTGAACCTAGAAAAGTGTGTCTTCGGAGTACCAGCCGGAAAGCTGCTTGGATTCATTATCAGCCATCAAGGAATTGAAGCCAATCCAGAAAAGATCGAAGCCATCATGAGAATGGAAGCACCATGGTCACAGAAAAAGGGGCAAAGGCTCACTGGATGCATGGCAGCTCTGAGCATGTTCATATCAAGGCTAGACGAGAAAGGAATGCCATTTTATAAATTACTCAAGAAGGTGGACAAGTTTCAGTGGACCATAGAGGCACTGAAGAAGTTCTTGACCACTCCGCCAGTACTCAAGCCACCGCGCCGAGCTACGCCCGGTCTTTCGGCAGAAGATCTGCTCCTATATATCTCCTGCATGACTCACGTGGTAAGCACCACGTTAGTAGTCGAGCGGGTGGAGGAAGGACATGCATACCTGGTGCAGCATCTAGTTTATTTCATCAGCGAAGTCCTTGGGCCCTCAAAGATAAGGTATCCTCAAGTCCAAAAGCTACTGTACACGGTACTTCTAACTGCTCAGAAGCTCCGGCACTACTTTGATGACCACAAAGTCATAGTGGTCATAGGATTTCCGATATGTGATATTCTTCACAACAAAGAAGCTATTGGAAGAATAGCCAAGTGGGTGTGCGAGCTCAGGGATCATGACATAGAGTTCCGACCCCGCACGACGGTAAAGACTTAGGCATTGGTTGATTTCGTATTAGAATGGACTAAGCACCAGGTCCTGGAAAGCCCAAAGGTTGTTGAAGTATGTAGAATGTACTTTGATGGCTCGCTGAAGCTACAAGAAGCGGGTGCAGGGATTCTCTTTATTGCTCCAGGAGGAGAGCAACTCAAGTGTGCACTCTAGCTTTTGTTTCCAGTGTCCAATAATGCAGCAGAGTACGAAGTGCTAGTCCACGGGCTGAGCATCGCAATTTCACTCGACATCAAGAAGTTGATGGTGTACAGCGATTCACTGGTAGTCATAAGTCAAATAAACAAAGATTTGGACTACTCGATCGACACAATGGGCAAATACCGCGCAGCTGTGCGTAAGTTGGAAGACAAGTTTGAAGGATTGGAGTTCCATCACATGGAAAGGGATCGCAATGCAGCAGCTGATGCATTGTCGAAGCTAGGGTCCAGTTGGGCCCAATTCCACATGGGATCTTCGTCTAAGAAATACAGCAGCCAAGCATCACCACAGATCAGGTGGAAGAGTGCAACACCATAAGTCAGCCAGGGGTAGATCCCAATGACTGGAGAGAGCCGATCATCAGGTACATAAAGAACAAAGAGGAACCGGATGACAAGGCTACAGTAGAACGCATTGCAAGACAGTCAGCCCACTACACCATCGTAGGGGGCTTGTTGTACAGAAGAGGCGTAGGAGGGGTCCTCGTGAAGTGCATCCACACGGCCACCAGGAGACAGCTGTTAGATGAAATTCATGCAGGGCAGTGTGGCATGCATGCTGCATCAAGGACTCTAGTAGGAAAAGCTTTTAGATCTGGGTTTTACTGGCCAATCGCCAAGAGTGATGCTACCGAGTTAGTCCAGAAGTGTGAGGCATGCCAGTTCTTGTCAAAACAACAACATTTACCCACGCAGTAGCTGCAAACTATTCATGTAACCTGTGTCACATCCGGGCTTTAAGGAACAACGCCGGGTGCATCTCATATATGCGCCAGAGAAGACAACACATATAATAACAGAGTGCATAGAGATAAATGTCATAAATATCATAAATGTACTTATTACATAGCGGAAGTCTTACAAAAATAAATAATAAAATAAAGCGAACTAAATATTATTCCCTGGCGCCACAAAGCTGACTGGGAGACGCCACCTAGATCAAGTCGAAAGCCTCAGTTTTAGGCGGCTCCTCTTCGACCACCTATTCTTCTCCTGTGGGGGGTGTGAGACAGCAAGAGTGAGCTCACATACGTTCATAGCTCAACAAGTCGTGGGGAATAATGTGGCATGAACTTGCCAAAGGTGGGAGTTCATGAAGTGTAAGGCTGATCAATAAAATAAAGGTTGAAGCTGAGCATTGCTTTTATAAGTTGGTCAAAATTTTATTAGCAGTTACTAAGTGTAAGTGAATACCAAACCATAGTAATAATAAGTAAAAATAATAAAATAGTCCCATATGCAATGAAATGATAAATTAAGTTTAAGTTCCATAAATTAATCATGTGAATGTCCGAGCCGCTCATGACCGTGAGCACGGCTAGTATACCAGTTTTACACTCTGCAGAGGTTGCGCATCTTTACCCACAAGTCGTGTTACCCATTTGCCACGGAGTTGATCAGACCCCATACACCTCTACCAAGGAAGCGAGGCAGGGTACCACTACGAGGCCTTTACAAAGTTCCACTAGCTTCAGAAAACCCGCTACAGTTTATAGGAAGCTCCAGTGCAGGAATCCCTCGCCTTACCGCCATCGCAGCAAAATCAACCCAGACCGCCCTCGCCTGACCACTCCCCTACTGCCCTTGCCCATTTCGGGTAAGGTAGTCATCCACTAGCTTTTCTAGTTAATCAGCTAAGGGTGTCCCATTAAACCTTTGTGGTAGCACTGTTTTCCCGGGTGGTCCTCCATGTTCCCATTAATATAATGATCTTATCATGAACAGTAAATAATAAACAGATAATAAAAAGTATAACAATGAGTGATGAATATCTCTATACCCAAAGCCACTTGAAGTAATAGCATGTACTACCCAAAAATTTAATAGTAAAACCAGTGGTGAAACAAGGTATAAAGATAGTCAAAATCTAGGGTGTCCTATTGGGTCCCATCAAAATTAACTTATGCAGATCATTATGATTAATAAGAACATGAATGGGTAAAAGAAGTGATCAAGGGCACAACTTGCCTTCAACGAGCTCCTGCTCAGTAGTCTCTACCATCTGAACCTCAGGATCCTCTGAAGCTTGCTCGTCTACTCGCATCAACACAATACATACATAGCATAGTGAAAATTAACATCACACCAAACATGTAAATAAAATACACAGTAATAATCTAGATATTAAAATGAGGTCATAGGAACTGGAATCATTAAATTTGGAGTTATAGATTTTAAGATATGAATTTCTGAAGGTTTTATGTATTTAATACAAGACTAAGTACTAGATAAATTTTAATTTGTCCTTCATACCAAAACAGTGGCACAAATGGATAGACAATAATATTATAAAACTTTAGGAACTGGAATGGACCAATTTGGAGCTCATATGGATTTTCTACCAATTAAACAAGTTTTTGCAATTAAATATGTACTAAAAATCTATTTCTCAATTACTTTATCTGATTTTCTAATCCTCTGGACTGCGCCTCAAATACAGAGAAGTGTAGGGGCAAAACCAAAGTTTTCCCAAGACACAGACCTCTGGCGCTTGGAGTGCGGGTTTATTCCTAAGAAACCTAGGGACTCTTTAGTAAGATTCCCGGGCCGAAGGGGTACGGTTGATTTTGGGCCATCCAGATCAGATCCAGAGGCCAGGAACAGATCACGGCCGCGGTATATAGATAAGCGAGCATGTCCACTTGATCAACGATCGAGGGCTGCGATTTATTGTCGTGAAGGGGGTATCGAGGAGCCGCAGGGAACCGATCCAACGGCCAGTAGGCTTTCTTCTACCTATGCGCACTGGCATTCGACGACAGTGAGCACCCATGGCGCGACCCGTCAGATTGAACAAGTGCGTCTCGGCTCACATCTACCATACGCAAGTTCTAACGCTGGGGAAATACGGGCGAGGAAGATTATGGGAGCACGATTTACCATGGCACTGCGAGGAACGCCGCCTGGTACTGCGGTCGACTAGCTGGATTCACGACGTGCAGCGATGAAGCTCTGTTTTCCCCCAGTCAGCGCACACGAACGGAGGATTCGCCTGACGCCCAGCGCATGACCCAGGCCTAGCTAACGCACTAGTTCTCTCCTCTCTCCTTTCTCTCTCTCTCGGCTGCTGCGAATGCGACGGCGCGCTTCCCACGTTTTCTCCAGGGCGCTTGAGACCCGAATCCACAGGGCAACAAATTTATGGGCGAGCAGGGATATCGTGCCGCAGATCGCGGCTGCCAATCGATCCGCGCCCACATCGCCAGGAGCGAACCGTATACTGTAGGAGCATACGCAGTGGCCCAGCAGTCAGCGGCAGTGGAGATTGTACCGATGATGTCATTTCTGACATAACCACGCGGTTAGCCAGCCAACTAACAATAGAATATTGCGGCTGCACGTTTCGGTGGCTGCCAGGCGGGGCCACGAGGTCAGGGCGCGATATGGAGAATGGGCTGGCTGCTGTAGAAACACAAATGGGCCGAATAGGGTGGCTGTCGGCCCCTTTTGTTTAGAAACCTTTTCTTTTTTTCTATTTCATTTCCTTTTATTTTTAAATTCCAAATTTTAGAATTCACATCCTTGTTGCAAATTTGTTCCTTGAATTAAATATTCCGATTTCACATACTAACATGGTGATAACTTTACTTATATGCTTATTTTATACTATGTAGTATTTCTCTTCTTTTTCCTCAAATCCTCTTCATTATTAGTCTATTTTTATTCATAATATTATTGTTTTAAATGCACAAACAAAAATCCAATATGATGCAATGGTTTATTTGTGTCTTAGTAATGACTTACTCATTTTTACCATGAGTAGCCACATGTGATGATAAATAGAGATTCACACACATATATAAAGGAGAGCAGTTTTTCTACTTTTATTCTTCCTTATAATTTGGGTATTACAAATCCTACCCCCTTAACAAGAATCTTGTCCTCGAGATTTAGGAAGGATTATGGAAAAGATGGAGAAAATCTATGCGAAGCTCTTCTTCTCTTTCCCAAGTAGCTTCATCCTCTCCATGGTGACTCCATTGTACTTTGCACATTTTTATCACCTTATTTCTCGTAACTCGAGTCAAAGTGTCCAAAATCTTGATAGGATACTCCGTATAAGTTAGGTCATCTTGCACACTAAGGTCCTCCATCGGTAGCTGCTCTTCAGGTACCCTGAGGCATTTCTTTAGTTGGGATACATGGAATACATCATGTACGTCTGCAAGATGATGGGGTAGTTCAAGTTGATATGCAACTTCGCCCACTCGCTTTAAGATCAAGAATGGTCCAATGAAGCAAGGGGACAACTTTCCTTTAACTTTAAATCTCCTCATACCCCAGAGAGGTGATACCTTCAAATAGACATGATCACCCTCCTTAAACTCCAGTAGTCTTCTCCGGGTATCAGCATAGCTCTTCTGTCTTGATTGTGCAATTCTCAAATTCTCCCTTATGATTCGCACTTGTTCCTCTGCCTCTTGAATAAGTTCAGGCCCAAAGAACTGTCTTTCTCCAGTCTGATCCCAATATAGAGGAGTCTTGCACTTCCTGCCGTATAAAGCCTCAAATGGTGACATCTTCAAACTGGCCTGGTAGCTATTATTATAAGAGAATTCTGCATATGGTAAGCTCTTATCCCAACTTCCACCATGTTTAAGAGCACAAGCTCTTAACATATCCTCCAGCACTTGGTTAGTCCTCTCTGTCTGCCCATCGGTCTGAGGATGGTAGGCCGAACTAAAATTCAACTATGTATCCAAGCTCTCATGCAACTTCTTCTAAAACCGAGAAGTAAACTATGATCCTCGGTCAGAAACGATCTTCTTAGGCACTCCATGTAGACAAACTATCTGAGTCATATACAATTCTGCTAGCTTGGCTCCCGTGTAATTAGTCCTCACAGGTATGAAGTGAGCCACTTTTGTCAATCTGTCCACAATTACCCAAATAGAGTCATACCCTGCTAGAGTGCGGGGTAGTCCAACAATGAAATCCATACCAATTTCTTCCCATTTCCACTCAGGAATCTTAAGCAGGTGCAATAGTCTAGCTGGTCTTTGATGTTCGGCCTTGACTCTTTGACACACATCACACTTAGCTACATGTGCAGCAATATCTCTTTTCAATCCGTACCACCAGTATTTCTGCTTCAAATCCTGATACATCTTAGTGCTACCAGGGTGGATAGAGTAATCAGAATCATGGGCTTCTTTTAATATAGTCTCACGAAGGCTTTCAATATCAGGAACACATATCCAATCCTTGAACCATACAGTACCTTGCTCATCCTCCGTGAATTCTGGCACTCTACCTTCTGTAATCAGATCCTTAATCTCTTGAATTTTAGCATCACCCACTTGGCCTTTACAAATTTCTTGCTCCAAGGTAGGTTCCAATTCGATGGTGACTCCTTCCGTATGAGTAACAATTCCCAGGTTGAGTCTCTCAAAATCTTTTGCTAATTCATTGGGTAGCTGGACAACAATAGCGGAGTGAACGTGCTCCTTCCGACTCAAGGCATCTGCAACCAAATTTGCCTTGCCCGGGTGATAATGAATCTCCAAATCATAATCCTTAATGACCTCCAACCAACGGCGTTGCCTAAGGTTGAGATCCTTCTGAGTGAATATATACTTCAAACTCTTATGATCCGTGTACACTTGACACTTGGTTCCCATAATGTAATGTCTCCATATCATAAGTGCGTGCACAACAACTGCCAGTTCTAAGTCATGAGTAGGATAGTTCAATTCATGTTTCCGCAACTGACGAGACGCATAGGCCATCACATGTCCTTCTTGCATGAGTACACATCCTAATCCTTGGCCACATGCATCACAATAAATATCAAATCCCTTCTGTAGATCTGGCATAACCAACACTGGTGGCGACATCAACCTCTTCTTTAATTGATCAAAGCTTTCTTGGCACTTCTCATCCCACTTAAATTCTCTTCCTTTCTCCAGAAGCGAGGTCATAGGTTTGGCAATCTTAGAGAATCCTTCAATGAATCTCCGATAATATCCTGTAGGCCCCAAGAAACTCTGAATCTCAGTGACGGTAGTGGGCACGCTCCATTCCATTATCTCTTTTACTTTAGCATGATCCACTGCTATTCCTCCATTAGAAATAATATGTCCCAGGAATGGCACCTTGTCAATCCAAAACTTGCACTTGCTAAACTTGGCATAGAGTTGATTATCTCGTAGCTTCTATAGCACCATCCTTAGATGTTCTTCATGATCACTTTCACTCTTAGAATAGATAAGAATATCGTCGATGAACACCACGACGAATCTGTCCAAATACTCCATAAACACCTTATTCATCAAATTCATAAAATAAGCTGGTGCATTGGTTAATCCAAACGACATAACAGTGAACTCATATAATCAATATCGGGTTGATAAAGCCGTCTTAGGAATATCCGATGGTCTAATCTTCATTTGATGGTATCCCGATTGGAGATCAATCTTCGAGAATACCCTAGCACCTCTCATATGATCAAATAAATCCTCAATACGTGGTAATGGATACTTGTTCTTCACAGTAACATCATTAAGTGATCTATAATCCACACACATCCGCTGTGATCCATCCTTCTTCTGTACAAACAGTACCGGTGCTCCCCAAGGTGACGAACTCGGACGAATGTACCCTGCCTCCTGTAACTCAGCTAACTACTTCTTAAGTTCTTTTAATTCTTCTATAGACATCCTGTATGGTCACATAGAAATAGGAGCAGTCCCAAGTAAGAGATCAATGACAAACTCAACTTCCCTATCTGGTGGCATCTTTGGTAACTCCTCTAGAAAGACATCCGGAAAATCTCTAACCACATGGATGTTGTCACCAACAAACTCCTCAGGTATAAAGTATATAGCCCATTTGGAAGAGGTGGTTACTGCAATTTGAACTTGAAACGTTTCTCCTTTAGGGCTAGTGAGTTCTATAGTACCCCTACCACATGCTATAATGGCCTTTGCCTTTCTTAACCATGACATACCAAGGATCAGATCTATACTGCTTGCCTCTAATATTATAGCAGTAGCTCCAAATTCTCTTCCCATAATTGTTAATGTCAATCTACGTGTCATTTGATTTGCCTCAATAGGCCCTTTAGGTGTGATTACTATCATTGGTTTTCTCATATTTCGCAGTGGTATCTCATTTGTGTTGGCATATTGAGCAGACATGAATGAATGTGTAGCACCAGAATCAAATAATATGGTTGCAGGAATGGCATTAATGTAAAACATATCAAGTACGATGTCAGCACCATCAGGAGTAGCATCAACGCTGACTTGATTAACCCTTGCTATAGAATGTCCCTTGCCAGGAGTCTGTTGCTTGTTCTTAGCTGGTGTACCAGAATTCCCCATCGGATAAGCATTAGCATAGTGCCCAATCTGACTGCACTTGAAGCATGTAGGGTCAGTCTTCTGTCCTGCAGACCTCGTCGGGGTGCTAGTGGGAGTAGCCTGACGAGTAGGAGGTGTCCATGGAGACCCTGTGGAGCGTACTGAGCTAGGCATGGTCCTCCTCCTGGACGAGTAGGTGTACCCTATGGCGAAACATAGCGGGGACGAACACTGCTGCTACCCTGCCCTTGTGAGATAGCCTTCCTCTTCAAGTCTCCCAGTTGAACACGCTTGTGTTCAATAGCTAGAGCCTTATCCAGTAGCCTCTGAAATAAGGGAAATGTGTGTGCCACCACTGCATACTGTAGGGGTCCATTAAGTCCTTCAATAAAGTGTTCCTGCTTTCTCTCATCCTCAGCAACCTCATCCGGAGCATATCTCGACAGCTGAATGAATTTATCTCTATACTCGCTGACAGACATGTTGCCTTGCTTCAATGACAGAAACTCTTTCTTCTTAATCTTCATCAATCCAGCTAGAATGTGGTAGTTCTGAACTATGTACTGGACTCTGCCCAAGTAATAGTATCAGCAGCATCATGGGCAGCAGTATAAGAATCCCACCAGTCAGCAGCAGGACCTGTTAGACGACCAGAGGCATAAAGAACTTTCTCCCAGTCCGAGCATTGGGCGATGTTGAGCATCTTCTCAATTGACTTCAATCAATCATCTGCATCAAGTGGATCTAGCGAACTGGCGAAGGTTGGTGGCTTATGGCTCATAAATTCCCAGTGCTTATCACGAGGTGGAACTGGTGGTGGTGGTGGAGGCAATGGTACTTGTTGCTGTTGCTGTTGTTACTGTTGTTGTTGAAATTGTTGTTGCAGCTGCTGTTGCGCCCTTCTCTCTTGGCATATCTCTTCTCGCTCCTGGCGCAACTCCTAGCGTATCTCTTCTCGTTCCTGACGCATCTCCTGGCGTTCTTGCTGCATCTGAGCACGCATATCTGCCATAGTGTCCGCCATTTGTTGCATCATCCTCATCTGAGTTGCAACCAGTGGGTCAACTCCACCTGGTGGAGGATTAGGAGGATTCATCTCTGCTGGTTGTGGCTGGGGTTATCTAAATATCCTCCAAGTGTGTCGTCTGGGAGGTAAATCAATTCCACCACTCCTCCTGGTATTGACCATCTGAGTTAGATACATATGGTAAGAGAGAATAGTAGATAAGGCAGGTAATTACGAATCATATTACTTTGGGGGATTTATTAGCTAAGCAGATTGGTGTTTTACATACTAAGATAATTCATTACCTTATGGTGGTACATGGTAAGATATCCATAAATAATATTTCAATCAATCAAAGAAGCAAATCAGACATTTATCATCAGAACAATCAAACAACATTTTTAAATAGAGGAAATAGTTTTGATTTTTGTCTGGGGCCTCCTATCTCCTAAAATGATCATAAGTGTAGGATTTCAAGGCGTAAAATCCATCTTGTCTTAGAGTAGAAAAGGTAAGGATGATCAGAGTAGAACAGTAGAAGGTGAGACAGGATCAAGATAAGTATGGAAAGAATCAGAGTAAGGTAAGTAGGTAAGGGTTTGTCCATTTCAATCTAGGTTTCGTCCTACAGTCAACATTTCCTCTGATACCACTTCTATCACACCTGGGCTTTAAGGAACAACGCCGGGTGCATCTCATATATGCACCAGAGAAGACAACACATATAATAATAGAGTGCATAGAGATAAATGTCATAAATATCATAAATGTACTTATTACATAGAGGAACTCTTACAAAAAAATAATAAAATAAAGCGAACAAAATATTATTCCCTTGCGCCACAAAGCTGACTGGGAGACGCCACCTAGATCAAGTGAAAGCCTCAGTGTTAGGTGGCTCCTCTTCGACCACCTGTTCTTCTCCTATGGGGGGTGTGAGACAGCAAGAGTGAGCTCATATACGTTCATAGCTCAACAAGTCGTGGGGAATAATGTGGCATGAACTCGCCAAAGGTGGGAGTTCATGAAGTGTAAGGCTGATCAATGAAATAAAGGTTGAAGCTGAGCATTGCTTTTATAAGTTGGTCAAAATTTTATTACTAGTTACTAAGTGTAAGTGAATACCAAACCATAGTAATAACAAGTAAAAATAGTAAAATAGTCCCAGATGCAATGAAATGACAAATTAAGTTTAAGTTCCATAAATTAATCATGTGAGTGTCCGAGCCGCTCAGGACCGTGAGCTCGGCTAGTATACCAGTTTTACACTCTGCAGAGGTTGCGCATCTTTACCCACAAGTCGTGTTACCGATTTTCCATGGAGTTGATCAGACCCCATACACCTCTACCAAAGAAGCGAGGCAAGGTACCACTACGAGGCCTTTACAAAGTTCCACTAGCTTCAGAAAACCCGCTACAGTTTATAGGAAGCTACAGTGCAGGAATCCCTCACCTGACCTCCATCGCAGCAAAATCAACCCAAGGACCTCCCTACACTGACCACTCCCCTACTGCCATTGCCCATTTCGGGTAAGGTAGTCATCCACTAGCTTTCCTAGTTAATCAGCCAAGAGTGTCCCATTAAACCCTTGTGGTAGCACTATTTTCCCGGGTGGTTTTCCATGTTCCCATTAACATAATGATCTTATCATGAACAATAAATAATAAACAGATAATAAAAAGTATAACAATGAGTGATGAATATCTCTATACCCAAAGCCACATAAAACAATAGCATGTACTACCCAAAAATTTAGTAGTAAAACCAATGGTGAAACAAGGTATAAAGATAGTCAAAATCTAGGGTATCCTATTGGGTCCCATCAAAATTAACCTATGC
Source organism: Zea luxurians (assembly GCA_029449295.1). Lineage (NCBI taxonomy): Eukaryota > Viridiplantae > Streptophyta > Magnoliopsida > Poales > Poaceae > Zea > Zea luxurians. Next base: position 5,910,168 of record JAOPSE010000050.1, on the reverse strand, counting down.
AGATCATTATGATTAATAAGAACATGAATGGGTAAAAGAAGTGATCAAGGGCACAACTTGCCTTCAACGAGCTCCTGCTCAGCAGTCTCTACCAGCTGAACCTCAGGATCCTCTGAAGCTTGCTCGTCTACTCGCATCAACACAATACATACATAGCATAGCGAAAATTAACATCACACCAAACATGTAAATAAAATACACAGTAATAATCAAGACATTAAAATGAGGTCATAGGAACTGGAATCATTAAATTTGGAGTTATAGATTTTAAGATATGAATTTCTGAAGGTTTTATGTATTTAATACAAGATTAAGTACTAGATAAATTTTAATGTGTCCTTCATGCCAAAACAATGGCACAAATGGATAGACAATAATATTATAAAAATTTAGGAACTGGAATGGACCTATTTGGAGCTCATATGGATTTTCTACTAATTAAACAAGTTTCTGCAATTAAATATGTACTAAAAATCTATTTCTCAATTACTTTATCTAATTTTCTCCTCTGGACTACGCCTCAAATACAGAGAAGTGTAGGGGCAAAACCGAAGTTTTCCCAAGAAACAGACCATTGGCGCTTGGAGTGCGGGTTTATTCCTAAGAAACCTAGGGACTCTTTAGTAAGATTCCCGGGCCGAAGGGGTACGATTGATTTTCGGCCGTCCAGATCAGATCCAGAGGCCAGGAACGGATCACGGCCGCGGCAAACAGATAAGCGAGCGTGTCCACTTGATCAACGATCGAGGGCTGCGATTTATTATCGTGAAGGGGGTATCGCCTACATCTAATCAGAGCCGCAGGGAACCGATCCAACGGCCAGTAGGCTTTCTTCTACCTACGTGCACAGGCGTTCGATGGCAGTGAGCACCCATGGCATGACCCATCAGATTGAACAAGTGCGTCTCGGCTCTCATCTACCATATGTAAGTTCTAACGCTAGGGAGATACGTGCGAGGAAGATTATGGGAGCACGATTTACCGTGGCATTGCCAGGAACGCCACCTGGTACTACGGTCGACCAGCCGGATTCACGACGCGTGGCGATGAAGCTCTATTTTCCCCCGGTTAGCACACACGAATGGAGGATTCGCCTAACGCCCAGCGCAAGACCCAGGCCTAGCTAACGCACTAGTTCTCTCCTCTCTCCTTTCTCTCTCTCTCTCTCGGCTGCTGCGAATGCGACGGCGCGCTCGTTGTGTTTTCTCCAGGGCGCCTGAGACCCGAATCCATAGGGCAACGAATTTATGGGCGAGCAGGGCTATCGTGCCACAGATCGCGGCCACCAATCGATCCACGCCCACATCGCCAGGAGCGAACCGTATACCGTAGGAGCATACACAATGGCCCAGCAGTCAGCGGCAGAGGAGATTGTACCGATGACGTCATTTCTGACATCACCATGCGGTCAGCCAGCCAACTAACAATAGAATATTGCGGCTGCACGTTTGGGTGGCTGCCAGGCGGGGCCACGAGGTCAGGGCGCGATATGGAGAATGGGCTGGCTGCTGTAGAAACGCAAATGGGCCGATTAGGGTGGCTGTCAGCCCCTTTCGTTTAGATACCTTTTCTTTTTTCTATTCCATTTCCTTTTATTTTTAAATTCCAAATTTTGGAATTCACATCCTTGTTGCAAATTTGTTCCTTGAATTAAATATTCTGATTTCACATACTAACATGGTGATAAATTTACTTACATGCTTATTTTATACTATGTAGTATTTCTCTCCTTTTTCCTCAAATCCTCTTCATTATTAGTCTATTTTTATTCATATTATTATTGTTTTAAATGCACAAACAAAAATCCAATATGATGCAATGCTTTATTTGTGTCTTAGTAATGACTTACTCATTTTTACACATGAGTAGACACATGTGATGATAAATAGAGATTCACACACATATATAAAGGAGAGTAGTTTTTCTACTTTTATTCTTCCTTATAATTTGGGTATTACAACCTGGCCGTTTGCATGCTAGGGGCTGAACATGATCGGACCTTTCAAGAAAGCTTAAGGATGTTATACTCATATACTGGTTGCCATTGACAAATTTACAAAGTGGATAGAATATAAGCCCATTGCTTCTTTGACCTCAGCAAAGGCAGTGAATTCATCCAGGAGATAATGTTCAGATTCAGAATACCATATAGCATCATCACTGACCTAGGATCCAACTTCACCAGCTCGGAGTTCTTTGATTTCTGTAAACAAAGGAGCATCTAGATCAAGTACGCATCGGTGGCATACCCAAGAGCTAATGGGCAGGTGGAAAGAGCCAACGGAATGATATTGGACACACTCAGAAAAGGTATTCGACAAGAGCGAAAAGCTTGCAGGGAAGTGGATCAGGGAACTGCCATACGTGGTCTGGAGCCTATGAACCTAGCCTAGCCGAGCTCTGCATGGAAACACCCCATTCTTCATGGTGTATGGGTCGAAGGCAGTGCTACCTACTAATTTAATCTTTGGGGCGCCCAAGCTGACCTTTAAAAGCATAGCTGAGGCAGAAGCAACTAGGCTAGAGGACATTGATGTGCTGGAGGAGGAACGACTAAACATGGTAATTCAGTTGGTCAGATACCAGCAGACTTTGAGGCACTACCACGACAAAGCTGTGCGACACCGAGCCTTTGCAGTGGGAGATTTGGTCCTCCGCCGAGTACTAACGGGGGAGGGACAGCACAAACTGTCACCACCGTGGGAAGAACCATTCGTCGTGGCAAAGGTCACACTACCGAGATCCTACCGGCTTACTCAGATGGACGGCATCGAAGTGGGGAACTCATGGAATATCGAGCACCTCATAAAATTCTACCCCTAGAAATGCCTCAAAGCTTCTAAGGGCGAGTTGTACTCTGTAATCAGAAGATTTCTTCATCAATAAAGCTTTCATCTTCCAAGATGTTCAAGTTCTCGATTGACAACTGACTTAGAGTGAGCTCAACTCGAAATCAGCATAACACAACTTAGGGTGATCACTATGCCCTACTAATGGAGCAATCGGCTTAAGTCAGAAACGCCTTAAGTCGGTGCAACATGCTCACGCTTACATGACTTAGGGTGATCACTATGCCCTACTAACGGAGCAATCGACTTAAGTCGGAAACGCCTTAAGTCAGTGCGACATGCTCACGCTTACATGACTTAGGGTGATCACTATGCCCTACTAATAGAGAAATCGACTTAAGTCGGAAACGCCTTAAGTCGGTGCGGCATGCTCACGCTTACATGACTTAGGGTTATCACTATGCCCTACTAACGGAGCAATCGGCTTATGTCGCAAACGCCTTAAGTCGGTGCGATATGCTCATGCTTACATGACTTAGGGTGACCATTATGCCCTACTAACAGAGTAATTGACTTAACACGGAAACCCCTTAAGTCGGTGCAACTTGCTCATACGTACACAAGTTAGGGTGATCACTATACCCTAGTAACAAAATAGCCAACTCGAATCGGGAATACATCGAAAAAGAAATATCTCGCTTACGGTGTTAGGGGTGTTTTCAGCACCCTACTGAGAGAACAATCAGTTCAAACATAACAAATACACGCACACAGAATTCACGTTACACTTTTCCTCTAAAAAGTGCTAACTCAATGAACGAGTGTTTCTCAGGCAAGTCATTGCGCTGGAGCATTCTTGCAGGAAGCATCGATTGCAGGAGCAGCGTAAGAAGATGGACGGCTTGCAGCATCAGGCGCGGCAATGACATTAGCGATAATGTCTTCAGGCACCACGACACCGGGTCTCCTCATCAGGATCCACCCGGTGTGAACAGCCTTATCCATGGCCTTGTCGCACATCACCCTCATAACGACGCAGTCATCCTCTAAGGCCTTGATAGAGAGGCAGGTAGCCTCCAGCTCCTGTGTAACAAGTTTCTTGGAGGCGCGCAACTCCTTGATGACGGAACCCTTGGTAGACAACAACTTGTCAAGTTGGGACACTTCATCCTGGGATGCCCTCAGTTTGTCACGATGATGGTCCAAATCTAACATGGTAAAACGGTGACTCCTTTCTAGAATGGTCAAGGAGGTGCTGGCATCACGGTACAACATGTCCAGATTATCACGAGAGGCAACGAGTGCTCATTTTTCCTCCTGTAAGCAAGAACAACAATGAGCATCGAAGCAAAGGAAGCAAGATAGAAGCAGTCAAGAAAGTTTACCTCATGTGCCATCTTCTCGTAATCAAGCTGTGCATTCAGAGAGGAGTTCAGGGAGCGAGCACCGTCCAAGAATGCAGAGGTTTGGCTCAAGTCGGCCTGGCTCTGGGTATACTTCTCTTCAATATCAGAGCATCACCGAGCCAAATCTGATAAAGTAGCAGAAGAAAAGTGCAAGATATAGAATGAGCAGAGCAATGAAAGCAAAAAAGGAAACTATGAGTTCACTAACCAATGTTTGACGCCTTCAGATCATCTATCTGTTTTTGAAGCAGTAGAGGGTTCCACTGCATCAAGGATGAAACTTGATCAGGGACAGGAGCACCACAGGACCTCAGTTGGGCAGATACAGAACCAAGAACATCCTATGATTATGAAAAGATGAGAAAAAGCTAGTTTGCTAGTAGGAACAGTAAAAAAGCAAAAGTTGGCTCACCTGAAGATTGGAGAGGAACAAAGGAAGACCCAAAGCAGGAAGAGTTGATACATTGCTTGATGAGGGGATGTCAACGGGAACAATATCAAAGGCATGACTCGGAGGAACCTTAGCCCCATCAACGGGTGGCAGACTCCTAGCGTCTGGATCACTGGCTTCTAAAGTGACCAGACTAGAGAGAGCACCAAACAAGTGGGTCACCACGGCCTCCTCAGCTTGGTCTGGTGGCAATCCAACGTGGACGTCCATGGAAGCAGCAGAAGGGGAGCCTGCCCCAACACCCTCGGTGGCTAGGACGCTTCCAGCACAACCCTCGGGGGTTGGGTTCTCCGTGGCAGCCACCTCTAAGGATGAAGATCCCTCAGCCATGTCCATGGGAGCCGGGTGACTCAGATCAGTGTCTTCATGAGCTAGACCGCCCTCCAAGGTCGACGAAGCACGAGAGATTATCCGGGTTACTTCTTGCCCGGCAGGATCACACGGCAGAAGACCATCATGTGGAACCTCTGAACATATAATGGGATTGTCAGCTTTGGGAGGCTCTGATAAAAGGTCCTTGGGGATGATCTCTTCCAACGCCTGGTCAAAATCAGATATTGACTGTTGGGGACTTATTCTCAAATGCTATGAGTTAAGAACAAGGCAACACAAAAATAGGTTAATGGTTAACACCCTTCGTCCTTCGGAGCGTTATTTCCCTAAGGATATAACGATCTTTAGACGAAGGTCATGAAGGACATACCTTCATCACAACGGCATATATTAATGGAAGATGAAGCATATGAAACATGAGAAATAACACGAATAATCATTTGACATCGTTCATATATTGTTTATTATATAATCATGAATGAATAAGAACAATATTGAGTTACATTTGTACCTTCGGCTTGAAGGAAAGGACAAGCGTGACGCAAGAGCGAATGCCAAGTCAGCGTGAACAGTACGGGAGTACTGTTCACCTATTTATAGGCACGGGTCGTAGCCCATGTAAAATTACATCCAGGTCCTTTGCTTTTGATAACAACTCTATAATAATCTATTGCGGTCTAGATAGTCTTTTCCTTTTTAAGTCAGTTTCCTCTTCTCCGCTATCATGCCGAAGCTTCCTTGCGCACAGCTTCGGCTCTGCTCCATCCTTCGTTCTCTTTGTGTTTCTTCGTACAGCAATTGTCCGAAGAGTCCATGTCCGAAGGTACTTGTTCATGTATTATACTCCAGAAATATTGTCAAATCTCGTTTTTGAGGACCTTCGGAAGCCGAAGGCCCCCAACAGTAGCCCCTCGCAATATTAATTTGTTAAGATATAAATTCAAATTGCGATATGGACGGAGGCCCTAAGCCGAAGGTCCGAAAAAACACCTTCCCTTTGCTAGAATAGCAACAGCCACTGACAAGCGGGCCCTCTAGCACACAATACGCCAGGCGTATAAATAAAAGCACACCACTAGCTCATTTAGCATGCTTTCTTGCCATCTGCCTTGCCTGCTCAAACAGCTCTTTGCTTACACACACTTGACCAGATTTTTTAGATATTAAAGCTTTGACTTTGAGAGCACTTTTTTCAGCTCTTTCGAAGATGTCTGAGGATAAGAAGGCTACCGCTGAAATGAAGCTGAGCCTTTCTGAAGAGAATAATCTTGGTTTTCTTGAATTAATGGCAAAGACAAATACAGAGAAGATCACCAGAGAGATTTTGGAAGGCTTGTTCGAAGATTCTGGTGATAGCGACAGTTATGATGTGGAAAGTGGTGGAGAAGAATCCGAAGATCGACCCTGGCGACCAAGTCATACAGTTTTTGGAAAATCAACTATTAAACAAAGTCATCTTGATAATATGAGGGGAAGATATTTTCGGGACATGTCTATTGTAAGGGCTGATGAAGGAGAAAGGACTGTGCCTACTCCTGAAGAGAATGAAGTTGTGGTCTTCCGAAGCTTTTTTAAGGCTGGGCTTCGGTTTCCCTTAAACAGATTTATGGTTGAAGATCTGAAGATATATCAAGTCCACGTTCACCAACTTACTCCCGAAGCAATTATAAGAATGGGAATCTTTGTATGGGCCGTGAAGAGCCAAGGTTTGGAGCCAAATGCAAAAAGTTTCTGCAATATGCATGAGTTATTATATGAGACGAAACCCTGGGGTAAAGAGCAATATCATAACAATTTTGGCTGCTATAGCTTCGGTGCTCGATCTGGGTCAAGCTATCCCGTGCCAACCTTTCGAAAGAGATGGCCCGGAGACTTGATGAAGGAATGGTTCTATGTGAAAAATGACTTGAAGGCACGAGAAGATATTAAAGATATCACCATGCGCCCTATCTGGCAGCGTTTCGGACTTTGGAAACCGAAGGTGGAAATGGATGAAGCAGCCAAAGAATGCCAGAGGGCCTTCGATGTAATTTGCTCTTTCATCGGGACAAGAGATTTGGTCCAGGAACACATAGCCTTCAGAGTATGGCCGCTTGCAGAAAAGTGGGAAATGCCAAAGGAAACCATCAGCAAACCTGACGAAGGTGGATTAGTTAGGTTGAAATACACCTTCAGATACGAGGGTAAATTTATTGAACCAGACGATGATTGGTTGAAATGTATTGAAGCTACAAGCGATGAACTGCTTGGGCCATACTCGAAGGCAGAAGATACTGCACTATCTACGGCCTTCGGAGGCCGGAAGAAGAAAAGACTCAACCGAGTTTTTGATGCTATTGGGTTCGTCTATCCTGACTACCGCTACCCAATACGGGGTCAGAAAAGAAAAGGTACAGCTTCTGTGAAGGAAGTTGCTTCGGTCGCTCCTAGTGAGCCAGCTCCGAAGAGAAAAAAGGTGAAAGTTCTTACGCATCGGCCACGCTATATTGAGCCGGCCGTAGTACCCGAGTATGTTGGCGAGGCTTCTTCGGCTACTGAAGCCAAAAAACCTGTATCTGCGTAGAAAGCTGAAGAGCTGTCTGCAACACTGAAGGCTGAAAGAACTAAAGAGCCGAAAACTGAAGGGATAAAAATATCAGAAGTTTTAAGCCCTTCAGCAGAAGTTGGAGTGCCACAAACTCAGAAGGGTCCATCTGTGACCCCCAAGAGGAAAAGGATGGTTAATGTTTTGGATGTGCTAGAGACAATAAAGTCTTCAAGCTCCACGCCGAAAAAAGTTGCCGAAGCTCAAAAAGCACAAATTGAAACAGCAGCATCTAGAGGCGAAGCTACAAAGCACCAGACTGAAATCAAAACTGGACCTTCAGAGTGTGTCAAAGAAAAATTCTTGGAAACTGAAGGAGAAAATAAAAAGGAAACTTTAAAGCAAATTCTGTCTGAAAAAACTCTTTCTTCCACTCCCAAAGCATCTTTCCAATTGCCTGATTATATTGTGCGACATGCTTCGGGCAAAATACTACCTGAAGAAGAAAAACGAGAAGCTCGTCATTATGCCCAGAAATTAAAATATCTGAAAGGGGCGTTGATATTCAATGGCAGCGGAGAAGAAGACTTCTTGTATTGTCTCCCAAACAACAAGGAGATCTCTGTCTGCCAGGAGATGGCAAGAAGCTTCGGATTCCCAACTCTGGAAGATGGGCTTTCAGTTTTGTCAAAAGATGAAATAGCCGACAGCTTGGCATATAACAGCTTAAAGGTGAGAAAATAAACTTTTTGCATGGTTAGAAATTCGTGTGTTTATTTCTTATCATCACATTCCTTTTGTAGGGCCTTATTCTCAGCAATGCCCTCAGAGCGCAGAAAAGCGCTTGTTGGGGGCCTTCGTCCTCCGAAGGTCCTCAAAAACATAGTTTGACAATGTTTTCCAAGTGGATTATGTGAACAGGTACCTTCAAACTCAGAATCATGAACATGAAGCACGGTCAGGACGAAGCTTCAACCAGACGAAGGACGAGCTGATTACCAAGCTCTGCGAAGGGTGGTGCACAGCCGAAGCTGTGCGCAGGGAAGCTTCGTCACGATAGCAGAGGGGGGAACCGACTTAAAGATGAAAAGACTACGTGGACCTTAACAGATTTCCATAAGTCATTGTGAAATGTAATGGGCATGGATGTAATTTTACGTGGGCTGCGTCCCGCGTCTATAAATAGGTGAACAGTACTCCCGTACTGTTCACGCTGACTTGGCATTCGCTTGTGCGTCACGCTTGTACTTTTACCTTCTCTCAAGACCGAAGGTACATTTGTAATTTAAAATCATTTCTATCTTTTCATGATTAATAGAAAGGATTTTATGATAATGTTTATGTCATATTTCATGCTTCATATAAGTCCTTCGTCATTACTAGTTACGTTTACGAAGGTATGTCTCTTATGACCTTCGTCCAGAACTCATTATTTCCCGAAGGGGGAATAATGTTCCGAAGGACGAAGGACTTTAACATTTAACATTTTTTATGTTGCCTTGTTCTTAACTCGAAGCATTTGAGAACAAGTCCCCAACATTGGCGCCCACCTCCGGTGAACTCACTTCCACTTCGAGTTTTGTGAACACCTTCGGAAGCTATAGACCTTCGCTATGGCGCCGAAGAAAGCTTCAGCGGCTGGGGCTGCAGCACTACAACCACTGGACCCAAACCAGGAGACCGTCTCTCTTCGGGAGGCCCGAAGCCAGAAGAGGAAGGCCGTCAGCCCGACGCTTCAGGAAGATGAACTAGACCAAGAAATCAGGGATATGGAGATGCTTCATCAACAGGTGCAGAGGAAAAAAGAGAAGATGGCCAGGCTAGCTGAGCTGCAAAGGCAGATAGACGAAGCTTCTGAAGAAGTCCGTCACCTTACCCATGATGAGCAAGACCGAAGGCCTCAGCAAAAAGACCTTCGTCAGGAGGGTTTCTTCAACGAAGATGACTGGTATGAAAATTTCCATCATGGAAATTTTGTTTTCGATGATGCTTCTCCTCTGTCTGCTGAGCTGCAGGCTACACCTTGGCCTTCGTCCTATAAGCCACCCCAGCTTCCCATGTTCGATGGCCATTCGGACCCGAAGCAGTTCTTGATGAGTTACGAAGCAACAGTGTCTTCGTATGGTGGCAATGCTGCAGTAATGGCAAAGTCTTTCGTTATGGCCGTCAGGAGTGTTGCTCAAACCTGGTATTCCTCCCTTCGGCCAGGAACGATCACTTCATGGCAGAAGCTGAAGGATATGTTACTGACCAGCTTTCAAGGATTTCAGACAAAGCCGGTCACAGCTCAAGCCCTGTTCCAGTGCATTCAGGATCATGAAGAATACCTTCAGGCGTATGTCCGAAGGTTCTTACGTTTGAGGGCGCAGGCACCAACGGTGCCCAATGAGATTGTTATCGAAGCCATGATCAAGGGGCTTCGTCCTGGACCTGCAGCTCAATACTTCGCCCGGAAGCCTCCTCAGACCTTGGAGAAACTGCTCCAAAAGATGGATGAGTACATTCGTGCTGACAATGACTTTCGCCAAAGAAGGGAGGAGGCCTTCAGATTTTCTGAAATGACCAGGGGCTTCGGAGGAAGATACTACCCGAGGCATGTCCGGTCCATCCACAACACTCAGAATGACGATAAGGGGAGTCAGCAGAACAGACCGCAGTGCTCCTCACAGGCTTCGGGGCAACAACAAACTTTCTTTCGGCCACCAGCTCCAAGAGGCAGAGGCGCCAGGGGCTTCGGCGGAAGATTCGGAGATCAACCAAGGAAACTGTTTTGCTTGTTCTGTGGAGAAAGCAAGGGCCATACCACCAGGACGTGCCATATTACAATCCAGAAGCAAAAGGAAATAGCCGAAGCTGCATCTCAACAAGCTCAGCCGAAGCAAGTTATGCATACTGCTTCGTATCATCCGCCTTACGTCCCACAATACATAGACAACCACCCTGCAGCTTCTGTAGCTTCGGCAAGTCAACCTCAAGCTTCCTGGCAACAGCTTCCGCCTCCACCCCCATTGCAACAGGGTCAACAGCCAGAAGGGAGTCAATATGCTCTGCATCAAAGGGACTTCAGAGAACAATCCGAAGCTCGCACAGTCAACAGCACTGTGCCAGAGTCGAAGCACATTTATTGACACATATCCTACCTTTGATAGCAGTCTTTTCTATTCAGTTCTATTCTCTGTAGCAAAAAACATTGATAGTTTCCATGTAATAATTTCGCTGCTTCCCACGAGGAAAATCTATTTTCTCCACAGGCTTAAGTTGATGAAGTTTTTGTGTTAACAAGGAGGACCTTCGAAAGTATTAAAAATCCTTTGGAGTAACAGAAAGTCGTTCTAAGGAACGCAGAGTAAGTTCATGAAGTCACCAAAAGCCGTTCCAAAGGGAGCGCAGTGTAAGTTTTCTGCTCAAAAGTCGTTCCTAAAGGAATGCAGAGCTTACAGCGAAAAGTCAACGCTGATACCGTCTAAGTAAAAGACGAAGAAGCTCCAAAGACGTTCCTAAGGGAATGCAGAGCTTACAGCGAAAAGTCAACGCTGATACCGTCTAAGTAAAAGACGAAGAAGCTCCAAAGACGTTCCTAAGGGAATGCAGAGCTTACGAATAAATTTTGTGTGTATCTTCGGAACAAATGTCACTTGCATAACATAGCATCATCACATCATTTTGCATAGCATAAGCATCATACATCATATTGCATTTGGCAAGAGAAGGGTACACAGTATCAACCTTCGAAAGGATGCTTTGAGAAAGCAATATCGAAATTGTATAGATTCGGAATACAGCTTCGGAGAATATTTTTACGAAGCATGGACGAGCTTTATCACAGCAATATCGAAATTGTATAGCTTCGGAATACAGCTTCGGAGAATGTTTTCACGAAGCATGGATATGATTCACCAGAATAATTTTAACGAAGAATGTCTTCTTCACGAAGCATGGATGTGATTCATCAGAATAATTTTAACGAAGCATGTCTTCTTCACGAAGCATGAAAAGAAGGGAAGGTGTTTTTTCGCCGAAGGCTCAAAAATGGTATGTATGTAGAGTTTCATGCATCGTAAAGAATTGAATAATGAAAAGAGACTTGTATATTACATTCAAATGTACAAAATGTTACATAGATCACACTTTAAATGTTTTTTCTAAATAGCATCTAGTCTTCTCTTAATACTGCTTCGGCGGCCTCATTTAGCAGTTGATCAACAACTTTATTCATGATAGCTTCGGCCATTTGCTTAATCTCGTCATCCCCTTTTGTATGAGGGTCAGCGAGCGATCCAGCAGGTTCTGAGGGAAGAGAACATTTCTACATTACTATTGCAAATCGCGAACAAAGTTTGAAATAAAAGTTACAATACAATAAGAATGACTAATTAATACCTAATTTCTCTTCGGGCTCTGTACTTCTTTCGGCAGCCTCTGCCACTTTCCTTGCATCATGGATGCCTTTTTCACTTCTTTGAATTATTTCTTGCGCCATTTCTCGGCCGCCATTGTCCCAGATATCAGTGAAGAATTTACCACCAACCATGCTTGCTTCGGTTGACGGATCTTTAATGTCTTCAGAGGACAGAGCAGCTTCGGACTGAGCTAAAGATTTTATATGTTCACAACCTTTTTTCTCTAGAACAGCAGCGACTCCTCTGGCACCTGAAAAAGCGCAGATGTCACCACGGCTGCTCAGGATTTCCTCGAAGGCTTCTGCTTCGTGGCTGATCCAATCCAGTGGACCTTCGGGGTTGCCTCTTGGAAAATTTTCTTCGCTAGAAAAGGTGCCAACGCTGGCGAAGCTGGATTTTATCCTCTTGACGCATTCCACAGATTTGACATAGCATTTCCTCTGAGATGCGCGAAGCTCCTTAACTCTTAATTCCAATTTATTGACCATATGATCACTAAGTTCTCGTTTTGTTTCCTCAAGCACGCGCTCCTCTTTAGCTCTAGCCAGCTGTTTCTGAAGATCTTTAATCTCGCGTTTTTGGGCTTCGGCCTGGGTTTTTGAAGCAGCTTCGTCCTTCTTTACCTTGTCTACCAGTGTAAGCAGAATTTTATCCTTTTCCAGAGCTTCGTTTCTCAGTTTGATAACTTCAGAGCGCAGATTGTTGAACGCAATTTCATAGCTTTCATCTTCGGCGCTCTTTTGGGCTCTTAGTGCGTTGCTTAGGATCAGGCCCTATACGAAAAAGAATCCATATAAGAATAAAGGAATGAGTTGCATAAAAAAAAAAGAGGATTTTTCAAGCGCTTAATTTCTCATACCTTTAGGCTATTATACGCAAGACTGTCCGCGAGATCCTCTTTCGTCATGGCGCTTAATCCAGCTTCGAGTTTCGGGAAGCCTATACTCCTCGCCATCTCTCGACAGACAGATAGCTCTTTGTTATCAGGCAGGCAGTATAAGAAGTCATCTTCATTCGTCCCATTGAATATTACTGCCCCCTTCGGATATTTTAGCTCCTTCGCATAATGGTTGGCTTCATGAGTTTCTTCTTCAGATAGTTTTTTCCCCGAAGCATGTCGTATGATGTAATCACACATGCTGGCAGGCGCTTCGGGGATGGCAGTGTCAGTTTCTTCAACTAAAACTGATTCTGGTATTTTTATTGCTTCGGCTTCCAAAGGTTGCTCCTTGTAGGGCTCTGAAGGCCCAGCTTCAGCTTCAGCTTGTTGCGTCGAAGCTTCAGTAGAAGCTTCAGCAACTTCAACACTCTTTTTTGGAGTTGTGCTTGAAGACTTAATTGTCTCCAAGACATCTAGTACGTTTACCATTCTTTTTCTTTTTGGGGTCACCGATGGACCCTTTTGGCTTTTTGCTGTTTCGACATTTGTTGCAGGACTCAAAACTCCTGATGTTTTTTCCTTAGTCGGTTTTTTCGCTTCTTCCATTTTTTCTGTGGGTGGCGCTTCGGCCATCTCTGCAACTTCTGGCAGCAAGGTTGGCTGCTCAGCTTCGGTGGCCGAAGAAGTCTCTCCGGTGAACTCAGGCACCGAAGCTGGTTCAATATGGCGCGGCCGATGTGTGAGGACTTTTATCCTCTTTCTTTTCGGTTCTGGCTCGCTAGGGGCAGTTGCAGCTTCTTCCTTTGCAGAGGTTGTGTTTTTCCTTTTCTTCCCTCGAATGGGATAACGATAGTCAGGGTAGAAGAACCCGATTGCATCAAACACCCGGTTGAGTCTCTTCTTTTTTCGGCCTCCGAAGGCTGCTGATAACGCAGTGTTCTCAGCCTTCGAATATGCCCCAAGAAGTTCATCACTTAATATTTCAATGCTTTTCAACCAGTCGTCGTCAGGTTCAACAAATTTATCCCCATATTTGAATGTATATTTTAATCTGATTAGTCCGCCTTCGTCGGACTCTTTGATGGTCTCCTTCGGCATTTCCCATTTTTCTGTAAGTGGCCATACCCTGAAGGCAATGTGCTCTTGGACCAAGTCCCTTGTCCCAATGAAAGAGCAGATTACGCCGAAGGCTTTTTGGCACTCTTCGGCTGCCTCATCCATTTCAATCTTCGGCCTTCGAAGTCCGAAGCGTTGCCAGATTGGGCGCATAATGATACTCTTGACATTCTCTTGCGCTGTTAGGTCATTCTTCACATAAAACCATTCAGTCATCCAGGCTCCGGGCCACCTCTTCCGAAAGGTTGGCACAGGGCAGCTTGACCCAGAGCGGGCGCCGAAGCTGTAACACCCAAAATTGTTGTGATATTGCTCTTTTCCCCAGGGCTTCGTCTCGTATAACAACTCGTGAATGTTGCAGAAGCTTTTAGCGTTTGGTTCCAAACCTTGGCTTCTCGCAGCCCAGACAAACACCCCCATTCTTATGATGGCTTCGGGAGTAATTTGATGCAGGTAGACTTGAAATGTTTTTAGTACCTCAATAACAAAGTTGCTTAGGGGGAATCGAAGCCCTGCTTTGAGAAAGCTTCGGAAGATAACGACCTCATCTTCTTCGGGGGTGGGGGAAGTCTTTTCCCCAGCATCAGCTCTTACAATAGATATATCTCGAAAATACCGCCCCCTCATATTATCAATATGACTTTGCTTGATAGTAGTTTTCCCAAAAACTATGTGGCTTGGTCGCCACGGTCGATCTTCAGCCTCTTCCCCACCACTTTCTACATCAAAGCTGTCGCTGTCATCAGTATCTTCGGACAAACCTTCAAGAATTTCCTTGGTGATTTTCTCTGTATTGGTCTCCGCCATCGCCATAATGAATCCCAAGTTCTTCTCTTCGTCAAGGCTTAGCTTCGTCTCAGCAGCGACCTTCTTACCTTCAGACATTTTCGGAATCGCTAAAAAACTGTTTCCAAGTCCGAAGCTTCAAATTCAAGAAGATCAGCAAATCTTAATGCACAGGACCTAAAAATTTAGTAGGCCGAAGCAGGTGGCGAGTGTGCGTACCAAAAAAGTTTGCGGTATGATCTTATTTATATCCCCGGGGCGGTGAAAATTGAAAGACCCCGCTTGTCAGTGAGTGTTGCTATTCTAGCAAAGGGAAGGTGTTTTTTCGGACCTTCGGCTCAGGGCCTTCGTCCGTTTCGCAATCTGAATTTATCATTGACAAATTAATATTACGAGGGGCTACTATTGGGGGCCTTCGTCCTCCGAAGGTCCTCAAAAACATAGTTTGACAATGTTTTCCAAGTGGATTATGTGAACAGGTACCTTCGAACTCAGAATCATGAACATGAAGCACGGTCAGGACGAAGCTTGAACCAGACGAAGGACGAGCTGATTACCAAGCTCTGCGAAGGGTGGTGCACAGCCGAAGCTGTGCGCAGGGAAGCTTCGTCGCGATAGCAGAGGGGGGAACCGACTTAAAGATGAAAAGACTACGTGGACCTTAACAGATTTCCATAAGTCATTGTGAAATGTAATGGGCATGGATGTAATTTTACGTGGGCTGCGTCCCGCGTCTATAAATAGGTGAACAGTACTCCCGTACTGTTCACGCTGACTTGGCATTCGCTTGTGCGTCACGCTTGTACTTTTACCTTCTCTCAAGACCGAAGGTACATTTGTAATTTAAAATCATTTCTATCTTTTCATGATTAATAGAAAGGATTTTATGATAATGTTTATGTCATATTTCATGCTTCATATAAGTCCTTCGTCATTACTAGTTACGTTTACGAAGGTATGTCTCTTATGACCTTCGTCCAGAACTCATTATTTCCCGAAGGGGGAATAATGTTCCGAAGGACGAAGGACTTTAACATTTAACATTTTTTATGTTGCCTTGTTCTTAACTCGAAGCATTTGAGAACAAGTCCCCAACAGCGCTGAAGACGAGGGATGTACGATGGCATTGAATAACCTTCGCTCCAAAGTGATTGAACTAAGGAACGAAGGTCTTGAGAAAGACAAGATTTTACATTCATTGCTTAACAAAATAAAAGAGGACAAAGCTGCTTCCAAGGCTCAAGCTGAAGCCCAGAAGTGCAAAATTGAAAATCTTCAGAAACAGCTGGCTGAGGCGAACCTAAAATGTGCAACTGCCGAAGCTAACCTTGAAGTCAGCGACTACTGGAAGAATCATTGGGAGAAAACAGCTGTAGCACTTCGGCTTTCAAAAGAAAAATGTTATGAAAAATCCATGAAATGTGTGGGAACAATTAAGAGTAGTTTCACCAGTGCCCGCGCATTTTCAAATGAAAGCAACTTCGTACTGGGAGATCCCGAAGGTCCAATCGACTGGATCAACGGCAAGGCCGAAGCTTTTGAAGAAATTTTGAGTGGCCGTGGGGACATAAGTGCCTTCTCGGGTGCTAGGGGGATTGCTACTATTTTGGAGAAAAGAGGCTGCGATCATGTAAAATCTTTGGCGCAAACCGAGGCCGCCTTAACTACTGAAGATATAAAAGACCCCTCGGCCAAAGCAAGCTTGGTTGGTGGAAAATTTTTCACTGACATCTGGGAAAATGGCGGTCGAGAGATGGCTCAGGAAATCATAAGGAGAAGTGAAAAAGGTATTCATGATGCTAGAAAAGTGGCAGAGGCCGCTGAGAAAAGTGCGAGTCTCGAGAGGCAAATAGGTATTGACTAGTAACTTTTGACTTTATGTTGTAATTTTATGACTTCGGACTTATTTACACTTTGTAACACATCCGTACAAGCTCCTCCCCTAGAGCCCGCTGATCCATTGGCGGACCCCAAAGCAAAGGGGGATGATGAGATTAGAAAAATGGCCGAAGCTATTATGGATAAAATTGTTGATCAGCTGCTAAACGAAGCTGCAGAAGTAGTTTTACGAGAAGATTAGCTGTTATTGTAAAGCCATTTAGAGTGTAACATTTGTTGGACAATATGTAAAACATTTTGTAATTTTGAATATAATATATAAGCTGTTTATGATTCAACTCTTTACGATGCATGGAATTTTACGTACATACCGTTTTTGAGCCTTCGGCGAAAAAACACCTTCCCTTCTTTTCATGCTTCGTAAAGAACATCCATATTCCGTAAAAATATTACGATTTCCGAAAAAACATCTATGCCTTGTGAACAATAGATCTCCTTTTCATATCATAATGACGGAGCTGTATTTCTTGAAAATTTATTTTGCGCCTTGAAACATCTTCGAACCGATCTCCGATGCTCAGTAATGTAGGCCAACAATGTGTGCCTTTCCGTAGATTCATATTACACCCCCTTCTTGTGCCATTGATGCAATATAATGTATGATGTTATGCTATGCACATGATGTAATGATGTAATGATATGCAAAGTGATATTTGCGTCGAAGGCCTACACACATTCCCCAGTCAATCTTTTGGTCATTTTTCAGTTCATCAGCGCTGACCTTTCGCTGTAAACCTCCCTTAGGAGCTTCTTCGTCTTTTACTTCGGCGGTATCAGAGTTTATTTTTCACTGTAAGCCTCCCTTAGGAGCTTCTTCGCCTTTTACTTCGGCGGTATCAGCGTTTATTTTTCGCTGTAAGCCTCCCTTAGGAACTTCTTCGCCTTTTACTTCAGCGGTATCAGCATTTATTTTTCGCTGTAAGCCTCCCTTAGGAGCTTCTTCGCCTTTTACTTCGGCGGTATCAGCGTTTATTTTTCGCTGTAAGCTCTGCATTCCCTTTGGAACGACTTTTGAGCAGAAAACTTACGCTGCGTCCCCTTAAGAACGACTTTTGAGCAGAAAACTTACGCTGCGTTCCCTTAAGAACGACTTTTGTTGCTTAAACGGTAACTTGTAATGCATTCCTTCGTCAAAACCTTTAGAACTTCGTCAATATTTGAAGAGGATATATTCATAATGACAGAGCTATTACAAGAAATTGAAAACAACAAAAGAACTGAATTTTTGATGATTGTTCTTTATTGAAAAGGTAAATGATGACAAATGTAAAGGCTGTTTCTGAGGTAGGATATATCTTAGTAGATGTGTTTTGATTCTGGCACAATACTATTGACTGTGTGAGCTTCAGACTGCTCCCTAAAGTCTCTCTATTGGTGACTGTGCTGGCTCCCTTCTGGCTGCTGGCCTTGGGGATAAGCAGGTTGCATTGGTGGTGGAGGTGGGGGCTATTGCCAAGATGCCTGAGGTTGGCTTGCCGAAGCAACAGAAGCTACAGGATGGTTGCCCACATATTCTGGAATGTATGGTTGAGTGGTACGAAGCAGTATGCATGACCTGCTTCGGCTGACTCTGTTGGGCTGCAGCCTCTGCTATCTCTTTCTGTTTCTGAATGGTGACATGGCATATCCTGGTGGTGTGGCCCTTGTCTTCTCCGCAGAATAGGCAGTAAATTTTCCTGGGCTGGTCCCCAAACCTTCCTCCGAAGCCCCTAGCGCCTCTGCCCCTTAGAGCTGGGGGCCGAGGGTAACTCTGTTGTTGCCCCGAAGCCTGAGAAGAATATTGTGGCTTCTATTGCTGGGTTCCCCTGTCATCATTCTGAGTAGAATGAATTGATCTGACATGCCTGGGGTGAATTCTCCCTCCGAAGCCCCTGGTCATCTCGGAGAACCTGTAGGCTTTCTCCCTTCTCTGCCGAAAGTCATTGTCAGCGCGGATGTACTCATCCATCTTCTGAAGTAGTTTCTCCAGGGTCTGAGGGGGTTTCCTGGCGAAGTATTGAGCCGAAGGTCCTGGCCGAAGCCCCTTGATCATGGCCTCAATGACAATTTCATTGGGCACTGTTGGTGCTTGTGCCCTCAATCGTAAGAACCTTCAGACATACGCTTGGAGGTATTCTTCTTGATCTTGCATGCATTGGAACAAAGCCTGAGCAGTGACCGGCTTCGTCTGAAATCCTTGGAAACTGGTAATTAGCATGTCCTTCAGCTTCTGCCATGACGTGATTGTTCCTGGCCGAAGAGAGGAGTACCAGGTTTGTGCAACATTTTTGACTGCCATGACAAAGGATTTCGCCATGACCACAGTATTGCCACCATACGAAGATATTGTTGCTTCGTAACTCATCAGAAATTGCTTTGGATCTGAGTGTCCGTCATACATGTGGAGCTAGGGTGGCTTGTAAGATGGGGGCCAAGGTGTAGCCTGCAGTTCTGCTGACAGAGGAGAAGCATCATCAAAAGTAAAATTTCCGTGATGGAAATCTTGATACCAGTCGTCCTCGTTGAGGAGCCTTCTTGGTGCAACTCTCTGTGCTGGGGCCTTCGGTTCTGTTCATCTTGAGTGAGATGATGAACCTCTTCAGAGGCTTCGTCTATCTGCCTTTGTAGGTCAGCTAGCCGGGCCATCTTTTCTCTCTTCCTTTGCACTTGTTGATGCAACATTTCCATATTCCTGATTTCTTGGTCCAAGTCATCCTCTTAGGGTGTTGGACTAGTGGCCTTCCTCTTCTGGCTTCGGGCCTCTCAAAGAGAAAGGGTATCTTGGTTCAGGTCTAGTGGCTGTAGAGCACCAGCCCTTGTCGCTGAAGCTTTCTTTGGCGGCATGACGAATGTCGATGCTTGCCGAAGGTGGTCGAAGCTCAAAAAGTGGAAGTGAGTTCACCAGAGGTGGGCGCCAATGTTGGGGACTTGTTCTCAAATGCTATGAATTAAGAACAAGGCAACACAAAAATAGGTTAATGGTTAACACCCTTCGTCCTTCGGAGCGTTATTTCCCTAAGGATATAACAATCTTCAGACGAAGGTCATGAAGGACATACCTTCATCACAACGGCATATATTAATGGAAGACGAAGCATATGAAACATGAGAAATAACACGAATAATCATATGACATCGTTCATATATTGTTTATTATATAATCATGAATGAATAAGAACAATATTGAGTTACATTTGTACCTTCGGCTTGAAGGAAAGGACAAGCGTGACGCAAGAGCGAATGCCAAGTCAGCGTGAACAGTACGGGAGTACTACTGTTCACCTATTTATAGGCACGGGTCGTAGCCCATGTAAAATTACATCCAGGTCCTTTGCTTTTGATAACAACTCTATAATAATCTATTGAGGTCTAGATAGTCTTTTCCTTTTTAAGTCGGTTTCCTCTTCTCCGCTATCATGCCGAAGCTTCCTTGCGCACAGCTTCGGCTCTGCTCCATCCTTCGTTCTCTTTGTGTTTCTTCGTACAACAATTGTCCGAAGAGTCCATGTCTAAAGGTACCTGTTCATGTATTATACTCCAGAAATATTATCAAATCTCGTTTTTGAGGACCTTCGGAAGCTGAAGGCCCCCAACATTGACAACCCCTGGAGCCTGACAAGCGCTGACAAGGCTTATATGGGAATGTCGCTGCCCCTATTGTGATGGCTGTTCTTGCGGATTAGTGGAACTTCTTCGTCCTCCTCCTCCTCTTCCTCATCAAGCACACCGGCGGCAACTTGAACATCGTCACAACATCCGACATTGTCGTCGAGGATGGTGCTCATTGGGCCATCGCCGAGGAATAATGTGGAGGGGCCAGCATCTTGCTCCAAGCATGACAACTGCCGGAGTTGCCTTTTCTTCTTCTTCTCCTCGATAGGTATAGCTGGATGGTTCACTCGGCGAGAACGCTTGCGATGAGCACCTTCTGGTTTCTTAATTTCCTCGTCTTCACCAAAGTCTTGCCCAATCGCAACTGCCACCGGTTCAGTGCGAGCAGAGTCAGATGATTCTCCAGCCAATAGGCTAAGAATAGCATTCATCTCAGCATCATCAGTACTGGACGGCATCTCAAAGTGAGTCTGTTTCTTAGCCTCGGGAAGATATTGAAGGGGAGCAATTAAGGCCTCAATGTCCTCTGAGGAGGGTCGCACTCTATGGCTCAGGCTGCCATCTCGAAGAGTAGGATTCGAAACGAAATCGGAAAAGGGACTCTGTGGAGGCAGATTCTAGGCAGAGTAAGACGAGGGGGCACCGGCATTGGAAACCCTGGCCCTTAGCATCAGATCAAGTTGGCTTAGCAGGTCCTCATTGAGAATTTGTTTGTTAGTGACTCAGGTAGGATCGTTGACCCCAGTGTATAGATAAGCAGGGTAGAATCTGTCCTTCAGGGGGATATCAAGGTATTCTACTTTCCTCCCCCAGCAAAGCTCCAAACTAGCACCACCGACAAGCTGATGCTGTCCCCCGGTCATACCGAGCCGACTGTAAGGCCCAAAATTTGTATAAGAAAAAAAATAATAAAATAAATATATAAAGAAATAAAATAGTAAATTCAGATATCTCAGTGTTGAAAATTGAGGACTGAATTTTGAAAACCAAGAATTATTTTAGAATGGAAGTAATAGAAAGGTTTTCTATTCGACCAAATGATTATTCATTTCATTAAATGATACACTATAAGCATTTAGCTAAATGAGTATTAAATTTAGATGACTCAAATCTAAAATAGATTTTATTTTTAAATTTAACACATAAAATTGAAACTCGGGAAAATAAATAATAGAAGATACTCCATTGACTTGTTCTCCTAAAAAGAAAGGAACAATAAATAATAGATAATGAATATTTATGTTTGAAATAACTTCTAATTCTTATCCCACATTCAAAATGTTATCTTCCTAAAAAGAAAGGAACATTATGAGTCTGTTTCATATTTTAAACATCTATCAAACAAATAAATTAATTAAAATAAATAGATATCTACTGCATCATGATTGATTTTGGGTGTATATTAAATTTGAATTCTTAAACATTATCTTGGATTGGAATTTGAATTTTGTAAATCAAAAGGGAATAATATGGGAATATCTCATTTGACTAAGTACATAATGGATATATAAAATAAAATAAACCATGTATAACAAGTGGGAGTTTTTGGTTGAGCACTTAAATATACTTTAAATTTGAACTCTGTTTGCATCTAATTCAAAATTTGAACTTGAATTCAAAGTGGAAATACAAAATATAAAAGAAAAGAAATAGGAAAAAAAAAGAAAACCATTCATATTGGGCTGACTTCCCCTCGTCCTCGGCCCAGCAAGCCATTCCCTTCTCACGCACGGACCAACCAGACACCACGGCGCGCGTGCCCTGACACTGACTCTGCGGGCCCACTGCTCCACCGGGCCACTTGGAGTCGGATGAAGTTCTTGGTGCCGACATGTGGGACCGGGTGGTCAGCCCCTTTCATCACGCGTCGCGCGTTCCCTCTCCTCTTTCCTTTCCCGCTGGATTGTGGGCCCCAGTTGTCGGCCTTCGTTCTTCAGTCGCACACACACGCGTCGTGGATTACGCGCAAGCCCCGTCCTATAGATCCCTCCGTCCTCTGCCATGCGGGTTGTAGCTCCTCCATCTATCTCGGCCACGAACTCGCAACAGAACCAGGCCGAGCCAATTGAACCCACCGAATCCACCGCGGGAGATCTCGGGTTGAGCACCAGTCGGGACCGTGGCTCTTTGGACCAAAATAACCACCCACGTGGCCTCCCCCTCGTCTCATCCGCCTGTGCCCACAACCTATGCACAACACCTTAATCCACCATCGGTGCCAGCTCAGAGAGAAGCCGGGAGCCACCGCTGTAGATTCGTGCCCCGTCATCGCTTCGGACTCGACTCGTGGTCGGAGACCTTCGTCGAGGCATTCTGGTGCTTGTGGTGCCCTCGGCGGGCGAGATTGGTGGGCCGCAGGGAAGGAATTTCTCAACGACACTACGCAGCCGCCGCGGAATCATACATCGTCGTGGCTGGGATATTCTAGTGTTCTCCCTGGGTAAGAAAGCTTCTCTGTTGTTTCGCTATGCCCTCGGCTGCATCTAGCTGTTTGCCGCAACTGCATAAGGATACCTAGGCGTCGGGATGGCCGACTCTGGCGGGGCGCCGCCGTGGTGAGTCATGGTGCTGCGGGAGTCCCACGTCCGAAGAATGAAGACGAGCGCGGACCGTCGATCTCGCATTGCTCGTCCAGGATTAGATCGTAGGATACCGCTTCGATGTGGGATCCGTGGCCGTTGGATTCCCCGCGGACGGTTCTGATTTGATGACGGATATGTTAAATCTGCGCCATTGGTCTTTGATCCAAGGGCTCTGGCTGCGCAATGGTTCGGGATCTAATCAGATCCGTGGATGCACGATCCAACGGTCCGAATCTCTCCATATCGCTTTGGCTATGTTGTTTTGCTATTGAGTCCCTGAAGAACTTAGGAATCAACCCGCAGTCCAGAGACAGGGTCGCCTGAGTCTTAGTGCAATTTGCGCCAGAGCCCCTGCATTTTCCAAAATTTGGCGCCCAATCCAGAAACCAGTGTAATAATTATAGAAATTGATTTTTAATACAAAAATAAATCTAGAAACTTGTATAATTCATATTAAATTCATTCTAGCTCCAAATTGACCCATTCTAGTTCCTATAATTTTGTTTTAATATTGTTCATCATCTAGTACCTTTGTTTAGCCATGAAACTTGAATTAATCTATTCTTGGTACCAAATAACTCCGGAAAATCATAACTAATTCATTTTAACTTTGTTTCAATCCGTTCAAGTTGTGTTAGCTTCATATAAATATTTATTATGCTGTAGCAACATTGATTATATGATATCCCATACTTTTATAATTAGGTAACTAATTTGATTAATCTATGTTTTCTAGATTAGCTCTTCTAAATCAAATCTAACATGTCCATAATTATAGTTTAATTAAGATATGATCTCTAGTTAAGTTATAATTAATATTAAAGTTGAATTAATTATTCATAGAATATTCTCCCATATGGTGTATACTAATCAATTTATAATATAGTTTAATCGCATATATCTTCCATAAATCACAACTCCTTAATTGTCACTCCGATTTTAGTGATTCTCGATCCCACGATCTAGTAGCGACGCGTAGATCATTATTATGAAGTTTATTATTATGTTTGGTGTGATGTTAATTTTGTTTATACCATGTTTGTCTGTATTGCTACGACTAGCGTGAGGTCACAAGTCACCTGAAGATCATCCTGGTACCTAGAATCTCAAGTCCCAGGCAAATTGTGCCCTTGATCACTTTTAATTGCCCAATAATGTTCTTTATAATCATTTATTCATGCATAGGCTTAATTTTGATGGGACCCAATAGGTCACCCTAGACTGGTTATCCTTTTACCTTGTTCACCCCTAAATCATTTGGGTAGTTTTCCTATTGCTCTATATGGTTTTGGATTAATATTACATTATGTCCATGTTCCAATTATTCTGTTATTTTATTTATATACATGTCAAGATCATTATTTTTAATTGGAACATGGAGCTTAACTTGAGAAACACGTGCCACCACAAAGGTGGAATGGGACGCCCTTGGCTGACTAATTAGGAAAGCTAGTGGAAGACTACCTTACCCGAAAGGGGCAAGGGCAGTAGGGGAGTAGGCGTGTAGGGAGGTTCCTGGGTTGATTTTGCTGTGATGGCGGTCAGATTGAGGATTCCTGCATTGCTCTTCCTAGAAACTGTAGCGGGTTTTAGGAAGCTAGTGAAACTTTGTAAAGGCCTCATAGTGGATCCCTAGCCATTCACCTCGGAAGTGTATAAGGGCCTTGCAAACTCTGGCGACATGGGATACACGACTTGTGGGTAAAGGGTACCACCTCTGCATAGTGTAAAACTGGTATACTAGTCGTGCTCGCGGTCATGAACAGCTCAGGACTCTCGCATGATTAATTTATGAAACTAAATTCAATATGCCATATGCATTGCATCACGGGTGTTGTTATCAATTTTGATCTACTATTTATTTGGGTTGGTATCTACTTATACCTAGTAATTGCTAATAAAATTTTGACCAACTTTAAAAGCAATGCTCATCTTTAACCATCCTCTTTGGTAAGCCTTACACTTCACATGAGCTCCCACCTTTGGTGAGTTCATGCACATTATTCCCCACAACATGTTGAGCGATGAACATATGTGAGCTCACCCTTGCTGTCTCACACCCCCCCACAAGTCAAGAACAGGTACCACAGGATGAGGCGCATGGAGGATGCTGCGATGTGTTCGTGAGAGGTCTAGGCCATCGTCTCGCAGTCAACTTTGGGTTGCTGGATCGTTGTCTCCTTACGATGTAATTATTTATTTATTTTGTACAGAAATCCTATTATATAGTAAAGATGTGATGTTCGTTTCTGTACCATGATTCATCATATGTGTGAGACTTGGTCCCAGCATACCTGATGATTGTTCGCGCCCGGGTCCCTAAAACCTGAGTGTGACACCGATAGTGGTAAAGATACCTCCAGAGCCCGAAGTGGGGAAGGATTGCAAGAAAGGCCTCGCATAGGTGCACGAAAATGGCAACTTGAAGAATGGAGTTAGGATTTAAATGTGTAAGATTTAAATCGTAGAAATCAAGGAGACCGCGGAAGAATGGAGAAACAGGAAGGGCAAGCCCTCAGATGAGGAACGACACAAAAATGACGGCCTCATGGGTGTCCTCTGTCGGAACAATCATCCCGCGCCAGATCCACCAAGAACACAGTTCTTTCGGTGGCAAAACCCCAGTTTCCACAAGATGCAGAAGATCGGGCTCAGAAATTACAGACATGTGATTACCGGCAAATGGAAGCTGTTTGTTGGGGTCAATGGGCGGAATGATCGGAGCAGCGGCACTCTGTCTCTTCCACTTGGGAGCCATCATAATCTCTTGGGCAGAGTGGGCAGGCTCGAGAATCCAGAAAACAGAGAAGCAGCGGAGAAGAAAAGTGAGATTTAGGGTTTGGAACTCAAGAAGACACGTCAGCATGAGTATAAGTTGGCTCTATAAGTCGGGCATTACCTCTAAAATGTCATATCATAACTCAGAAAAGTAAGAATCACAATCGTCACTCAGGCATTACCTCTAAAATGCCAGCAAGTCTTTAGGCACATGAGCAAAAAGCATGCAATAGTGGTTAAGTGGAATAACTATGTTCTTCATTCATAAGGAGGGGTCCAACACAAACTTGAAGCCGACCCATTATGAGTCGACCTCTTCTACCCCTGGTCACTACATTACATTACATTACATTACATTACATTACATTACATTACATTACATTACATTACATTACATTACTACTTACACTACACTACTAACTAACACTACCTTATTCTACTACTATTTACTACTACTACTATTGCTATCTATACTAATATTTAAACCAATGGCATTATGCCACTGGCCTTGCCGCTGCCGTCGTCGCCCTTGCTGTC
Organism: Zea luxurians; assembly: GCA_029449295.1. Taxonomy (NCBI): domain Eukaryota; kingdom Viridiplantae; phylum Streptophyta; class Magnoliopsida; order Poales; family Poaceae; genus Zea; species Zea luxurians. The sequence goes on along the minus strand of JAOPSE010000050.1, from coordinate 5,884,096 downwards.
GTCGCCCTTGCCACTGCTACCATCGCCCTTGCTGCCGTCGCCCTTGCCGCTGCAGCCGTCACCGTCGCCCTTGCCACTGTCACCGTCGCCCTTGCTGCTGCCGCCGTCGCCATTGCCACCGTCACCGTCGCCCTTGCTGTCGTCGCCCTCACCGTCGTCGCCCTTGCTGCCGTCGTCGTCGCCGCTGCTGCCATCGCCCTCGCTATCACCAACGCCGTCGCTCCACTCCTCGGAAGAGTCAGAGGAGTCCACCTCTTCCAAGGAGACCTCCTCCGACTCATCGACCCACCGAGCCCGGCGCGCTCAATGGAGCGCTAGTACGCTCGAGCCACGGTGGACAGACCCATGGAGTCATCTAAATCCTCGGATGACGCCACGAGAGAGGCCGAAGCGGGCGATCGATCATACTCAGAGGATGCCTCATCTGAGTACTCTGAGTCGCCAAAGTCCTCCAAGGGAGGGCTTGGAGCGCGCTTGCGTTTGGCATCAGTGCAGCGAGTCCAACCCCTGCCCCTCCTACCCCTGCCCATGGTCGGTTGGAAAGGGAGGGAGTGAAGAAGAAGAGGAAGAAGAAAGCAAGTGATCAAAGAACAAGTGAAGAGAATAGCCAGGGCAAGCAGGCTATTTATAGATGCCGGGGGTGACCGTCCACTTACTATCCCACTCGCTGAACAGTCGCAAGAATTCAATAAGCAATTCAAGCTGCCTGAAAATGAGTCAAGCAACAGGCGCTGCTTCGCGTAACACGACACCGGTTGGACCTAAGTCAATTGCTTAGGCAAATGATTACACCTCTCCATCAAATCAAGTTACTACTCCATGACAGCGCGATAAACACTCTGCACACCAAGACACCCCTTGTGCACACCCATTGGGTGTGTCGCCTAGAATTTTCAAAGATTTTCTGAATGAGTGATATCCACAAAATATACACAATGAATGTACCACAACAAAAGAAGGAGATCGGCTGAGATGGAAGGAAATCCAAATGTGGCTACTGAAGCACAAGTCTAATCAACAGAAGCATTAAAGCACAGAGTAGGGTGATATCCAAATGAGAGCCATCTGCCTCAACTAGCCAGACGTCCAATCCGTCACCGATCAAATTGATTTCAGACCTAACAAGGCATGGGCAGATGGCATCGTTTGAATATCTATTCATAAAGTGAAGACAAAATGTTGATTTCTAAAGCATAAGATGAAGACCATTGAATGGATTATTTCTAAAATCCACTCAAAGCTCGGGGGCTACACCCATTGGGTGCACCTTTGGTGCACGCAATAGATCTATAGTTCCTTGTAGACAAAATGTAGATTTCTAAGGCATAAGATGAAGACCTTTGAATGGATTATTTCTAAAATCCACTCAAAGCTCGGGGGCTACACCCATTGGGTGCACCTTCGGTGCACCCAGTAGTTCTATAGTTCCTTGAAGACAAAATGTTGATTTCTAAAGCATAAGATGAAGACCTTTGAATGGATTATTTCTAAAATCCACTCAAAGCTCGGGGGCTACACCCATTGGGTGCACCTTCGGTGCACCCAATAGATCTATAGTTCCTTGAAGACAAGATGTTGATTTCTAAAGCATAAGACGAAGACCTTTGAATGGATTATTTCTAAAATCCACTCAAAGCTCGAGGGCTACACCCAATGGTTGCACCTTTGGTGCACCCAACTGGCAAAACAGAAATCAGGCCATATAACAAACCCATAGGCTAGACCAAGAATCTTTGGGCCGATTATTTCAAAATCAACTCAAAGATTGGGGGCTTGTGGGGGACAGATATCCCCTAGGTATACTAGAAAGCGAAAGGTCCTTGCACTAGGCCTTGAGCCCGTTACTCTGCAAGGCCATCCCTTCGTGGGTCAGACAAAAGCTACTGGTGGAATGGGCTGATCCAAGAAGTTGATGGATTTGAGCCCAGGTGGTTTGTCGAATCACGCGCTACCCCAAGAAACTGCCCGGTTTTCCCGCGCCTGGGACCCTCTAATGTCGGGCGGATTAGGGATGAGTCAGCAGGATTTTCGAGAGATCAATTCAATCGGTTCACTATTAGTTAGGAGACATGTGATCATCATGTACGTATGGAGTGCCCCATGATCGTGTATATAAGGCCCAAGGGGAACCCCATCATTTTCATTACCATCTACCTATCTCATTAGCCCCTCTCCATTTAGGAGACATCGTTTGTAACACACCACATACAGATCTACCCCAGGAAGTAGGGTATTACGCCTCTCCAAATGGCCCGAACCTGCAGAAAATCGCCTGTCTCTCTCTCGTGCTTCTAGCACGAACCATTGAGCTACAATCAACAACACCGTCCTACCCAAAAGCACCGCAAGGGTAACCCTGGGTGTGCGGTCGGACTCCAAACACCGATAATTAAGGACCAAACCATTGTTGGCTTGATGATTGAGGACCTTTTAACTGGCCACTTGCCTCGTCATGGGTAAGCTTTGCCTCAGTCGGACCAATAATAGAAAGGCTACCACGCAATGGGAGTGGAGAGATGGCGAGAGTAGTGTGTACCCTCCATGGCAAAAGGCTGGACGGTGGTGTATCTGTGCTCTCGGTTGGCGTGAACCCATTCTGGTCTTGAGAAACCCGGTGGCGAGTTGACATATGCAAGGGTTAAGTGCTACATATGTTGTGTGGTTGGAGATCCCCAGCTGGGTATTAATCGATTCGAATCGTCGTTACTTCTCGGAAATGAAGACTTGGTCAACGACTTACACATAGCAGTCAAGTGAACTGAAGGGTTGATAAAAGACGGCTAGTATAGGCCAAGTGTTTGATCTTGGATAGAAAGAAAGCTAGATGTAGGTAATTACTTAACCTGACAAGTAAAATGAATTCTTAAGGATCCACTCATAGTAAGCTTTTTTGCAAAAAAAAAGAGTCTTTGGATTTTGATAAGCTTTACCTTGATTCCTAAAAGCCAGCATATCCTTGAGAGTCTTTTTCCTTAGACGGGTAAGACTTGCAAAAGTACACTTCGTACTCAGGGTTTTCATACCCATATTGTTGTAGGTGAGGAAATGGTGGAATTCTGGTGTTTCTGTTCCAAGGTGATCCCCAAGCAGGAGGAAGAACACTAAACACTTATTTGGGGAGGGTGTTTTGCCTCCCGTAATGTAATAATAAGTTCCACACTCAAACACCCAATTATGTAATAACTACTCTTTCTATATTTTTGGTATGAATGTGAATTATGTTATTCTAATCCTTTCCGCTCATTTTCTACTCCAATTATGTGTAATGTCTACGTGATGGGTTAAGCGCTCTTGGGCGATATGATGAAGATACAGATAACCAAACTTGCTGAGTCATTATGTACACCTGCATGACTGTCTGAGGTCCCTAGGACAAGGACATCTATAGGTGGGCCTAATACCTTGGAAGGTTCCGTCATAGCTGGTATCGGAGCAAAGCCCGTCTCTTCGGACATTACGTAGAACTTCAAAAGATTTTTAAAATACTTACCTTGACAATTCTTTCATTCTTATCTTGCCACTTTATGGTATTAACTTATCTTTTGAAGTCAGGTAACAGAGTGCCAAATAATAGTATATGTAGGAGGTAGGGGATCAATGAAAAGTTGATTCCATAATTATTAGGTCATGCATGTATCATGTTCAAACTATACTAAATCAATCTTCCCCTCTTATAGATGTATGGCTCGTACCAAAACTACCCAACGAAAGGCAACCGGACCTCGAGGTGTGCCCCGGCGGCCCGGCACTAGTTGGCTCCTCGACATAAGGGGAGCAGTAGTGGAAGCAATGATCCCATAGGGGATCTAGAGGCTAGGGTGGAACGACTCACGTCAGAACTGCGCCATGGAAATAGGGAGCATGCGCGAGATAGCCGCCGCATTGCTGAGATGTCGGTGGAGGTTAATCGCTTGCAGCAGGAAATCGTGGAATGAGACACGGCTATCGATTGGGTCGTAAATTCGCGCTCTTTCACCTGGGATTGTGAGGCAAATGTTCTAGCCTAGATAGCGGAACTAAGCGCATCCCTGGAGAATCTGCAAGCGTATTGTAACACTCTGCATGAGGAAGTGCACGTGTTATATGACCGGCTGCATCCGAATGTACCACCAGAGGTTGCAGCCATGGGAGCCAGAACATCTGGAGCAGCTAGTGGAGCACCTGATGGGGAGTTGGATCTTTCCGGAGCCCCTCCTTCCATGAACCTCGTAGATGAACGTTCTCCCGAGGCTGGCAGTGGAGCGGGAGCAGCCAAGGACGAAGATAATTAGAGTAGTGTAGTATAAGTGGTGTCCTTATGTAAACTAAATAAGGAAGTTGAGTTGTACTAATGAGTATGTAAAATTAGTACTAGTTTGGCATAATGTAATAAAGGTGGTGTACTTTCGGCATGTAATAATCAAGTATATTTTTCTTCCTCATATGCCATCAAGAACTTGTGCTCAAGACGGGGCAGGAACTTCCCGCGGCGAAGAGGAAACTCCGAACCCGCCATCTGTACCTCCCACATTGGCTGAGGCAATCGCTTCCTTAGTTAATGCCACCGCTGACAACACTCGTTTCCTGCGTGAGTTGGCAGGGAATCAGTTTCAACAACATGGAGGCAGAGGTCAACCCCAAGGGCCCCGAGACACCACGTACTTGGAGTTTTCTAAAATTCGTTCACAGCTTTTTGTCAAAGCAGAAGAACCTTTGGAAGCGGATGAATGGGTACGGTTCATGGAGCAAAAATTCAGATTGATCCGGTGTACTGAAACCTAGAAGCCCCTGTTCGCCACCCAACAATTGAGAGGTCCTGCCAGCACCTGGTGGACAAATTTTATAGCTATTCAGCCTGCTGGACATCTTGTCACGTGGGCGGAATTCAAGCAGGCATTCAAGGAGCATTATATTCCAGAAGGGGTTTTATAGATGAAATTGGAGGAGTTTATATGTTTAATGCAAGGGGAGACTCGGTAATGCAATATCTTAACAAGTTCAATCATCTCTCCCAGTATGCTATTGACCAAGTGGATATAGATTTAAAGAAGAAAATTGCTTCATGAGGGGTTTGAATGATCGACTCTAGCGCAAGATGGCCACATGCCTCGACCTCACTTATGACAGGGCCGTAAGCACACCGCTGTCAGTGGAAGCCAAGAATTCGGGGCAAGGAAAAACAAAGAGATATGGGGGTGAAGGATCGTCTCAAGGGTCTGAAAAGCGGTCAAGGTTGGTAATTCGTCCCTTCAACCCAAATTGCTCTTCTCCTCATCCACCCACATATCCTTTTCAAGCAACCAGTGTTCATCCGTCCCACTCCTGCCCCCGCCTAGAACAATCAGTCGAGTGCCCCTGGTGCTCGTTTCCTCGCCCTATCTAGTTCCTCTAATGGCTGCTTTAATTATGGAAAGTCTGGACACTTTATCAAAGATTGCCCCTATCCAAAGCAGAATAAATCAAATTTCCAACAGACTTCTAGGAACACGACTCAAGGAAAGGGAAATGTGGTCAACCCTCCAGCGGACAAGAATACAAAGAAAACTAGGTGAGTTAATTACACCCAGGTGGTGACTACCCCGGAAGGAGAACCGGTGATGATGGGTACGTTTCTCATTGCCAACCATCCCGCTGTCATCCTTTTTTATTATGGTGCATCACATACTTTTATGTGTAAGACTTTTGTTGAGAAACATTGCATACATAGTACTGAATCAAAAGAGGGTTTTGTTATTCAATCGCCTGTGGGTCAAATATTTACTAAGGAAGTAGTCTTCCACGTACCTGTAACATTGGTCGGACATGAGTTCCCTACCAACATGATAGTTATAAAGGGACAAGATGTAGATGTAATTCTAGGCATGAATTGGTTAACCCAGAATAAGGCTATCATCAATGCGAATCAAAGGACCATTCAATTGAGTCATGGACAAGAAGAAGTCAAATTGTCCATCCCTGTATCTGTCCTAGTTAAAGTATCCGGACAAGTTTTTGAAGCCATAGTGCAAGAGATATAGGACATTCAGGTTGTGTGTGAATTCCTGGATGTATTCTGCGAAGATTTGCCTAGGTTACCTCCAGAAAGGGATGTGGAGTTTGTGATTGAATTGAAGCCTAGTACGGCTCCAATCTCCAGAAGGTCGTACCGTATGCCACCCAACGAGCTGGCGAAACTCAAGACGCAATTATAAGACTTACTGGAAAAAGGATTTATTAGACTGAGTTCATCGCCATGGGGATGTCTAGCAATCTTTTTCAAGAAGGATCAAACTCTTCGAATGTGCATGGACTACAGACCCCTTAATGAAGTGACTATCAAAAACAAGTATCCTCTCCCTCGGATCGATATTTTATTCGATCAACTCAATGGAGCCAGGGTCTTTTCTAAAATTGATCTCAGATCGGGCTATCATCAGATCAGAATTTGACCCGAGGATATACCCAAGACCGCTTTTACCACTCGGTATGGGTTATTTGAATATTTAGTTATGTCTTTTGGATTAACAAATGCTCCAGCCCACTTCACATACTTGATGAATTCGGTATTCATGTCCGAGTTAGAAAAGTTTGTGGTAGTCTTCATTGATGACATTTTGATCTATTCCAAGAATGAGGAGGAGCATGCAAAGCATTTGCGAATTGTATTAACGCGCTTGAGAGAACATCAACTTTATGCCAAATTTAGCAAATGCGCGTTCTGGTTGGAAGAAATCCAATTTCTAGGACTTGTTTTATCTGCCAAAGGGATTGCGGTGATCCTAGCAAGGTCAAGGGTATTCTGGAATGGAAATCGCCCACTTCAATGCATCAAGTTAGAACTTTCCTTGGATTGGTCGGTTATTACCGCAGATTTATCCCGGATTTCTTCAAGATTGTTAAACCCATTACTGGGTTATTGAAGAATGATGTTAAGTTTGACTGGTCCTCTAAATGCAACGAGGCCTTTGAACAATTGAAGGTATTATTGACCACTACACCAGTTTTGGCCCAACCGGATATTGAGAAGCCATTTGATGTTTATTGTGACACATCAGGTAGTGGGCTTGGATGTGTCCTAATGCAAGAAGGATGAGTAATAGCTTATGCTTCAAGGCAGCTGTTCCGGCATGAGGAACATTATCCAACGCATGATTTGGAACTAGCTGCAGTAGTTCATGCCCTTAAGATTTGGCGTCATTATCTACTGTGGAATATATGCCACTTATATATGGATCACAAGAGTTTGAAGTATATCTTCACCTAGTCAGAGCTAAACATGAGAAAAAGAAGGTGGCCCAAGCTAATCAAGGATTATGACTTGGAAATTCATTATCACCCAGGAAAGGCTAATGTGGTGGCAGATGCTTTAAGTCGTAAGGCCTCTTGTCATTATCTCATAGTAAGATCACCTGACACCACTTTATGTCAAGAAATAGAAAAATTAAATCTAGGAATAGTACAACAACGAACCTTGACCCATTTGAAGCTTGAGTCAGTTATTCTACGAAGGATTATTGATGCTCAAAGGACAAATAAGGGTATGAAATATATTCATGAGAAATTGGAGGTCGGCAAAGCTAATTTTTTAGGAAAAATGATCAAGGAGTGATATGGTTTAAAGATCGCATAGTGGTGCCAAAGGATGCTGAAGTCCGTCAACAAAACCTGGACGAAGCTCATCTTAGTCGGTATTCCATTCACCCTAGAAGCACTAAGATGTACCAAGACTTGAAACAACATTATTAGTGGACTAAGATGAAGATTGAAATCGCACGCTATGTGGCAAAATGTGATACTTGTAGACGTGTCAAGGCGATACATATAAAAGCTGCTGGACCTTTGCAATCATTGCCAATCCCAATCTCGAAATGGGAAGACATTAGTATGGATTTCATTGTGGGATTACCCAAGACAGCTAAAGGATTTGACTCTATTTGGGTCATAATTGACCGGCTTACAAAGACAGCTCATTTTCTGCTAGTCAAAACATATTACCCGGTCATTACTTATGCTCAGTTATATGTTTCTCGTATTCTCAGTTTGCATGGAGTTCCAAAGATGATAGTGTCAGACCGGGGACTGCAATTTGTATCCAAGTTTTGTGAGGAGCTGCACAAATCTTTGGGTACTAAATTACTCCACAGTTTGGCCTATCATCCTTAGACGAGCGGACAAACCGAAAGGGTAAATCAGATATTGGAAGATATGCTACGAGCCTATGTCTTGGAGATTCCACAAAAATGGGATGATTGTCTACCATTAGCAGAATTTTCTTATAATAACAGTTATCAGGAAAGTATTAAAATGGCACCGTTTGAAGCTTTATACGGGCGACGATGCAGAACACCCCTAAATTGGTCAGAACCAGGAGAACGATGGTTTTTCAGGCCTAATTTGGTTAAAGAAACAGAAGAAAATGTCCAACGTATAAGACATAACTTGAGAGAAGCTCAAGCTTGGCAGAAAAATTATGCGGATAAACGACGTCGACCATTGTTTTTTCAAGCCGATGATCATATGTACCTGAAAGTATCACCAATGTCGGTTCAGGGTAAAAGGAAAGTTGGCACCCCGATATATTGGCCCCTTCCCCATTCTTGAGTGATGTGGGCAAGTTGCATACAGGCTTCAATTACCAGAATCACTGTTCGCGGTGCATAATGTGTTCCATGTATCTTAGTTAAAGAAATGTCTTCGGATTCCTGATCGAACTATGGATGTGGTGGATGTTAATTTGGAACCAGATTTGACCTGTTCAGAACATCCCATTCGAGTTTTGGATCAGAAGGATAGAGTTACTCGAAAGAGGACTCTCAAGTTTCATAAGGTACAATGGAACCAACATACTGAAGAAGAAGCTACTTGGGAGACTCGAGATTTCTTAGAAAAACATTTTCCTAAGTTCTTAGCCTCCTGTAATCTTTAGAATTTATGTAATCTGTTGTAAAGTTAGCACAAACCCCCACACCACCCCCTGCTCTATAAGATAAATTAGGAAATAAAATTGTGACGTGTTTCCTTTTCCATTATTTACCCTAGAACCTTAAATCTCAGGACGAGATTCTTTTATGGGGGGAAGGATGTAACACCTCTGGTGTTACAAGAACTAAAACTTGGGCATGGCATCATATGCATTGACATTTCAATATGTATGTTACACCTAGAGTGCATCCACTAGGTTAAAATTTCAAACAAGTTGTGTGTGGTGACTTGAAGTGATCCTTAACCCTAGGATAGTGTACTTAACCCAAGAATAGAGGTATGTGGGTGTGTGTGACATAATAATTGGAGTATGATCTCAAAAGATTAGTGGAGATGTCAAGAGAGACTAAACTTGGAAGGTTGAGTGCCACTTAAACCCTAGAACACTCAAACCCTAATAAGGACTCTAGAAACCCTAATTAATGCTCTATGAGATGAGATCAATTTCTATACACTTTTGGACCAAAGTGCATATATTAGAGTGGTATAGTAACAAAAATTAAGCAACTTTTACATTTGGAGATTTCCAAGTTTTGTGGAACAAATTGGAGTAAATTGCAAAAAGTCTTAAAGACACCCATATGGATTAACTCTGAAAAACAGTGAGATTAGGCTGACTTGGAGTCCCTGTATCTCTTAATCCATGGAGATTGTGCCATAAGTCACTACAACAATATTGTAAAGCTACTATAGTAGTCTAAGTTTGATTAAGTGGTTGAGCCCTAGAGCTATATGGAAATTGGAGAAAAACGGACTTGAAGATGGGCTGTTAGTCAATTGTCAATCTGAAATTCAGACTCGTAGTGGCATCAGATCAACTTTAGAACCAAGTAGCGCTCGATCCAATGAATGTTTGATCAAGATCTTTATAACAAAATCAAAGCTGGTATGTAGAACAATAACTTTGATATAGACGGATTGGTAGCTTCCCACATGAAAATTTGAGAATGAAGCTCCTTAACTTGCTCTGTCAAGCGCACTGAATGAAGTTCCCATGGTACAGAAACTTGAAGATCACAGATTCACGGAACCCGTTGTCGATGAACCCGCGCTGCGATCCATGCCGGCGTTGCAATTCATGCCCTGTGGCACGCGGATAATGGCTTGGGGTAAAAGATCTTGGCGTTGGGATGAGCTTGGGCCCTATTACTGCTCAGTTCACCGTACCCACTTGCACAGCGTCGTGGCCGGACGATCATCGCCGTGGGGATCGCCGTAATTCACGATTGCACCACGCCGTGACCATTTCACCATGTAGCTGTAACCGTGGTAGTCCTGGAGTTACTGCCTTTGAGTCGTTGTACCGGCAGGCACCACGACGCGTTCATCCAATGGAATATCCCTTCACCGCCGTGATCCAAATCTCGTTCAAATTTGGAACAACCATGATTGGCTTCTATAAATTGAGTGCTTCCCTTGCTCCGCCCCTTTGTCACGAACCCAGCACAACCCCAATCATGTCCTGCCATTCACCATAGCTCGTGAATTCCGGCTTTCCCCCAATTCGGTCAGCCGCACCGTCGTGTGACCTCATGCAGTGGCCAGTCATCCACAGGTCGGTTCATACTTCTCTGGTTGGTGTTCTAGTATCCTTAGGGTCTCCTGTTGCTCGTAAGCTCGACAGATTGAACGCTACCACGCTAGGTCAACGGGAACAGCTCTGCCTATCCTCGGTATTCGCTGTCGTCGTGGATGGGGGGATTCCAGGTCAGATTAGCTCAATTAGTACATGGACTAGGATCATCTGGGATCGGGGATGATGATCCAGTACTCGATTTTGGTGGTCGTCGCCATTTGAAGCGAGTCCCAGCAAGAGATGGTCGGCGGACGAACGTGCCGTCAACGAGGACTTATATCGTGAAGAAACGGAAATAGAGGGGCTTAAGTGTAATGGTCAGAGAAACATATGAATAGTACTCAGGGATTCTTTACTAGTTATTTAAAAGGCTAGGGGCCTTTGTGCAAGTTTGACAGCGCGGGTGCGCGCGTATTCTCCTGTTCGCGGGCTGGCTTGGGCCAAAATTGGCCCAACACTATTTGTAATACCCAAAATTGTATAAAAGGATGATATAGTGAATTTCTTATCTTATGTGCCATATTTGCATCATAAAAAGAGCATACATGAAAGTTGGAGGTGAATTAAAACAAATGATAAAAAGGATATGCATCATGTTGGAGTTTTATATGTTTGCACATTAAATAAAATAATAAGGATAATGACAATAAGATAATAATTCTAAAGGGTGAATCAAACCCTAAATGGAAATTAGAGTTTGGAAATAAGAAAAAGAGAAGGGATATAAAAAAATATATAAATAATGTATATATAAATAAATATATCCAGAATTAATACTCCTAATTCCACAAACATAAATTATAGTGATGAGCTCAAGTTTGAATTCAAATTTGGGATTGAAAATAGAAAGAAAAGAAAAAGAATAGAAAATAAAAAGAATAAAAACAGACTCAGCTTAATGGGCCGGCTGACCCCATTTTTGGCCCACTCTGGGAAACTGACCGCGCGGCCCAACTCCCTGCTCACGTGCCGACGCCTGGGGCCCACTTGCCATCCGCGTGCACTCTCCGCCACTGTCGCTTGGGCCCCATCGGTCAGGTTCGGCTTCAACCCCACGAACAGACCCCGCGCCGGTCTCCTTCCCCATCGCGCGCCGTCAAGCTCGGAGCGGCCAGAGATCCACCACGCAAATCTCGCCGTTTGTTGCGCGTTATTCCTCGGATCGGACTCTGCCACAACCTATAAAACACAGCCTTCGTTCATCCCATCTGCTGCACCGCCACCTTCGTTCCTCTCGCCGCGACCGCGGACTGCCACCTGTAGCGCGAGTTGGGCTCCAATCGGGACACCAGCGGATCATACGGGTCTTGAGGAAGCCGTCTGCGGGCTTAATCGGATCACGGTGATCGGGACAGCGAGAATTTCTCACTAGGGCCTCAACTCCGCCGCTCGGCCGCCATTCACCGTGGCCTGGCTTCACTGCAACACCATACGCGGTAAGAAGACCTTCATCGAGTTCGCCATCACCCCCTCTAGGTTTAGCGCCGGTCAATTTTGGGATTGGGGCGTTCGGGCGACGGATTGCGTAACTCGCCGGTGATGGCCGCCGCGAGTGCGGGCGGCGCTGCCGCGTTTGGGGAGGGAGAGAAGATGGATCGGCCGCCGTCGATCTGTTGATGGACGGTGGAGATTAGGTTGGGGAGTACCGCTTCAGGCGATTGGATCCGTGCCGTCGGATCAGTATCCTGCGGTGTAGAACAGATCGTGTTTCATTAAGTTGTAGTCGTCGATCTCAGATCCTGCGATCCTGGATGCGTACCGATTCACAGCAGCGCGGGGTTAATCTGGTTCGCCCGCGTCTGATCCAACGGCCGAGACTCGCCCGTACCCCTTCGCAGATACGTTTTGTTAAAGAGACCCTGATAAATATAAGAATCAACCCGCCGTCCTATCTCGACTGTTCACTGAGTCTAAGGAATTTTTATGAAATAGTCCCTGTGTTTATCTGTTATTGGCGCGCAGTCCAGCGAATAGTAAAATTTGAGAATTAATTCTGGAAATTGGTTTTTAATACAAAAATAAATCCAGAAACTTATTTAATTCATAACTAATTCATTTTAACTCCTTTTTGACTCATTCCAGTTTCAATAATTTTGTTTTAATATTATTTATCACCTAGTACCTTTGTTTAACCATGAAACTTGAATTAAAATTGTTCATTTGGGTTAATCTATTCTAGGTGCTTATTAACTTCAAAAATTCATAACTAAATAACTATAACTCCAAATTTAGTGATTCTTGTTCCTAAGATCTCGTAGCAACGCGTAGATTATTATTATTCAGTTTGTACTTATGTTTGGTGTAATGTTAATTTTGCCTATACAATGTTTGTTTGTATTACTACGACTAGCAGTGAGGTCACGAGTCACCTGAAGATCATCCTGGTACCTGGAATCTCAAGGCCCAGGCAAGTTGTGCCCTTGATCACTTCTTTTCACCTACTCATGTTCTAATTAATCATAATGATCTGCATAGGTTAATTTTGATGGGACCCAATAGGTTACCCTAGTTTGTCTATCTTTATACCTTGTTTACCACTGAACTTTCTGGGTAGTACTTGCTAGTGCTATATGTGGTTTTGGGTATGAAGATTACACTATTCATGATTATACTTTTGTTATCAGTTGTTATTTATGGTTCATGTTAAGATCATTATGTTAATTGGAACATGGAGAACCACCCGGGAAAACAGTGCTACCACAAGGGTGGAATGGGACGCCCTTGGCTGATTAATTAGGAAAGCTAGTGGAAGACTACCTTACCCGAAAGGGGCAAGGGCAGTAGGGGAGTGGTCAGTGTAGGGAGGCCCTCAGGAGGATTTTGCTGCGATGGCGGTCCTGCAAGGGATTCCTGCATTGGAACTTCCTATAAACTGTAGCGGGTTTTCTGAAGCTAGTGGAACTTTGTAAAGGCCTCGTAGTGGTACCCTGCCTCGCTTCCTAGGTAGAGGTGTATGGAGTCTGATCAACTCCGTGGCAAATGGGTAACACGACTTGTGGGTAAAGATGCGCAACCTCTGCAGAGTGTAAAACTGGTATACTAGCCGTGCTCACGGTCAAGAGCAGCTCGGACACTCACATGATTAATTTATGGAACTAAATTCAATTTGTCATATGCATTGCATTGCAGGTGATGTTGTTATTACTTCTGTTCTACTATTTAATTGGGTTGGTATTTACTTATACTTAGTAATTGCTAATAAAATTTTGACCAACATTAAAAGCAATGCTCAGCTCTAACCATCCTTTTTGGTAAGCCTTACACTTCACGTGAGCTCCCACCTTTGGCGAGTTCATGCACATTATTCCCCACAACTTGTTGAGCGATGAACGTATGTGAGCTCACTCTTGCTGTCTCACACACCCCACAGGTCAAGAACAGGTACCGCAGGATGAAGCGTATGGAGGATGCTGCGATGTGTTCGTGAGAGGTCTAGGTCGTCGTCTCCCAGTCAACTTTGGGTTGCTGGACCGTTGTCTCCTTATAATGTAATTATTTATTTTGTATAGAACTCCTGTTATATATAAAGATGTGACATTCGATCCTGTGCCATGATTCATCATATGTGTGAGACTTGGTCCCAGCACACCTGGTGATTATGTTAGCGCCCGGGTTTTGGACCCCTAAAATCCGGGTGTTACAGAAGTGGTATCAGAGCAATGTTGACTGTAGGACGAAACCTAGATAGAACTGGACAACCATTAAATACTTATCTTACTCTGATTCTTTTCTAAACTTTTCTTAATCTTTTCTCATCTATTTCCGCTTTACTCTGATTATTCTTACCTTTCTCATTCTAAAGACAAATGTGGATTTCACACTTTGAAATCCTGTACCTAAAGTGATTTTAGAAATAGAAGACCAAATCTTAGGAACAAAAACAAAACTATTTTTTTTAGGTATTTATGTACTTGAATGTTTGTTCTTATGATACATGTCTGATTTGGATCTTTGATTGAGTGTGATGAGTTGTGGAGTAATGTCCACAATTGCATCTGCATGTATAGGTATAAAATATATTTATAAAATAACTAGACAAACCAAATTATCCTTCAATAAAGTAACTAGCCTAACAATACCCATCTTATCTTAAAAATTCTCCCTTATCTTAACAGATTCATCTCATCTCAAGAGATTCTATCCTACACTCATAGATCCATCTTATCTTAAGAGGTTTTCCCTTATCTTAATAGATTTATCTTATCTTGAAGAGATTCTAACCTACCTACATCATATAATCCATCTTATCCTAAAAAGATACTCATCTTATCTTGAAGAGATTTTATGTCATCCTAATAGATCTAACTGGCCTTAGAAGATTCTATCTTATCTTTATGGATCTGTCTTATCCTAATAAGCATACTCATCCACCCTAGTTTAACAACCATGATCTAATGCAAATTAAATAGATCTTATCTAGTCAAACTAGTCACACCAATCTAACCTAGATCTGATCAAATCTAAAGTGACTTATCAAACATGTTAGATAGTACTGATGAAATAGTTTAGACTCTACCCCTATAGAGCAGGTCTTAACTTAGTTCACCCTGCACTAAATTAAGAAAGACAGATCGACTTGGTCATGTGCAACTACCTTACCCATCCGATAGTTGCATAATCCCTCTGTGTTAACCTAATAGAGCTTCTAACCTACCAACACCATATACCCCATCCTATCTCAAAAGATTCTAACATATCCTAACAAGATATATCTTACCCTGATAAATCTATCTAATTTAAACTAGTCTAATCTAGATCATATCTAATTTAATATGGTCTAATCTAGTGTGAGTTACTTGATGCTGGTGGAAAGGATAAGGCCATACTCCTAAATCACTTAAGCCTAATTTGGAGACTTATATCAACTTGGCCATACACAACAACTCGATCTATATAACAAGTTACATAACTTACCCAATCAATAGAGTCTTAATGGATTGCATAATCTATCAACCACCACCTGACATCAAGCTAGATTTTGACCTATATCATGTAGTCTATCTTACCACATATATCTTAACCATATGTCCTTAACTCGGATGGCAACTCCAAGAAGAAAGGCCAAAGGAGACCAACCACGTCAAAGAAGGATAAGCATCAACACAAGACTTCAAAGATCAAGTTGAATCGCCAACGGAGTCAAGATCCACAATCTTGGATGGAGTCTTTCCTCGCCCTACCCTTTCTTAACCAAACTTCTCTATGCTTTAAAGACATCTTTTACCATACACAATAGAGTGGATATACATACCCAAGCTTTTATAACCACTATCTAAATAATATGAAACTTCTCAATTCTTAAACTAACTAAAAGTTAAAGGCTAAACTATAAATAAAGCTTTTTACATCCCTGTCCTTACAAATCTCGAGGACGAGATTATTTTTAAGGGGGGTAGGATTTGTAATACCCAAAATTGTATAAAAGGATGATATAGTGAATTTCTTATCTTATGTGCCATATTTGCATCATAAAAAGAGCATACATGAAAGTTGGAGGTGAATTAAAACAAATGATAAAAAGGATATGCATCATGTTGGAGTTTTATATGTTTGCACATTAAATAAAATAATAAGGATAATGACAATAAGATAATAATTCTAAAGGGTGAATCAAACCCTAAATGGAAATTAGAGTTTGGAAATAAGAAAAAGAGAAGGGATATAAAAAAAATATATAAATAATGTATATATAAATAAATATATCCAGAATTAATACTCCTAATTCCACAAACATAAATTATAGTGATGAGCTCAAGTTTGAATTCAAATTTGGGATTGAAAATAGAAAGAAAAGAAAAAGAATAGAAAATAAAAAGAATAAAAACAGACTCAGCTTAATGGGCCGGCTGACCCCATTTTTGGCCCACTCTGGGAAACTGACCGCGCGGCCCAACTCCCTGCTCACGTGCCGACGCCTGGGGCCCACTTGCCATCCGCGTGCACTCTCCGCCACTGTCGCTTGGGCCCCATCGGTCAGGTTCGGCTTCAACCCCACGAACAGACCCCGCGCCGGTCTCCTTCCCCATCGCGCGCCGTCAAGCTCGGAGCGGCCAGAGATCCACCACGCAAATCTCGCCGTTTGTTGCGCGTTATTCCTCGGATCGGACTCTGCCACAACCTATAAAACACAGCCTTCGTTCATCCCATCTGCTGCACCGCCACCTTCGTTCCTCTCGCCGCGACCGCGGACTGCCACCTGTAGCGCGAGTTCGGCTCCAATCGGGACACCAGCGGATCATACGGGTCTTGAGGAAGCCGTCTGCGGGCTTAATCGGATCACGGTGATCGGGACAGCGAGAATTTCTCACTAGGGCCTCAACTCCGCCGCTCGGCCGCCATTCACCGTGGCCCGGCTTCACTGCAACACCATACGCGGTAAGAAGACCTTCATCGAGTTCGCCATCACCCCCTCTAGGTTTAGCGCCGGTCAATTTTGGGATTGGGGCGTTCGGGCGACGGATTGCGTAACTCGCCGGTGATGGCCGCCGCGAGTGCGGGCGGCGCTGCCGCGTTTGGGGAGGGAGAGAAGATGGATCGGCCGCCGTCGATCTGTTGATGGACGGTGGAGATTAGGTTGGGGAGTACCGCTTCAGGCGATTGGATCCGTGCCGTCGGATCAGTATCCTGCGGTGTAGAACAGATCGTGTTTCATTAAGTTGTAGCCGTCGATCTCAGATCCTGCGATCCTGGATGCGTACCGATTCACAGCAGCGCGGGGTTAATCTGGTTCGCCCGCGTCTGATCCAACGGCCGAGACTCGCCCGTACCCCTTCGCAGATACGTTTTGTTAAAGAGACCCTGATAAATATAAGAATCAACCCGCCGTCCTATCTCGACTGTTCACTGAGTCTAAGGAATTTTTATGAAATAGTCCCTGTGTTTATCTGTTATTGGCGCGCAGTCCAGGGAATAGTAAAATTTGAGAATTAATTCTGGAAATTGGTTTTTAATACAAAAATAAATCCAGAAACTTATTTAATTCATAACTAATTCATTTTAACTCCTTTTTGACTCATTCCAGTTTCAATAATTTTGTTTTAATATTATTTATCACCTAGTACCTTTGTTTAACCATGAAACTTGAATTAAAATTGTTCATTTGGGTTAATCTATTCTAGGTGCTTATTAACTTCAAAAATTCATAACTAAATAACTATAACTCCAAATTTAGTGATTCTTGTTCCTAAGATCTCGTAGCAACGCGTAGATTATTATTATTCAGTTTGTACTTATGTTTGGTGTAATGTTAATTTTGCCTATACAATGTTTGTTTGTATTACTACGACTAGCAGTGAGGTCACGAGTGACCTGAAGATCATCCTGGTACCTGGAATCTCAAGGCCCAGGCAAGTTGTGCCCTTGATCACTTCTTTTCACCTACTCATGTTCTAATTAATCATAATGATCTGCATAGGTTAATTTTGATGGGACCCAATAGGTTACCCTAGTTTGTCTATCTTTATACCTTGTTTACCACTGAACTTTCTGGGTAGTACTTGCTAGTGCTATATGTGGTTTTGGGTATGAAGATTACACTATTCATGATTATACTTTTGTTATCAGTTGTTATTTATGGTTCATATTAAGATCATTATGTTAATTGGAACATGGAGAACCACCCGGGAAAACAGTGCTACCACAAGGGTGGAATGGGACGCCCTTGGCTGATTAATTAGGAAAGCTAGTGGAAGACTACCTTACCCGAAAGGGGCAAGGGCAGTAGGGGAGTGGTCAGTGTAGGGAGGCCCTCGGGAGGATTTTGCTGCGATGGCGGTCCTGCAAGGGATTCCTGCATTGGAACTTCCTATAAACTGTAGCGGGTTTTCTGAAGCTAGTGGAACTTTGTAAAGGCCTCGTAGTGGTACCCTGCCTCGCTTCCTAGGTAGAGGTGTATGGAGTCTGATCAACTCCGTGGCAAATGGGTAACACGACTTGTGGGTAAAGATGCGCAACCTCTGCAGAGTGTAAAACTGGTATACTAGCCGTGCTCACGGTCAAGAGCAGCTCGGACACTCACATGATTAATTTATGGAACTAAATTCAATTTGTCATATGCATTGCATTGCAGGTGATGTTGTTATTACTTCTGTTCTACTATTTAATTGGGTTGGTATTTACTTATACTTAGTAATTGCTAATAAAATTTTGACCAACATTAAAAGCAATGCTCAGCTCTAACCATCCTTTTTGGTAAGCCTTACACTTCACGTGAGCTCCCACCTTTGGCGAGTTCATGCACATTATTCCCCACAACTTGTTGAGCGATGAACGTATGTGAGCTCACTCTTGCTGTCTCACACACCCCACAGGTCAAGAACAGGTACCGCAGGATGAAGCGTATGGAGGATGCTGCGATGTGTTCGTGAGAGGTCTAGGTCGTCGTCTCCCAGTCAACTTTGGGTTGCTGGACCGTTGTCTCCTTATAATGTAATTATTTATTTTGTATAGAACTCCTGTTATATATAAAGATGTGACATTCGATCCTGTGCCATGATTCATCATATGTGTGAGACTTGGTCCCAGCACACCTGGTGATTATGTTAGCGCCCGGGTTTTGGACCCCTAAAATCCGGGTGTTACACTATTCATGATTTCTCTTTTTCTTTTTACTAGCAGATTAGAAAATGTGTAGAAAATAGTAGAAAAATGATAAAATGATGAGACAAATTTTGCTAGACTCCTAAAATCATCTAGTATTTAATAAAAATAGTTCCAAGATTTTTATCCTAAGCCTAGAATTATGAAACCTTTAAAGGTGTTCAAACCAAGCCTTTTAGAATTTTAGAAATAATTTAGTAGCTCCAAAAATGGTAAAACTTTTTGGGTAGGTTTAGTATGATGATTGAAGACCTTGGGCAAAATTTAAAATGATTTGGGCACTGTTTAGTCACAAACCCAATAACTAGCCTCCTAAGGTTAAGTTACTTAATACTCATAGAATACCAACTTAGGAAACCCTAGTGATTAGTTTGTACCATAAAGGAAAGTTGTATTCAAGATATAACTTAGTATGTTTTTATTATGTAACTGCATATTCATGACATCACATAAGCATTCATATGCATGTATTGTCATGTATAGAAAACGAGGAAGAAACTGTGGTTGAAGAGGAAGTTATCACTCAAGCTAAGAATCCTCCAGCCGAGAACAACTTCTACTTTGACATCTGTGAAGTGGACCCTGAACCTCCTGCAACACAAGGCAAGCCCCAGTGCATTATCCTTTTTCCTTGTTATTTAAAAACTTTATCACCTTGTTTGATGCATTAGGTGATAGGAGTTGTGTGATAAATAGTTCATGCATTCTCTTCCTTGGAAAATTGATTACCATTCCTTGTTACCTGATTTATTCAAATAAGTTTTCTGATGCTTAGTCTTGCTTTAGAAAACAAAATGTTTGGTTTTAAACAAAAGGTGATGCTTCATATGGGATGGGGATTTTTACAAAGAAAAGACTTATGATGGTGAATCCATCATGGCCATGATGGGTTCAACATCCGAAAAGAGTACCTCTGTCAGGTACCAAAGTTTGGGGTTTAAGTAATAAAGATGAGACCGGGCGGGTGACTTTCATGAGAAGGAAGTCTCGGTGTAGTGTCTTCGTCTGAGTCGATTAAGGACCGAACCGATGTAGGCTTGATGATCGAGAACCTTTTAACCTGCCACATGCCTCGTCATGGGTAAGCTTTGCCTCGGTCGAACCAATACCAGAAAGGCCACCATGCAATGGGAGTGGAGAGATGGCGAGAGTAGCGTGTACCCTTCGTAGCAAGAGGCTGGACGGTGGTGTATCTATACTCTCGGTTGGTGTGAACCCATTCTGATCTTGAGAAACCCGGTGGCGAGTTGACATATGCAAGGGTTAAGTGCTACAAATGTCATGTGGTTGGAGATCCCCAGCTGGGTATTAATCGATTCAAATCGCCGTTACTTCTCGGACATGAAGACTTGGTCACTAACTTACACGTAGCAGCCAAGTGAACTGAAGGGTTGATAAAAGACAACTAGTATAGGCCAAGTGTTTGATCCTAGATAGAAAGAAATCAAGATGCAGGTAATTACTTAACCTAACAAGTAAAATGACTTATTAAGGATCCACTCATAGTAAGCTTTTCTGCAAAAAAAGTCTTTCGATTTTGACAAGCTTTACCTTGATTCCTAAAAGCCAGAATATCCTGGAGAGTTTTTTTCCTTAGACGGGTAAGACTTGCAAAAGTACACTCCGTACTCAAGGTTTTAAAACCCATGTTGTAGGTGAGGAAACGGCGGAATTCTGCTGTCTCTGTTCCAAGGTGATCCCCGAGCAAGAGGAAGAACACTAAACACTTATTTGGGGAGGGTGTTTTGCCTCCCGTAATGTAATAATAAGTTCCACACTCAAACACCCGGTTATGTAATAACTACTCTTTCTATATTTTTGGTATGAATGTGAATTATGTTAGTAATCCTTTCTGCTCATTTTCTACTCCGATTATGTGTAGTGTCTACGTGATGGGTTAAGCGCTCTTGGGTGATATGATGAAGATACAGATAACCGAACTTGCCGAGTCATTATGTACACCTGCATGATTGTCTGAGGTCCTAAGGACAAGGACATCTGTAGGTGGGCCTAATACCTTGGAAGGTTCCGTCACAAAAACCTTCATCACTTCTTCATCAATCTTTGTTGTGCATTCATTACTCATGTATATGGAGATGAAGCCTACTATACAACTAGGTATCTCTGCGATGCTTATGGTGAGCCACAATTTCTTTTGCATTGCTTGGTGATCTTTGTGAAACCATCAGGTTTAATCTCGGTGTTGGCCATGAAAAGATGATAGGATTTGATGAAACCAAAAGCCTTGGTGGCTTCCTCAACGATATGGATCGATATAGGCAAGTATCATTGGCAAAGTGAACCATGGGGGTTGTCTCTTATGTTTTGAATTGCAATATTTGTTTTCCACTTGATCTACTAGGTTGCACGTGTTTGTAAGTGTAGGTACCTTATATACATCATATTGAATGTCTTCAAACACATCTACAAGTTTAAATTGAGTTTGTTTTGTAGGCATTGTGCTTGTTGTTGAGCTCTCTGTGTTATAAAGCGGTTCTATAGGATTACATGGTAAGTGTTGTGATCTGTGTCGGTGTTTGGTACCAGCAGTACATTACGGAGTGTGTTACGTAGTGCTTTTTGTGGTTGGCGAGATCGACTGTAGTTCGATGGTTTGTGCTTAACACGACATAATATAAGTATTTATACAAGTTTAGGTCACCAGAATTCTTAATACCCTACGTCATGTGTGCTGTGGAGATGATCTTGTTCTAGATTCGAGGTGAAAAATGATCTCTCAGACTACCAAGGAATCCAATCGTGTTGCAGGGTACCGAACCCGCCTTATATAAGACGACAAGATTAGAGTTACATATTGTCATTCTTCCTATCGCTAATCCTACATGTTCAGGAATCTGTTCCGACTTGTGTGTGATGCAGAGTTTCATGTAGGCTTGATCAGAAATGACCATCACATTGCCTTGGACTTAAACTCTTACGCCGTCTCTAGTCTAACTTAGCCGGCCAGCCCACGAAACCAACCGTCCTGCCCACTCAGGCCTTCTAACAGCCCATGATTCCAATCTGTGTTATGATAACCTGGGGATAGATACAGTTGCTAATTCGCTACATAGTTTTATTTGTATGGCACAACGATTTCATAGGT
>JAOPSE010000050.1:5107458-5235604 GCA_029449295.1 Zea luxurians | reverse complement strand
TAAGGACCTGGGGGGTCTGGGCATAAGTGACCTTCGGGTCATGAGCTGGGCGCTGCGGGCTAGGTGGCCTTGGTTGCAAAAATCTGATCGGACTAACCCATGGTCGGATTTTCAGATTCAAACTTGTGACATTGTGCAAAGCTTGGTGGCTGCGGCTGTTATCACTCACTTGGGAGATGGGTCTGATACTCTCTTTTGGAAGGATCGTTTGTTAAATGGCAAATGTATTAAGGATGTGGCACCTGCTGTCTTGGATATGGTGCCCAAGCACATTGCTTCTAGGCGCCTGGTCAAAGATGCCTTGCCTGATCTCAATTGGTTGGCTGACCTGAGGGGGCTATTTCTGTTACAGCCCTTGCTAATCTCATGGACCTTTGTGACTTGCTAGAGGGGATGGTTCTCCAGCCGGATGTTCCCGATGTGCATGCCTGGAGGTTCAGTGAATCGGGTGAATACTCGGCTAGCTCAGCTTACAGGACTTTGCTTCTTGGCTCTGTTAACTTTGAGCCTGCTGAACGCATTTGGAAATCCTGGGCTCCAGGAAAGTGTAAGTTCTTCCTTTGGCTTGTGGAGCACGATAGATGTTGGACGGCTGACAGACTTGCTAAGCGCGGTTTGGATCACCCGGAGTCTTGCCCTCTTTGCGACCAGATGGAAGAAACTATCAACCATTTGCTGGTTCAGTGCAGTTTTGCAAAACAGTTTTGGTTCAGCCTTCTGCAGACAGGTGGTTTCCAGGAGCTCTGCCCTTCCCATGTTGATGTCTGTTTTGAAACCTGGTGGAGGAATAGTGCTGACAGGGTGGGCAAACCTTTATCCAAGGGATTCAATTCTCTAGTCATTTTGGGTGCTTGGTTTCTGTGGAAACATAGAAATAGGTGTGTTTTTATAAGTGTAACCCTAGCGCTGCGGTGGTGTTGGCAGCTGCAAGGGAGGAGTTAATGGGTTGGCGTATGGCTGGAGCCAAAGCGCTCTCTTTCTTCCATCTAGAAGAGGTGTCTTAGTTGTATGGGGTGTGTCTGGTGTTGTTAGGCAAATGTAAAAACTTCGTACCGGGGTTTCTCCCCCTTCTTCTTAATACAAAAATACGCAGCTCTCCTGCGTATTCAAGAAAAAAAGAGCCTGAGGAGGAAGGCGTCCATATGTGCTGATCTGGAACATCTGATAACAATCGAACCTCCCGAACAAGATCCCATATTTGGAAGAATTCTGAGAAAGCCATAGAGGATGAGAAATTTCCCCTAATGTCAAGAACCCAACTGCTACCATTAATTGCTTCCTGGACAGTTCTTGACCTCACAACCTTCTTGTTAACAACTTCAAACAGTGAAGGAGCCCAATCTGCAATTCTTTTGCTGTGTAGCCAGCGATCAGTCCAAAATTTGGTGTCAGTTCCGCTGCCCACCACTGACTGACCGATGCAGCAAAAAGGGCAGCAGCCATTGGAATGAACTTGGACATCCAAGAAAGCCCACGGCCGCTCAGGTTGTGTTTTCTTCAACCACAACCATCTCATATTAAGGGACCAACCCATAACTTCAAGATTTGGAACACCTAAACCACCCAAAGTCAAAGGTAAACACACCTTCTGCCAACCCACTAAACAGTGCCCACCTTTGATATCTTTGCGGCCTTTCCAGAGGAAACCCCTCCTAATCTTGTCAATGGCTTTGATGACCCATTTGGGGCATTGAAGTGCAATAAGGTGATAAACTGGAATAGCTGAGAGGACAGATTTGACAAGAGTAGCCCTACCAGCCGGGTGCATAAGAGTAGCTTTCCAACCAGCAACCGATCCGCAACCTTCTCAACTAGAGGGAGAAGGTCCCTCTTGGAGAGCTTTCTAATAGACAAAGGTAGGCCCAAGTACTTGCAAGGAAATTGCACCAAATTACAAGAATAACGTCTCTTGGATTGCCAAAACCTCCTGGTCATTGCAGCAAATCGGAGTAAACGAGCTCTTTGCTAAATTAGTAACAAGTCCTGAGGCTTCATCCGAAAACCTTCAAACTTGTTTGACTGTCTCCAAGTCACTCCTCACCGGATGCATAAAAAGAACCACATCATCTGCGTATAAGGAAATTCTCTGTCCAATTCCCCGACGAAGCAGCGGCTGTAACAAACCATAGCTTTCTGCCTTCAAGATTTGAGAATTTAGAACGTCCATAATACACACAAAGAGCATAGGAGATAAAGGGTCTCCCTGACGGAGACCCCTTTGATGATAAATCAACTCTCCTGGTTCACCGTTAACCAAACTCTAGTAGATGAAGAGCATAGCAACTTTGCCAACAAATTACACCACCAAGTGCCAAAACCAAGATGTTGTAAGACCTCCAAAAGGAAAGGCCATGAAACTGAATCAAAGGCCTTAGTGACGTCAAGGTTTAGGAGCACTCTCGGTTCCTTTTGCCTGCGCAAAACTTGGGCCATTTGTTGCACAAGAACAAAGTTATCCAAAATGTATCTACCTTTCACGAACGCACTTTGATTAGGTGACACAAGCTGCGATAATTTCCCTGATCACGATTAGCCAGCAGCTTAGTGATGATCTTGGCGAAACTATGGATCAGACCTATGGGGCGAAAATCTTTACCTCCTCCACATCAACTTTCTTGGGCAGCAGGGTAATATATGCAGAATTGAGGAGAAAAAGTCTACTATCATCACCCTGAAACAGTCTATTCACAGCAGCCATAAAATCTACTTTGATAATTTGCCAAGCCATCTTGTAGAATCTACCTGTAAAGCCATCTGGCCCGGGAGCTTTATCCGAAGGCATGGACTTGATGGTGTTCCAAACTTCTTCCTCATCAATAATCCGGTCTAACTCGGTAAGATCAACAGCTGACCTATGAAAGGACTGAAGATCAAGAGTGAAGTTACGCTGTCCCATAGATCCCAACAATTTGCTGTAAAAATCCTAGACAACATCAATCTTATCCTTCTGATCAGTGAACACCCTGTCCTCTTTCTTCAAACTGGCAATAAAGTTTTTCTTCTTCCTGTATCTGGCATGGTGCTGGAAATAAGCAGTATTGGCATCCCCCTCTTTGAGCCATCTCAGACCAGATCGCAGCCTTGCCCTGGTTCTCTCAAAGGAAGACAAGCCCAAAATATGATGCTTAAGCTGTCTCCGAAGCCAAATTTCAAGAGAAAGACAACAATCTTGAATCCTGGGCAGATTCAAGTTGATGGATAATCTCCCTCGCAAGTAGATCGCAGCCTTGCCCTGGTTCTCTCAAAGGAAGACAAGCCAAAATATGATGCTTAAGCTGTCTCCCGAAG
The DNA here is from genome assembly GCA_029449295.1 of Zea luxurians. Taxonomy (NCBI): domain Eukaryota; kingdom Viridiplantae; phylum Streptophyta; class Magnoliopsida; order Poales; family Poaceae; genus Zea; species Zea luxurians. The sequence goes on along the minus strand of JAOPSE010000050.1, from coordinate 5,232,316 downwards.
CCAAATTTCAAGAGAAGACAACAATCTTGAATCCTGGGCAGATTCAAGTTGATGGATAATCTCCCTCGCAAGTAGATCGCAGCCTTGCCCTGGTTCTCTCAAAGGAAGACAAGCCCAAAATATGATGCTTAAGCTGTCTCCGAAGCCAAATTTCAAGAGAAGACAACAATCTTGAATCCTGGGCAGATTCAAGTTGATGGATAATCTCCCTCGCAAGTAGAAGTTGTCGCTTGATATTGCCTGTCTTCCTATGACTCCAAGATTGCAGATTCTTGGCAAGCCTCCGCAGCTTGTCTGCGAGCCTCTGTAAAGGGCAAACAGCCATAATCGGCTGCTCCCAGGACTGCTGCACAACCTCCATAAAGCCATCTAGTTTTGGCCAAAAACTTTCGAAATGAAAGCGACGTTTACGCATAAAGGAGTCCCTCAAGCCAAGCAATAAAGGGCAATGATCTGAAATGGAAGAAGCCAAAGCTTGCAGAATGCAATCTGGGAACAGCTGGTCCCAATCAGTGGTCACAAAAACACGGTCTAATCTGACAAGGGTTGGCGCTTCCCGCGCATTAGACCAAGTAAATTGTCTACCCAAAAGATCAATTTCCACCAACTCAATCTCAATTCCCAGTGTGAAAGGCCAGAAGCTGTGAAACAAACAAACTAGCTGTTTGTTTGAGCTTCTCAAATCCCAGTGTGAAAGGCCAGAAGCTTTCTCATCTGTGTAAATAACAAATGGAGTATTATGTGCTTACCAATCTTCATCGATGAATTTTTTTCCCTTCTTGATTTAGCACCTCAAGTTCAAGTCAGGTTTCCTCTTTTCAGCATGCATTTTTGGTGGTTATCTGATTGAGATTTCCTAATACAGATTTGTGATGCTATTGCCGTGGCCAAAAGTTCTTAATGCAACTCTTGTGACACCAGCATTTCATTTTGAATAGCGTTTGGCGTGATTCTAGGTAAAAGTTTATGTTTACATAATAATCAGAGATGTATTTGGAGTAAACTGAATTATTGTATATGCCTTCGTCCTGTTCCTTTCTTGGAAAACTAGCTTTGTAAACTATTGCTTTACTATACTAAGTTGGGAAAACCTACTTCTGTTATTAGTCTCCTTGTGCAAGTGTTTTTCTGGTTAATCTTTCATAACGAGACTGGAGTGAATAAGTTAAATGGATTATGACCCCTATCGCATTGCAGCCTTTTTTGTATGCACACCTGCATTTTTTTGTTGCTGCTAGCCTGCTACCTTTGAGATTATATTTGCTCTTACGTAGTTATGTATTTTGACAAACATAGTTTTTGGTCATTGTTTAGTACTCCTATAAGCTCCCGCATATCCTATCAGGTGCATTTCCTTTTAGCATATAAAATTTTCTCTTAATCATTTAAATATGCTGATTCTACATGTCCCATCCCATTGGGAATTAAAACTGTAATACCTAAAATATATGTTAGTTTACTTCTCACTGTTTCATGAGGATGTCTTTTCAAGTTTTCAGCAAATTTGGTGATATCTTTGACGAAGATCACTTCATTGAGTCACTTAGAAAATATGTAAGGGTTGTAAAAGATCTTCCTGAAGATGTTTTTCTGCGATTCAACCATAATATCAGCATAAATACCAAAACATGAGAACCAAAGCTTTCTCACCCCCAAGTTACTACTTACAACAGGTGCTTCCAAAGCTGTTGGAGCTAGGGTACGTACTCCCTCCTTTTTCTCCTTGACTTGAAGTAGAGTCTGATCTTTGCACTAAGCATCACATAGCACCATGTCTTCACTTATTTCTTGTTCTATGACACAGGGGCTGTGCGTATTGCCCCTTTCTCAAATAGACTGCTCATTCAGTTCCTATGAATATCCAGGCATTGAGATGTTTGACAAACTATAAGGCATTAAGATTTTCTGAACCAATAAGAATTCTTGCAGATAATATGGTTGACCCGAATGATCAAGAGGAGTTTTTTAAGTGGCGGGATGTACGTCTCGGTTCATCTTCCGCTTTGAAGAGGTTTTACTAAAGTTTATCTTGTGTGGACTAATATTACTACTTCTCTCAAGTTGTGATGAGTTATATGTCTAGGACATGGTAGCTTTTTCATGCTGTAATTATGATGGTGGCTCGACGGAGAATAATGCAATGGAAAATGCTCGCGAAAGGAGCTGGAGAGGGAAATTCCACCGACCTGGTCGAGTGATAAATCCTGAGGCTAACCGAAGGAATGGGAGATGCCCTTGACACCTTTGGAGGTTGCAATATTTGTTCCTTGCAATCTTGCTTTTTCCTGAATTGCTTGAGCCCATGCCATGTTTGAGGTTCTGCTGTCTACTAATATACAATTACATCACAGACAGAGAGCGCCCGGTCATATTGGCCAGATCATTTCTAGATTTGTATTGTCTTACTCCTTGAATAGAACAATTATCCTCACCTAATTTATAAGATTGGACTTCATCTCTGATAAAAAATTAGGGGAACTGTATTTGCTTGGTTTATAAGGTATCATGTAACTTATATTTTCTTACTAGTTCAGTTTATACAAGGTCGGAATGATGCTGCGAGGAATGGGATTTGACAACACTACTTCCCTTTATGTTGCATCCGGTAAAATATATAACGCTGAAAAGTACATGACTCCTCTTCGACTGTTGTTTCCATTTCTACAAACAAAAACAAGCTCTAGTTACACCTGAGGAGCTTGCACAGTTCAAGGTACCTTTTTCCTTGATTATTCCAGTCCTCAAACAAATTTTAGAAAGTGTGCCTCCCTTATCCTGTTTGTATTGCATCAAGAAATGGAGGCCAGGTATCAAAGGATAAGTTGGCCTTCTTACACACTCTGTAGGGACATTCATCAAGACTTGCAGCACTGGACTATACTATCTGTCTTCATAGCGAAGTGTTTGTGATGACACAAGGAAGCAATTTCCCTCACTTTCTGATGGGGCACAGACGTTATATGTATGGAGGACATGCAAAGACAATAAAACCAGATAAGCGGAAGCTAGTTCAACTCTTTGACAATCCAAATATCAGGTATATTTTCTTTTTTTTTCTCGAACAACGTAAGAGAGCTGCGCGTCATTTCATTAAGATAGAAGAAAGGCAGGAATGCCAAAAACAAATACAAGAACACCTCACGCACACCCACTACATCACGCCTCCCCATCCTGGAGGCGCTAAAACCCAAACAGAAGAGAAAAAAGAAAGACGACCAGGGAAAGGACCCTCAACAGGCTCCTAATCCCCCAGACTAGACACCGTGACATGAGCTCTTGGATCTTTTTTGCTCCAGCACTGCACCAGAGACTACCTTCATCCCTAACAGCCCTGAGAACTTCCTGAACAATTGGGCCTATGTTGCTCAAACAAGCAAGCATTACAATGCTTCCACAGTTCCCAAGCGACCAAAATGATCAAAGAATTTAGACCCTTCCGCATTTCCTTAGGAGCAGTTGAGATTACTGTCCACCACCATTTTGAAAAACGGAAAGCATCTGGCGCCAAGGCAGTAAGGCCCAACTGAAGAAAGATGCTTGCTCATACTTGTCTAGCAAAAACACAGCCGGCCAAGAGATGGTGACTGTCTTCATCTTGATCACAGAGTGGGCACACATCAGGGTGGGGCAAGCCTCTCTTAGCAAGGTGATCAACCGTCCAACACCGGTTATGGAACACCAGCCAAATGAAAAACTTACAGCGAGGAGGTGCCCAACTCTTCCATATTCTTCTCCAAGGTCCAAATTTGATGGTGCCAATGAAATAAGCACTATATGCTGACTTACTCTTGTAAATGCTGGATTGTGTTAATCTCCACACAAATTGGTCCGGCACATCTTGCCGCAAAAATAGACCATCCACCACCATCATGCGCCAAACCTTTAGGTACTCGAATATAACCTGGACTGTGAGCGCTCCTTCGATGTCATCCACCCATCTTTGGTTTTGGAGAGCTTGGGCTACCTCCTCCTCTTGGCTGTCCGCTTTGAGACAGCACTAAATAAGCTGGGTGCCACTTCAGATATGGTATGACCGTCCAGCCATCTGTCTGTCCAGAAGAGTGTTTGCTCACCGTTCCCAACAATGACGTCCACTGCAATGTTGAAGAGGGCCTGAGCATTGCGAGGGACTTGAGTGGGGAGGCCTGCCCAAAGCCTACTAGGATCAGTTTTCTCAGCCCACAACCAGCAAATCCACAACGCGCAGCCAAGCAGATCCAGATTATGAATTCCAAGACCACCATATTCCAGAGGCCGCTGCACCCTTTCCCAAGAGACCAAACAGTGACCTCCCTTAGCTTGTTCCTGACCCTTCCAGAGAAAACCCCTCCTTTTGTCGATGGTTTTTAGGACCCACTTTGGTAGATCCATGGCAATCAAAAGGTAAATAGGAGCAGCAGTTAACACTACTCGAACCATTACCAATCTTGCCTGCACGGTTCATTAAGGAAGCTTTCCACCCCGGCAAAAATTCTGCCACCTTATCAATTAATGGCAGCAAGACCTCCTTTGTGGCTTTGCCAATTAGCCCAAGATAAGTACAAGGAAAATCCTTGACTGTACAGGACAGGATTTCAGCTATAGTACTTATATCCTCATCAGAACAATGGATGGGTGAAACCGAGCATTTGGACAAGTTGGTCTGGAGACCCGAAACATGACCGAAAATGCCCAGCAGTTCCTTGATTACTATCATGTCTTCTCTCACCGGCCTAAGGAAAACCACTGCATCATCAACATAAAAGGAGACCTGGTGCTGAACCTGTTGATGGATGGCCAAAGGTTTGTAGCAGCTACTTCCGTGGGACATATACAATCATTGCATTCAGAATATTCATGACCAAAATGAATAGCATTGGAGACAAAGGATCTCCCTGTCTTAAACCTCCGTCTATGATAAATTGTCTCCCCTGGCTCACCATTCACTAGAACTTGTGTAGAGGAAGTAGATAACAGCAAACATAAGAGATTAATCCATCGCTGTCCAAACCCAATATGCTTAAGAATTTCCAATAAAAAGGACCAGGAGACCGAATCAAAAGCTTAGATATGTCAAGTTTAAGGAGGATGTGAGCTTCTTTCTTCTTATTCTTGTGCAGAGCCTTGACCATTTGTTGGACAAACATAAAATTATCATGAATTCTTTGACCTTTCACAAAAGCAGTCTGGTTGGGGCTGATCAAAATCGGTAGAACAGGGGCCAACCTATTGGCCATTATTTTTGTTACTAATTTAGCAAAGTTATGCACCAAGCTGATATGGCGAAAATCTGTAACCTGAGAAGCGTCCTGTTTCTTAGGTAACAAGGTAATGAAGGCCGAGTTCAGGAGACGAAATTTGAAGACATGACCTCGATAAATAGCGTCTAAAGCCATCAAAATATCTCCCTTGATGATACTCCAAAAAGATTTATAGAAGTGGTCAGTAAAGCCATCTGGCCCTGGCACCTTGTCCATTGGCATGTCTTTTATAGTTGCCCATACCCCTGCCTCCGTGAAAGGAGCATCTAGTTGAGAGAGCTCAATCTGCTGTATACCCAATTCTGCAAGGTCAACGGTATAAATTGTATCTTCAGCTTTCCCCAGCAGGTATTCTGTCAATGGCGTTAAACCCTTGGCTGGCTGGACCGTGGCTACGGAGTTCGTAGCCGTCGGTCGTCTTCTCCGGTGAGGTTATTCCCCTCGACCGTAGGCTTAGGAATTAGAGAGAGGTATGGCTAATAATCTGCTTGCCTTAATTGTCACGGTTACAAGCATATATAGAGGCATAGCCCAACTAACGGGAGTAACAAACTCCTGAAATTATGGAACTGATAACTCTAAAGGGAAACTAATAATATCCTTCTGCCTTATCTACTCGATCAGCCCGAGCTACCGTGCGCGCGTCCTCCCTGGCCGCGCGTTCCGCTGCTTGGCGTATGTCTCTGGCCCGGCGCCTCCTGGTGTAGATTTGTCCCCACATGACATCTCCCCCTCCGTCGAGACCCAGCTCGTCCCCGAGCTGGAACGTTGGATGCTTGGCGCGGAACGTAACGTTGGATGCTTGGCGCGGAACGTGTCGACGTCCTCCCAGGTGTCCGATGCAGCTGATTGACCTTTCCACTTGACCAACGCTTGGCGCACACCACGTGGAAGACGGTAGCGCACCGCCTGTTCCGGCTCCGGAACAATCGCGCCATGGTGAATCGTCGACAGAGGGGGAGGTGCTGCCGGCGGTGTCCCATGGAATTTCTTGAGAAGGTCGACATGCAACACGTCATGCAGGCGGGCTCCGGCCGGCAAGTCTAGACAGACGACGACGTCATTGATCATCTCGGTGACCGCGGTAAGGCCCGAAATAGCGGGGCTTTAGCTTGCCCGTCGAGGCCTGAGGAAGCGAGGAAGCAGCACGCTGACGCAGACGGAGGAGGACCCAGTCCCCCACTTGGTAGACCACCTGGCGATGTCCGGCGTCGTAGTGGTGCTTCTGAACCTGCTGCGCCTGCTCTAGCCGAGAGCGAATGTCAGCGAGGAACTCGTCGCGCTCCGCTATGCTCCGGGCGACAGCAGCGACCCTCGTGTCGCCGGGCTCGTACGATCGGATTGACGGTGGGTCGCGATCGTAGACGACACGGAATGGCGTGTCGTGCAGAGATGTCTGGTAGGCGGTATTGAAGACGAACTCCGCCCACGGAAGCCAACGCAGCCATTATCGTGGCCTGTCCCCTGTAAAGCAGCGGAGATACATAATGATGACCCGGTTAGCCGCCTCGGACTGTCCATCCGACTGAGGGTGGAATGCCGTAGCCATGTGGAGCTTGGTCCCCATCAGACGCATGAGCTCGCGCCAGAATGTTGACGTGAAGACCGAATCGCGATCCGACACCATTGACTGCGGAACGCCATGCAGACGAACAATGTTGATGAAGAAAGCTTCTGCGACAGACTCGACCGAGTACGGGTGCGCCAGTGCTATAAAATGGCAGTACCTGTTGAAACGGTCCACCACCGTCAAAATGACGGACTTGCCACGCACTTTGGGCAGCGCCTTGATGAAATCCAGCGCTATGTCGGTCCAGACACTGTTCGGCACAGGCAGGGGCATGAGCAGTCCCGCCGGATTCAAGTGTTCCGACTTGTAGCGCTGGCAAACGCTGCATACTCGGACGAAATCCCGCACCAATTGTTTCATGTTAGGGAAGTGGAAATCTCGGCGGAGTCGGTGCAGCGTCCTCTGAACGCCCTCGTGGCCGTCCTCGTGCACCGCCTGCACGATTTCCTGGACCAGGTCGGCGGTAGGCGGTATGTAGAGTCGGTCCTTGTATTGGACCATGCCGTCCACCAGGGACCAGGGCGCGCCGCGTGTGCCGCTGGTGATCTAGCGCAGCGCCACGAGTGCCGGGTCCGAGCCTTGGTGCTGTCGGAGACGAGTGACGAAGTCGAAGCGTGGAGCTGAGAGCGCTAGAGTTGCGGCTTCCTCGCCATCCTCCGTGTCGCGGCGCGAGAGCGCGTCGGCGACCACGTTCACCACGCCGGGTTTGTACTCGACGGCGAAATCGAAGCTTCCCCGCCCAACGGTGCTGGTGCGTCATCGAGAGCCTCTGGTCCAGCAAGTATTTGAGGCTGTAGTGATCTGCCTTCACCAGAAAACGGCGTCCCCACAAGTACGGTCTCCAGTGCCGCACGGCGTGAACAAGGCCGATGAGCTCACACTCGTAGGCAGCGAGTGCACGATGCCGAGGAGCGACCGACCTGCTGAAGAAAGCGATCGGGTGGCCCTCCTGGATGAGGACTGTGCCTAAGCCAAGAAAGGATGCGTCGCACTCAACGGTGAAGGATTTGGCGAAATTCGGCATGGCGAGGATGGGCACTGAAGTTACTACAGATTTGAGGTCGTCAAAAGTCGCGGCCGCGGCGTTGTTCTAGGAGAACCCCTCCTTTTTGAGGAGAGCGGTCAGCGGGGCGGCGACCGTGCCGTAGTTGTGGACGAATTTGCGGTAATATCCCGCCAAGCCGAGGAAGCCGCGCACAGCCCGGGCGAATCGAGGGACATGCCAATCGCGGATGGCCTGCACTTTGGCCGGGTCCATGGCGACGCCGGACGCCGAGATGATGTGGCCAAGGTAGGCGACCAACTGCTCGCCGAACGCGCACTTGCTGTGCTTGACGAAGAGTTGGTGTCTATGGAGTTCAGTGAGCACGACGCGAAGATGGCACAGATGCTCCGCCCATGTCTGGCTGTAGATAAGAATGTCATCGAAAAAGACAAGGACGAACCGCAGCAGAAATGGCCGCAAGACGTCGTTCATGAGCGCCTGGAATGTCGTCGGGGCGTTGCACAAACCGAATGGCATCACCAAAAATTCGTAGAGACCGTCGTGAGTTCGGAACGCCGTCTTGTAGATGTCATCAGGGCGCATGCGAACTTGGTGATATCCCGATCGTAGGTCGAGTTTGGTGAAGAAGCGTGCGTCGTGAAGTTCGTCGAGCAGCTCATCGACAACAGGAATTGGGATTGCGTCCTTGATGGTGAGCGCGTTCAGGGCCCGGTAGTCGACACAAAAACGCCATGCGTCGTCCGCCTTCTTGACGAGGAGTACCGGTGATGAGAACGCCGAGACGCTGCGACGGACAATGCCTTTGTTGATCACTGCGGCGCATTGCCGCTCCATCTCATCCTTGTGTGCAGCCGGGTAGCTATAGGGGCGAACCGCCACTGGCTGTGCATCGGGCTTGAGGGTGATGGCATGGTCGCGGTTGCGCATGGGCGGCAGTCCTTGCGGCTCCCTGAAGACCTCCCCGAAACCGGCAAGGAGCTCATCGAGCAAGGGCGCCGACGTCGCGGACGTACAGGACTCCACCGCCTCCGGGAGCGGCACTCCTGCCCAGCAGATCGTGCGACCTTGGCGCACGAAAGATACGGTGTCCGCGGTGAAGTCCCACGTCAAACGCCCGAGGCTCTCCATCCACTAGGTGCCTAGCACCAAGTCATACCCTGCAAGCGGTAGAACGAACAAGTCGATGGCAGAACTGAAGTCGTTGATGGTGATTGGGGCATGCCGGATGACACCCGGACACGGCACCTTCTCACCGTTAGCCACCGTTGCCGTGAGTCGCGGCCGGGGCAGGTAGCCCGGAACGCCGCCCCGCCTCTTCAGCGATGAAGTTGTGGGTGGAGCCGGTGTCAAGGAGGGTGATGAGAGTCGTCGCGCCCACCACGACGCGGATCTGCATGGTCTTGCCCATGGCGTCGTCGATCTCCACGCCCTCGATGAAGAAAAGGCGCTTGCAGAATCTGTTGTGGCCCCGAGTATACCGTTCATTGCAGTTGAAGCACAGGTTTTGGCGGCGCCGCTCCGCCATCTCGTCCAGAGTGAGGCGTCGCTGGTTCCCTTCGCCGCGGCCCTGCTGGACGACCACCGGGGGGCGGGATGTGGCAGCAGTGGCGGAGCTGCAGGGAGTGCGGGCCGTGGGGCGTATGCGGGAGGCTGACCGCGCGATGGCGCCCGAGGAGGGTGCTGCGCCGTCCGCTTGGACTCCATTAGTTCCACCTGCCGCGCTAAGCTCATAGCCGCCACGAGCGTCTCTGGGCAGTGAATGCGGACGGCGTGGCTGAGTGGTGGAAGAAGCCCCCCGTGAAGAGCTGTACTCGTTGAGCCTCGTCAAGGCGACCTGCGCGAGGCAGGAGGGCCTGAAAACGATTGGCATACTCGACTGTGCTCGTACGCCGGCATTCGGCGAGCTCAAACATTGGGGCAGAACGGAGGGGAGGGCCAAACCGCAGGTTCAGGAGCTCCTTGAATCGCCCCCACGTCGGTGTGCTCTCGTCTTCTTGGAGTTGGTTGTACCACAGCTGCGCGACGTTGTCCATATGGTACGAAGCTCATCCCACGCGTTCCTCTGCCATGGTGCGATGCTGCCGAAAATAGGCCTCGCACTTGTTGAGGAAGAGCATTGGATCTGTCGTGCCATCAAAGCGGGGAAAATCCCACTTTTTGTGTTGCGGCGGCGGGTCCAGGTCACCCGTTCCTTCCGACCGTCGTCTGCCGCCGTAATCCGACGTCGAGTCAGATTTTTCCTTCAAGGCGGTCACTTCTGCCTTCATGTTTTGGAACTCCGAGGTGAGGGATTTCAGCGACGCAAGCACGTCGGCGAGGGTAGGTTCGGTCATGGTGGCTGGCGATGTTGCGGAGGCGGTGGAAGATTGTGGTGACGGCGGCTGCTGAAAATGGCGGCTGTTGGAGGCTGCGGAAGAGTTGCTGACTCGGGATGGTGAGGATCGTCTAGATTGCGATACCAGGTTGTCAAGGGCGTTAAACCCTTGGCTGGCTGGACCGCGGCTATGGAGTTCGTAGCCTTCGGCCGTCTTCTCCGGTGAGGTTATTCCCCTCGACCGTAGGCTTAGGAATTAGATAGAGGTATGGCTAATAATCTGCTTGCCTTTAATTGTCACGATTACAAGCATATATAGGGGCATAGCCCAACTAACGGGAGTAACAAACTCCTAAAATTATGAAACTGATAACTCTAAAGGGAAACTAATAATATCCTTCTGCCTTATCTACTCGATCAGCTCGAGCCAGCCGTGCGCGCGTCCCCCCTAGCCGCGCGTTCAGCTGCTCGGCGTATGTCTCTGGCCCGGCGCCTCCTGGTGTAGACTTGTCCCCACATGACATTTTCATAAAAGTCTAGCACAACTGCTTGCTTGTCCTCTTGGGAAATTGCTATCTGATCACCAACATTAAGCTTGGGTATGAAATAATTCTTCTTCCTGAACCTTGCTTGCTGATGGAAGAAGGCTGTATTAGCGTCGCCATCTTGGAGATAGAGGATACGGGACCGCAAGCGGGCAATGGTTCTTTCAAGGGAGGCCAGGCCAAGGCAGTGTAGTTTAAGCTTCCTCCGGAGCCACTCCTGTTCAGAGAGATCCCTTGAATCACGCTCAATTTCCAGTCGATGTAAGATTTCTTTGGCCATTTCCATCTGAACTTTGATGTTGCCCACCTTCCTCTGACCCCATTTCTGCAGCCCTTTACTGAGCCTTTGCAATTTCAGAAATAAGCGCTCAACTGCACAATTTGAAGACACAGGAGCTTCCTAATTCTGCTTCACCGCATCCAAGAAGCCCGGTATTTTGGTCCAAAAACTTTCAAAATGGAACCGACGCTTACCAGCAGTCTTCACTTTGAGGCCAAATATGAGGGGGTAGTGGTCAGACACTCCTGCTGTCATGCTTTGCAGAATTGACTCTGGAAATAAACCATCTCAATCAACACAGCAAAAGGCTCTGTCCAGCCTAACCAAAGCTGGGGACTGCCGCTCATTAGACCAAGTGTATTTCCTTCCAAGCAGGGGGGGATCTCCTTGACCTCCATATCATCCAAGAAGCGTCTGAAACTTCTTATCATCTCTCTATCCAGGTTTGCATTGTTGTTGTCAGCAGCCTGATAGATGAGATTAAAGTCACCTGCTACTAGCCAAGGGCCACTGCAGATCGCCCTGATATCCCTGAGTTCCTGCAGGAAGGACACTTTCTCATCGTCTCCCTGTGGTCCATAAACTCCAGTGAACTTCTGGCCTTCTTGCTCAGCAAATTGAATTCCATTCATCCTCGTAAAGTTTCATAAACTGTCAATGAATGTGGTTTGAAATTCATCCACATGTAGCCATTTTTGTGTCCAAGATGACGGTCATCTGACGACCCTTATTTCATAAAGGTTTGGCCAAACATGATTGCCTCTGTGTTTATTCTAATCTAATTACAGTATACCGAATCCTTTATGTGCATGCTGACACTGACATATATTGAAATCTTCTGTAACTGGTTACTTTCTTTTAGTTCTGAATACCTGCAATGGGCAGAACATGAAAGGGTTTATGAATTTTTTTTTCGTAATCATCATCTAGTTGTGGAGTATCAAAGTTAATCTTGTACGTAGATGGGATCGATTCAAGCACCACATGCAGGACATGCGTCGGCACAGTGAGATGAAAGGTTTCGCATTAAGGAAACCACAGGAATCCATGTACACCCTTCCTATGCCTGACTGCATGTGTCAGCAAGCTGAAGCACGATCAAGGGACACGGCAAGGACCTAGGCATGTTCCACCCTTCTTCTAACTTGTAAGCAGGCACATTAAGCAAAGGAAAAAATAAATATTGGTTTGAGCGTAGAAGAGAATATAGAGATTTCAAATTATATGGCCCTTGATATGAATCCCTTCCTCAAATAATAGAGGTTCATCAGTGAGTATTTGTATATGTGTGAAGAAGGTACTCCGCAATCTATTGTACTTGTATATTGTGCTGGATAACTTACAAAGATTTTTTTCTTCTTATGAGATTAATCTCCAGCGTGAGCTCAATCATTTTGATTGTGTAAATTTAGAGCCATCCATCTGTAGCATGGACTCGTTCTGTCGGCATTCCAAATTATTGCATCAAATGGCTGCAATGGAACTGGAAATTTGAGGGAAATAGCTTCCTCTAGACAGTACATGGGAAAAGTCTTGTTCATACGAGATCTGAAATAAACCTTTTTCTTTAATGTATTCAAAACAGCACTCATTGATTTGTAATTCTGAAAGACCAAGAGTATGCTTATAATTAAATGACCAACCAATCTGAATAATTACATATATCAATGCCAATTCTTGATATTCACAAAGGCTAACACACACAGGCAAAAAAAAAAAAAAATTCAAACTGCTGCCGAACATTAATCCAAATAGATACTTCGTACTCTACCCGGGCCAGTTTGGAAGCTTGGTACAGGGCCGGCCCTATAGAGGCGGCAAGGGGGCAGCTGCCCTGGGCCTATAAAGGTATGGACTTCTAAGATGCACCAAGTATATCTCTATAAAACTAATTCTGGGTCCAACCTTGGCCAGGGACAATGGCCAACTTTTTTTTTGCTTCACAATTATACCCTTTTTGGTTTGAATTCAGAAAATGGGCCCTTACCTCGGCGTCATCATTATTGACGCTGAGGTTACACGTCTTGGTGCCAATATAAATAGCGCCAAAATCTCGTTTCAATCGCTGAGTTGGTGCTTACGTGTTAGGGGGTCGGCGCCGTGATCATTAGCACCGACCCCCCTATGCTTGAGCTGCCTCCTGCTGGTATGGCAACTTTGCTACGGCTCTAGCTTCATTTTTAATTTTCTATTTTACTATTTACTCCTGTACTGCTCGTCCATTTTCAACGACGACTCCTGCTGCAAACTGTCCAGAGTGATCTGACATGAGGTGCAGTCACGATGAGGATGACAAACATCTCGCTCCAGCAAGGTCTACTGCACCTCCCAATGCAAGGATGGAGCTCGATCTGACATCTGTAGCGTTACTCTAAAATATGTATACACGAATAATTGACAAAATAAAAATATAATAATGTTTGAATAAATATATTACATTGAAGTAAGATCTACCTATATAATATATAGAAACCATAACAATGTACGTGTAGCTAACCATTAAACATTAATATTGTTTACATAATTATAGCCAAACCTTAGTTTGATTGACTTAGTGACTTCAATTAGAATTATATTTTTAGAATGTTTTCCTATCTTATTCCCTATTTTAAACTCCACTTTACAAATATTATTATTAACAGTACAAATTATCTATTTTACACAATCTACTGAACCTTTATAATTCGAGCCCGTCATAGCCTATAGATGCATATGCATGCACACATATCAGCATATGCCACCATTGGTGCTGCAAGCAGAGCATGCATACATGTGTACGGTACAGTTGTATTGGTACTAGCTGGCCGGGATTGGATAGGCCACCATTGGAGCTAGCTGGCCGGGATTGGATAGGCAGTGCGTGGCCAAACAAGGAAAAAGGAGGCATATGTGCCGGACGAGTACTACAACTATACCATGAAGAAGGGTCTGCACAGTAGAAGGGTCTTGGCACACTAAAAAATGAGGAGCCTTACTTGATCCTTTTTATTGCTTATATGCATGTCGGTCGCTGTGTTGGTAAATAAAAACGAGGTCGGCGCTAATGCTCATGGCGCTGAGCTTTGGCCACGTAAGCGCCACATATGCACGGTGAGTAGGTACTTCGCGCGTCATTTATATTGGTGCCGAGACGTGTAACTTCGGCGCCAATAATGACGGCGCCGATGTAAGGGTCCATTTTATGAATTCAAATCAGGAAGGACGTAGTTGTGAAAATCTTTCGTAAAAAGGACCAAAAAGTAAAAAAGTTGGGGACAATGGCCATGTAGCTTGGAAAAAAAGAGCCATACGATGGACTTGAACGGTCCACGTAGCTTGCCAAAAAATATGTGTGATATCCGGCTACATAGCAGCTCCTAGAGAGATCTACAGCCTACCGCGTGTCAAGTTGCTGGAAACTTACATGGACTCATTAAAAAAATACGAATAGCCGAAGAGCCGCTTGTGTTTCATCCTTGGGCTCATTAAAAAAAGGAAGAGCCGCTTGTGTTTCTTCATGTACACAGCTTGCTTCGTTCTCAAAGAGCGCTTCTGGTAGAGACATCTAGGCGAAGGAAGGCTGCGGTGGTGAGCGTTGATTGTTTCTACACATCGATGATCATGGTGTCCGCTTCCAAGTGCTTACGCTGAGGTGAGATTGAGATTTGATTTCTTCCTCATTCTTACTATTCAGTTCAAGTTAGGGTTTCAAACTTTTTAATCTGCATTTGCGATACGATTGGAATCTTTTTCTAACGACGTATCGGCGTACGGTACCAGCACTTTCTTCTACACATCACGTTCTTGGATCTCCTCTGTTCTGCGACATCCAAATCTTCGCCTCACCCCCCAACACTGCCGTGGTGGTTTGGCTACGACATCGTACGATACAACAGAATTTGCTTCTCCGTTATTGTGGGCAGTGCTATTGTAACACCTCAGTTATTTATCTCCCGTTAAACTGCGAATATGGAATTCAGCACAGGATGTCGATGAGAAAGGTAATCTCAATATCCTGATTATTTTCGCCTATCACGATTTTGATATCGTGTCTGTCTCCATCTATCTAAATTGTCCTAATTTATTTTGCAAAATTCAGACTTTAGTAATCTTTCGAAATATTGAATCCAATATCGTTTGGGTTGAGCCCTCAATGTCTTGCCCAAACTCTAATCCTTGAAATCAGATCTGGTTCCTTAAACTTTGTTTGAAATTCTTTCACGCTTGTGTTGCACGTGTCTCTCCGTGACCTGGCATCATGATGCGTGGCAGGTGCTAACCGGTGTCTAAACAGCGCACAACCTCATGCTCACATGAACGATGCGTAACGTCGCTTCTGAAAGGATCAAAATTTCGATGCCGCATCGATCTCGCGTATTTATTTCGCGAAATGTTGAGTCTTTTGTCTGTTTAAAATTTATGGATTAAGAGAACATGAATTTGGAATCTCGATCCACTCGTGTGATTGTTGTCCTAAGCAAATATTATTAGAACTCGACGACAACAATATTGATGCAAAATTAAATCGGATTGAGATAATTAGAACCAAACTGAGTTTCCGTAATTAATCTATTTTCCTATTCGGATTGCCGATGAAATTATTTGATTTCAAATCAAATCGAATACAGCCTAAAATATGGAAGCTGATCTCGGTTGGTTCGGCCTGTGTGTTTTTTCGCCTAGATCAATATATTCATATAAATAGCTGGTAAAACTTTATCTGATTCTGGGAGTATCCATCAATCAAACACCATCCAAATATTGTCGTCAGTCTCGGTTTGGTCCAAACCATTTTTTGTATCTTCAAAATCCTAGTTTCTGAAACTGTATTTATCTGTGTATATTTGTATAAAAAAAGAGAGAAATCAAAAATGAAATTCTCTCTTTATTATCTCATGCCACTCATTGGGTGGTCTTATCCCCTATGTATTTAGTTTTCTTGATTCTTTATTCAATTGTGTTTGTTGTGTGGAGAATTCCTTTACGACAATTTATCTCTCCATTGTTTTTTCTTTTGTTATTTAGGAATAGTTGTTCTCTCTGGAAACCACCGTATTCATTAGCCCCACTCGACTGTCCAACCCAGTGGCAAAGTGGACGGCCAAGTCACTCCAGCAACCATGTCCTCCAGAGAACCTGTAAAAATTATGCCACAAGCAAGGCTGAGTATACTAATACTCAGCTAGACTTACCCGGTGTGAGGAGTCTACTCCTCTACCTCTAGACATGCAGCTATTTGGCTGAGGGGTTTGGTTGCCAAAAGCACTAGCTGAGTCTAAAAATCAAGTTTTAGCTTTTCAAGTTTTAGTGTGACTCTCTTGAGACTGAATGTGTACCTAGCTAATCATACATGGTATCAAACATTTAGCAATCAACATCTTTTGCCACGTCAACTCATTTCCACTTATTACTCAATGCAGTACAATGGATCAAGCAGTCTCATTAGCTGCGAGAAGCAGACGATTCGAATCGAATTTTTATCCTTGCAAGGTAAACCTAAACACACGACGTGGCGAGGCACTCCATCCCCACACACATCAACCGTCCCCATCGATTCCCCGTCAGCAGAGAGGGGCTCACCGCCTTGGCGTACAATGCCTCACTGACCCCGACTGCCGTCGTGCAGTGACCGCACTTGTACCCACCATTACCGGAATGGGAGACCACGTCTCAGGTCGCGTGAGGAGGGCAATCTGCTACCAGGTTCAATCAGGTACTAGGCTTACCGATTTACCATATTTCTCGGCATATGTTTAGTACGTTCAAACACTTGACACAGGTATCCGCACGTTAATCCTTATTCCAATTTCATCTCGTAGACCACGCATCCCCATGGATCCGTGTCCACAGACCATCATCATTCTGATATAAAAATGGATACATTCAATTCCTGACCTCGCGCGAGTGCTAGAAAAATCACTCGACTTCTACCGAGATCCCTAATTAGTAAAGCAGCTACTCGACCTAGCATACTAGTATCCATCTCAAAGGGAAAACCTGAGGTAAAGCAACTAGGGTTTCAGGCAACTCCTACACTTAAGTGCACAGTACAAGCCTACAATCAATAAGTGTAGTAAAATAATATATAGAACTACTTATGCATAAAACCGGGGCTTGCCTTCCGAAGCTAGGGCACGCAGATCCTCGATGGTAGGTTCTGGTGCTGGATCCTGGGCTACCTCCTGAGCAAGTCCTTGCTTCGGCACGAGGATGTACTCTCCGTCCGCGAGGTTGCAATCTATAGAATGCAATGAATAAGATATATGTATGCTATGATATGCGGAGTTTAGTAGCCATTATGCATAGTGAAGAAAAACTAGGTTAGTTGATGACTTAGGGTTTCCTTGTTACCAGAAGCTCCTAGTGGTTTATGCTCATCAAGTTAGGTTTGAGGTTTTGCTTAGAGTTAAACATAGTGGATTAAGATTTGGATTGCCCTTTAAAGGTTCTCTTTGGTATTCAAGGGTTTTGCTGATTTGGTCAAGGTAACATTAATCTCCACTACTAATTCCTCTCTTTATTTGCTTTTTATGCTTTTAAGGTGGGTTTGGACTACAACAGTGAATTAAAAATCTCCAAAAATTCTGAAAAATTACAATGGGTTAATATTGGTCACTGTAGTCTGTCCTATAAAATTTAGGTCAAAATAAATGATTTATGCCCTGGACAAAAATAACAGAAGTTGGGGCAGAGGGGTTACTTTGCACTACAACCCTCATCTAGGTGTGGGTTCTGTACTAAGGGTTATTTTTGCTGGTATCTATGGGTAATAACATGCTTCTGTGCCAAAAATGATAAAGAGTTACTTAGTGATTATTCAGTTATGAATTTCTAAAGTTCAATGCCAAAAAGACACTTATACTAACTTGTTATTTGAAAAATATCAAACAACAGAACTCGGCATCCAGAGGATCAACCGCATGAGAGAATGTCGGCGGGTGATGACTCATGAAATCTCGGTGCTTATCTCTGGCCGGGGGTGCATACTGCTGCTGCTGGGGTTGCTGATTCAGCTGGTTCTGTTGTAATTGCTGAACAGCTGCAGTGAGTCCTTGCAGAATCTGCATCTGGGCGGCGATGAACTGCTCCATATTGGGATTTGGTGGTGGTGATGGTGCTTGTTGACCACGCTGGTTCCGGTTGTTAGGTCCTTGACGTGGGTTCACCATCTGATTGGTTAGGAAGTGAAATCCTTAGAAAAGTGAGGAGTAGAAAAGATTCTAGAGGGAAAATAGCTTAAGTTTTAAAAATTTTATATGTTCTTATGGCCATCATTCCATAAGACCATAGCACTCAAACAAAGATGCAAATCAAACATTTCAACCAATCACCATCACATGGTTGTTATTTATTAATATAAAAACTTAAAGAGAGTTTCATCGTCTAACGCGAAGTATAACTTATTACATCATAGTCCAAAAACTTAAAGCAGCCTAGTGATGGATCCGGGCTCTCCATAGCGCAGCCTCTTGCGGGGAGGAGACAGCGCCACGGTAGGGACCTGGGCTTCTGGTGGATCCAGTCCTTGTAGTTGGGCTTCCAGGGCTGCAATCCTGGCGTGGGCATTCTCCAGCCCCAAGTGCACCCTGTAGAGGTCCAGGGTGGCACTGTCCAGGTCGGTGTTGAGACCGGCCACTACACCAGCTAGGGTGTTGAGGCGGTCCTCACCAGGTTCACCTGGGACAATGCTGGTCTGGCTTTCTCCACGCAGACGCTGAGGAAGATGCCTGAACCTCATGTTCTGCAGCTACTGCCGGTAGGTGTGGCTGAGCGACCACAGGGTCCGACGGGCAGCATCGCTGACCGAGGCAGCGTAGGTGGACAGTGGTATCAGGGACTCGTGAGCAGACAGAGTCCTGAATCCCCTGTCACCTGCATCCATCACCCTGACGTGGATGTGAGTGATGTAATAGCAAGCCCGGGGAGGCTCGCTCACTCGCCTCGTCTCGTACAGGAGGTGGACGTAGGTGCCTAGCGCGTGCAGCACCTCCTGCAGCAGGTTGGGGAAGTGCCCCGTCTCGAACATTGACGTGTAATGTTCGACAACAGGACCAAACCCCATGAAGTTGTCCTGCTGGGCGTAGTCAGCTTCCTCGTTGACGTGTCCGTCTTCTCCATCGTCTTCGTCGTCGTCATCCTCGTCATCACCGTCTCCGGAGTCGTCTTGGTCGTCGCCTCCAAGTGTAGGTGCTTGGAAGGCTGGTGCCGACGATGCTGACGTCAATGACCCAGCTGCGAAGGCCAGGGACTCGGCCAACGGTGTCCTCCAGGTTGATTACATTCTCCACTCGGACGGGAGGGAGATCTGCCGGAACTTCCTCGACTACCACTGGGTAGACCGGATCTGCCGGGGTTGAGGGGCGTAGCTGGTGTTGACGTGGGTAGTTTGGAGAGTGCGAACCATCTACAAGAGAAGTGTCAACTCAGTTGAATTTCAAAGAGGTAAGACTGATAAAGGAATTTATAGGAATGAAATTAGCAAGTTTTGAACAATTAGGCTTTCCATTTCTAACTAATCTAACGACCTAGGGTCAGCATGCCTCTGATACCACTTCTGTCACCCGGTTCCAGGGGGTAGAACCGAGCGCATACCATGTGTGTGCCAGGATCCATTTCCACACATATGTTGACGTCACAAGTGTAATATATCAAAAGACAATGCAATAAAGGCGTAAAGAGAGTATAATACTTTATTACATCATCTGAAACATTGTATCTTGAACAAGTATCATATCAAAGTAAAGCGGAAATAAACAACTGGGCAATCTTCCACAGGAAGTTGACCGGCGCATCGTTAGACTTAGAATTCCTCGTCGATAAATTCTCCATCAAAGTCTCCAGCATCACCCTCTGATCAAAATATTAGCAAGGGTGAGCTCACTTATGGTCGGGGCTCAGCAAGTTGGGGAAAAATTAATGCACGTATAACAAGGTGAGGCTAAGTCTGAGCAGTAAGCATTTTAGTTGGTCAATATTTTATTAACAACACCTGTCTTACTAATAAGTGTGAATCCCAAATATCCCATTTAAACAAAGGAATATGAGTCTAGCAAAAACACTTAAGTGAAACCACTTAAGCAAATTATTGGCAGATCATCGGATCTCAATTTATGTCCATCTTTAAGTTCAATTATCATGTGAGGAGTCCAGGTCGCCCATAACCGGGAGCACGGCTGATATATCAGTTTTACACTCTGCAGAGGTGGTACAAGTTTACCCACAAGCCATGTATCCCATCTAGCCCGGGTTGATCGGACCCTTAGAACTGCCGAGGTGAATTGGATCCATTATGAGGTTTTCACAAAATACACTTAATACGAAGCAACCCGCTAAGGTTTCTAAGACGATGGTGGTGGCCCCCTGGGTGAGGTACCTTAGCCAAGAATACGACCCCATGTTAACTTGGGCTGCCAGCACCTACCGCTCCCCCTCTTGCCCATCTTTCAGGTAAGGTTGCTAGGCACTAAGCATATAGAGCTAATTACCAAAGCCAGAGCCATGATCGCACTCGTGGTAGCACTGTTATCCTGGATGGTCACTCCATGTTCCAGTTAATTTGAAATAATATTGTTTTAACCATTGGGTTAATGTCATAATGCCAATTAAATCTTTAGAACATTAAAACCAATTAATGAGTGACATTAAGAAATCATTAAGTTGAGCGGTAGCACAAATTTTGCACAGCTTAATAATTTTCCCAGGTTAAACAGGGAATACCGGTAGTAAATCTAGGAAATCCTTAATTAGGTTATCCCATCAAATTATGCAATATATCAAAAAGTAAACATTATTATATGCAATGAATAGGTACAAACAGAATATGCAGAGGGAGGATCCACTTGCCTTGCTCAAGCGAGTCCTGCGGATCGTCCTCGAACGAAATTGGTTCGCCTACCGCACAGTCGGCTTCTAATAGAGTCGCATAGCGCACATACAAAAATAAAACATAAACCAATAAACAAACATGCACCATTTCATAAACATACACCAGTACGTCATTAAACACACATTAACATATCGCACTAATCACATCTTAAATTCGTCCTAATCGCATAACTACTTATTAATTCAATTATAGCTATTAATGTGAATCCTAATGGTGAATTTATAAGTGGGTATAATAAATACAGTTTAAATATATTTTAACATCATTAATGAAAATAAATAATACTTATTGTCTTTTAATGCTAATAAATGAATTAATACCTTTTATTACTTCTAACTCCAATTAGTTAGTATAGCAAAAATGAATTTAATAATATTAATATTCTAAAAATCTACATAAATTGGTAATTAGGCTTTTTATAACACAAGTGAGAATATTTTTACATAAACTAGTATTTTGCTTAATCTAAAAATCTAAGTGCTCAATTTGCGAACAAGATTATTTAACTAGCAAAAATCTATTTTCCACACTACCGGTGATATTTTCTCTTTTCTTTCTAAAAGAAGATATTAATTAAATAATCGGATAAATCATCTAAAAATCCTATTTTATTCATATGACATGCGTTCTACACCATTTTTCTAAATCCACTTAAAATGCACCTATAATTCTCCAAATAGTTTCTAGAATTTATCGCGATCAAATTTGACTATAAATTCTTATCTAGTGTTTTTACCACCAACGTGTGACTATTAAATCTACGTCATATTTCTCTAAGCCAAAATTAACGCGTCGATTAACATGAAATAACACGGTGCACTACTAATCGTATATCTCTAATAAATTCCATAACGCACACATATACATAAATCGGAATCACATGTGTTCATATTACAACAAACAAAATATACAACTCATGAATCGAATCAAAAAGTACTTTATAAAATACATAAAATAAATTTGGCTCGTCATCAACCTCGGGTTCGTGCGTGTGACGGGGATGGATCGACGGGTTTCGGCCGGACGGAGAGCAAGGCTCGACTACGGACGGCGAGTGCGTGGCTCCGGTGAACTCCGTCGACGAACGACACACTCCAGCGAACTACGGGCTCCGTGAACTCCGGCGACGAACGACAACGAACGACAACGACACTAGCGATGAGCGAGGAGTGATAGAGAGAGAGACAAACTCGAGTAGGGAAGAAGGGAGAGGGCTCTGCTGCCTTTTATAGAGAGAGGGAGGGAAAGAGTCTGCCAGGAAGTTGAATGGGGCGCTGCTGCCTTAATGGCCATCACAAGCGTCAGTTACAAGGAGAATGATGGAGAGGAGGGAGAAAGAAACGGTAGAAATCAATCTCCATTAACACAAGAAACAGTCGCGGCATCGTTGGGCTCGGTGTCGCTCGTGCTGGGGCTCGGCGGCTGCTGTGCACGGCGGCGTCGCGTGCGGCGTAGTGCTTGCGCGCGCGAGGCAGTGTGCGCAGGGGCCGGCGTGGCTCGCGCGGCTTTGCCAGGGAGCGCGCGCGGTGTGCAGGGCGGGGCTTGCGCGGTGCCGCGGCTCGGCGGCCGGGCTGCTCATGCGTGGGTGGCGGCTGGGGGCTCGATCCTGTGCGCGCGCGTGTGAGGGAAAGGGCAGAGAGATGAGGGAGATGAGAGGAGAGAGAGAGAGAATAGAGAGAGGGAGGAGTGTGAGCGGCGGCGGCTGCTGGCAAAAGCCAGGGAGCGCGCGCGCAGTGCTCGGTTTAGGGTTTGGGGCATGGGCCCCAAGTGGGCCGGCTGTTGGTTTAGTTTTTTTATTCCGAAATGCTTATTTAAAGAGCTCAAAAATTCATAAAAAATTTACCAAAAATATTTATAAATAGAATACTTGTTTTTAGACTAATAATTACTATATTTCTTAATTATTATTTAATTACTAGGATCTCTTTTTACGAATACCTGATAATAAACATCCGATAATCAATCAAGCGCACACAACGAAAATTGATTCAAAATGCAAATAAATAATTAAACACTTAAAAAAAATTATAACCCTAATTAATATAATAACTAAATTCATTATTTTAATTGATGGCTTTTATGGTGTTACAAACCTACCCCTCTTAAAAGAATCTCGTCCTCGAGATTAAGAAACTTCCGAGAATAGCTGAGGGAATTCTGCTCTGAGTTCATCTTCTCTTTCCCAAGTGGCCTCATCTTCCGAATGATGGCTCCACTGAACCTTGCACATGTTAATGACTTTACTCCGTGTAATTCTGCGAGATGTTTCCAAAATTCTGATCGGGTACTCCGAATAGGTCAAATCCTCATTAACATTCAGTTCTTCCATGGGTAACTGTTCTTTTGGTACTCTTAAGCACTTCTTGAGTTGTGATACGTGAAATACGTCATGCACATCTGATAATCTATCGGGTAGCTCTAACTGGTAGGCTACTTCACCTTTTCTTTCCAAAATCTTGAATGGGCCAATATAGCGAGGTGATAATTTTCCTTTAACCTTAAACCTTTTCATTCCTCTCATCGGTGAAACCTTAAGGTAGACAAAGTCTCCTACTTCAAACATCAACTCTCTTCTTCTATTATCAGCATAGCTCTTCTGTCTTGACTATGCTGTCTTCAAATTTTCTCTGATAATCTACACTTGCTTTTCCGCTTCTTGGAGAATTTCTGGACCAAATACTTGACTTTCTCCAGTCTGATTCCAATAAAGCGGTGTTCTACACTTTCGTCCATAAAGTGCTTCAAATGGTGCCATTTTTAGACTTGCCTGATAACTGTTGTTATACGAAAATTCTGCATAAGGCAAACTTTTATCCCAGCTTCTACCATGCTTTAGAGCGCAAGCTGTTAGCATATCTTCCAACACTTGGTTTGTTCTTTCCGTTTGCCCATCCGTCTGCGGATGATAAGCTGAACTAAAATTTAGCTTGGTGTCCATGGACTCATGTAGTCTTTTCCAAAAGCGCGAGGTAAATTGGGTTCCTCGATCTGATACGATCTTCTTCGGTACTCCATGCAGACAAACAATCCTTGACATGTATAATTTTGCTAACTGGGCTCCCGAGTAAGTTGTCTTCACAGGTATAAAGTGTGCTACTTTAGTTAACCTGTCTACTATGACCCATATTGAATCATACCCATCTCGAGTACGGGGTAGTCCAACTATGAAATCCATACTGATTTCTTCCCATTTCCATTCAGGTACCTTGAGAGGTTGTAGCAATCCTGCTGGTCTTTGGTGTTCAGCTTTAACTCGCTGACACATGTCACATAATGCAACATGAGTAGCAACATCTCTTTTCAAACCGTACCACCAATACTTTTCCTTAAGATCCTGGTACATCTTTGTACTTCCAGGGTGAATAGAGTAAGCTGAATCATGAGCTTCTCTCAAAATAAGTTGGCGCAAGTGCTCGATTTCGGGTACACAGATTCTCTTTTTAAACCATACTGTGCCTTGTTCATCTTCTGTGAAATCTGGGGCTTTACCCAAACCAATCAAAGCTTTAATTTCCTTAATTTTCTCATCAGACTCTTGTCCTTTACGAATCTCTTCTTCCAAAGTAGATTCAACTTCCATCACCGTTGCTTCTACATTATTGAGAAATCCAAGGTTGAGTTGTTCCATTTCCCAGCACAATTCCTGTGACATCAAATGAGTAGTGATGTTGTTCACTTGACCCTTACGGCTCAAAGCATCAGCTACTACATTTGCCTTTCCGGGGTGATATTGTATCTCCAAGTCATAGTCCTTAATCAACTCAAGCCATCTTCTCTGTCTGAGGTTGAGTTCTTTTTGAGTGAATATATATTTCAAGCTTTTGTGATCCGTGAAGATTCTGCACTTGTTTCCAATCATATAGTGCCTCCAAATCTTCAAAGCATGCACTACGGCAGCTAGTTCCAAATCATGCGTAGGATAATTCTTCTCATGCTTCCTCAACTGTCTTGAAGCATAAGCTATCACTTTTCCTTCTTGCATTAGCACACATCCAAGTCCAAGGTGTGATGCATCACAATACACATCAAATCCCTTGTGGATGTTTGGCATTACCAATATTAGTGCAGTGGTTAACCTTTTCTTGAGTTCTTCAAAACAATTCTGGCAAGATTCATCCCATTTGAACTCTTTGCCTTTCTCCAGTAGAGAGGTAAGTGGTTTTACTAACTTGGAAAAACCTTCAATAAATCTTCTATAGTATCCTGCTAATCCAAGAAAACTTCTGATCTTGGACGCATCCTTGGGTTGCTTCCAATTTAGTATCTCACTTATCTTTCCTGGGTCCACTTTAATTCCACCATCGGTAACAATATGCTCTAAGAAAGCAACTTCCTTCAACCAAAAATCACACTTCGAGGATTTTGCGTACAGTTGGTTGTCACGAAGCTTTTGTAGGACTAGCCTTAGATGATCTTCGTGTGTTTCTTCATTCGGAAAATATATCAGTATGTCGTCAATGAATACGACCACAAACTGATCCAGATATTCCATAAATACTTTATTCATCAAGTTCATGAAGTATGCTGGTGCATTAGTCAGTCCAAACGACATGACCAAAAACTCATATAATCCATAACTCGTCGTGAAGGCTGTCTTGGGTACATCTTCTGCTCGAATCTTTAACTAATGATATCCCGATCTCAGATCTATCTTCGAGAATATCTTAGCTCCTTTCATTTGATCGAATAAATCTTCAATCCGAGGTAATGGATATTTATTCTTGATGGTTACTTCATTCAAACTTCTATAATCAACGCACATTCTCCTTGAACCATCCTTCTTGTTCACAAATAGCACTGGGGCTCCCCAAGGGGATGAACTTGGGCGAATGAAACCTTTTTCTAGTAATTCTTCTATTTGTTTCTTCAGTTCTACTAAATCTTTGACATCCATTCTATAAGGTCTTTTCGAGATAGGTGCGGTTCCGGGTACTAATTCAATAGAAAACTCTATATCACGGTCAGGTGGCATACCTGGTAATTCCTCTGGAAATACGTCTGGGTATTCACACACCACTTTGATATTTTCCAAGGGCTTTTCTTCCAAGTGATTGATCACTGTCTTCCCTTTTTCATCTGTTGACTTGTCTATGTTAACTTGGATTCTTTCACCTTGAGGACTTGTCAACATAATTGTTCCATTGGCACACCGTATCACTCCATCACAACTTTTCAACCAGTTGCATCCAAGAATCACATCAATCCTGTTGGATCCTAGGACCACTGGGTCGACTGTAAAATCTATTCCTTGAATCCTGATATTAACATGAGGGCATAAGTGTGTGGCCTTCATGTCACCTCCCGGTGAACTAATGTGTAATATCCTCTTCAGAGGGTACTTAGGTATGTTATGTTTTTCCACAAATGACTCAGTTATAAATGAATGTGATGCTCCAGAGTCAAATAAAACTGATGCAGGTATGGAGTTAACAAGGAACATACCATACACTATGTCGGCATCCTCAGGCACTGATTCCACAGTTACGTGATTGACCCTTCCTCTGCTCTGGTTCTGCAGTGTCTTGTTCTGGGCAGATCCACGAGCGGGGGTGTTCTGGTCATTCCTCTGATTATTCCCTTTCTGGGGTGTTCGCTGGTTGCGCCTTGGGCAGTTGTTGGCATAGTGGCCTAGCTCACCGCACTTGAAACATCCATTGGGTTGGACAGGTGCGTTGTTTCTGGCCTGCGTGTTACTGGCGCCACCTTGACGGTTCTGTGAATTTCCGCCAGACCTCTGGTTGGTCTGGGAGTTGCTCCTTTGCTGGTTCTAGTTTTGATTATTTCTCTGGCTTTGTTGTCCAGAGCGTTGCACTTGGTAATTGTTTCCACCCTGATTTCCAGAGCGGAACTGCGAACCTTGAGCATTATTCGGACGAGTGTTCCTGCTTGACTGACCTTGGAACTTCCTTTTATGGTCAGATAATTCCTTCCTTTTGCTCTCATGGCCAATTGCCTTGTTCAGCAGTGTCTGGAAGTTGGGAAAAGTGTGACTCTGAAGTTGATAGTTCAGAGGTCCAATCAATCCTTCTAGGAAACGCTCTTGGCGCTTCTCATCAGTGTCCACTTCTTCTGGTGCGTAGCGTGCAAGCTGAGTGAAGCGATCACGATACTCACTGACAGTCATATTCCCTTGAGTAAGGGAAAGGAACTCCTTCTTTTTCAGCTTCATTATTCCAGAGGGGATGTGGTGAGTGCAGAAGTTCTCTTGGAACTCCTGCCAGGTTATGGTATCTGCGTTGGGATGTGCCGCTGTGAAGGCATCCCACCAATCGGACGCAGCTCCCTCGAGTCTTCCCGAGGCGTACAAGACCTTCTCCCGGTCGTTGCACTGAGTTATGTACAGCTTCTTCCCAATGACTTTGAGCCAGTCATCGGCATCCAGGGGATCAACCGCATGAGAGAATGTCGGCGGGTGATGACTCATGAAATCCCGGTGCTTATCTCTGGCTGAGGGTGCATACTGCTACTGCTGGGGTTGCTGATTCTACTGGTTCTGTTGTAATTGCTGAACAGCTGCAGTGAGTCCTTGCAGAATCTGCATTTGGGCGGCGATGAACTGCTCCATATTGGGATTTGGTGGTGGTGGTGGTGGTTCTTGTTGACCACGCTGGTTCCGGTTGTTAGGTCCTTGACGTGGGTTCACCATCTGATTGGTTAGGAAGTGAAATCCTTAGAAAAGTGAGGAGTAGAAAAGATTCTAGAGGGAAAATAGCTTAAGTTTTAAAAATTTTATATGTTCTTATGGCCATCATTCCATAAGACCGTAGCACTCAAACAAAGATCCAAATCAAACATTTCAACCAATCACCATCACATGGGTGTTATTTATTAATATAAAAACTTAAAGAGAGTTTCATCGTCTAACGCGAAGTATAACTTATTACATCATAGTCCAAAAACTTAAAGCAGCCTAGTGACGGATCCGGGCTCTCCATAGCGCAGCCTCTTGCGGGGAGGAGACAACGCCACGACGGGGACCTGAGCTTCTGGTGGATCTAGTCCTTGTAGTTGGGCTTCCAGGGCTGCAATCCTGGCGTGGGCATTCTCTAGCTCCAAGTGCACCCTGTAGAGGTCTAGGGTGGCACTGTCCAGGTCGGTGTTGAGACCAGCCACTACACCAGCTAGGGTGTTGAGGCGGTCCTCACTAGGTTCATCTGGGACAATGCTGGTCTGGCTTTCTCCACGCAGACGCTGAGGAAGATGCCTGAACCTCGTGTTCTGCAGCTGCTGCCGGTAGGTGTGGCTGAGCGACCATAGGGTCTGACGGGCAGCATCGCTGACCGAGGCAGTGTAGGTGGACAGTGGTATCAGGGACTCGTGAGCAGACAGAGTCCTAAATCCCCTGTCACCTGCATCCATCACCCTGACGTGGATGCGAGTGATGTAATAGCAAGCCCGGGGAGGCTCGCTCACTCGCCTCGTCTCGTACAGGGGGTGGACGTAGGTGCCTAGCGCGTGCAGCACCTCTTGCAGCAGGTTGGGGAAGTGCCCCGTCTCGAACATTGATGTGTAATGTTCGACAACAGGACCAAACCCCATGAAGTTGTCCTGCTGGGCGTAGTCAGCTTCCTCGTTGACGTGTCCGTCTTCTCCATCGTCTTCGTCGTCGTCATCCTCGTCATCGCCGTCTCCGGAGTCGTCGGGGTCGTCACCTCCAGGTGCAGGTGCTTGGAAGGCTGGTGCCGATGATGCTGACGTCGATGACCCAGCTGCGAAGGCCAGGGACTCGACCAACGGGGTGGGGGTCGGCAGCTGCTCCTCGGAGCTGTCCTCCAGGTTGATTACATTCTCCACTCGGACGGGAGGGAGATCTGCCGGAACTTCCTCGACTACCACTGGGTAGACCGGATCTGCCGGGGTTGAGGGGCGTAGCTGGTGTTGACGCGGGTAGTTTTGAGAGTGCGAACCATCTACAAGAGAAGTGTCAACTCAGTTGAATTTCAAAGAGGTAAGACTGATAAAGGAATTTATAGGAATGAAATTAGCAAGTTTTGAACAATTAGGCTTTCCATTTCTAACTAATCTAACGACCTAGGGTCAGCATGCCTCTGATACCACTTCTGTCACACCCGGTTCCAGGGGTAGAACCGAGCACATACCATATGTGTGCCAGGATCCATTTCCACACATATGTTAACGTCACAAGTGTAATATATCAAAAGACAATGCAATAAAGGCGTAAAGAGAGTATAATACTTTATTACATCATCTGAAACATTGTATCTTGAACAAGTATCATATCAAAGTAAAGCAGAAATAAACAACTGAGCAATCTTCCACAGGAAGTTGACCGGCGCATCGTTAGACTTAGAATTCCTCGTCGATAAATTCTCCATCAAAGTCTCCAACATCACCCTCTGATCAAAATATTAGCAAGGGTGAGCTCACTTATGGTCGGGGCTCAGCAAGTGGGGGAAAAATTAATGCACGTATAACAAGGTGAGGCTAAGTCTGAGCAGTAAGCATTTTAGTTGGTCAATATTTTATTAACAACACCTGTCTTACTAATAAGTGTGAATCCCAAATATCCCATTTAAACAAAGGAATATGAGTCTAGCAAAAACACTTAAGTGAAACCACTTAAGCAAATTATTGGCAGATCATCGGATCTCAATTTATGTCCATCTTTAAGTTCAATTATCATGTGAGGAGTCCAGGTCGCTCATAACCGGGAGCACGACTGATATATCAGTTTTACACTCTATAGAGGTGGTACAACTTTACCCACAAGCCATGTATCCCATCTAGCCCGGGTTGATCAGACCCTTAGACACTGCCGAGGTAAATGGCTAGGGATCCATTATGAGGTTTTCACAAAATACACTTAATACGAAGCAACCCGCTAAGGTTTTAAGACGATGGTGGTGGCCCCCTGGGTGAGGTACCTTAGCCAAGAATACGACCCCATGTTAACGTGGGCTGCCAGCACCTACCGCTCCCCCTCTTGCCCATCTTTTAGGTAAGGTTGCTAGGCACTAAGCATATAGAGCTAATTACCAAAGCCAGAGCCATGATAGCACTCGTGGTTGCACTGTTATCCTGGGTGGTCACTCCATGTTCCAATTAATTTGAAATAATATTGTTTTAACCATCGGGTTAATGTCATAATTGCCAATTAAATCTTTGGAACATTAAAACCAATTAATGAGTGACATTAAGAAATCATTAAGTTGAGCGGTAGCACAAATTTTGCACAGCTTAATAATTTTCCTAGGTTAAATAGGGAATACCGGTAGTAAATCTAGGAAATCCTTAATTAGGTTATCCCATCAAATTATGCAATATATCAAAAAGTAAACATTATTATATGCAATGAATTGGTACAAACAGAATATGCAGAGGGAGAATCCACTTGCCTTGCTCAAGCGAGTCCTGCGGATCGTCCTCGAACGAAATTGGTTCGCCTACCGCACAGTCGGCTTCTAATAGAGTCGCATAGCGCACATACAAAAATAAAACATAAACCAATAAACAAACATGCACCATTTCATAAACATACACCAGTACGTCATTAAACACACATTAACATATCGCACTAATCACATCTTAAATTCGTCCTAATCGCATAACTACTTATTAATTCAATTATAGCTATTAATGTGAATCCTAATGGTGAATTTATAAGTGGGTGTAATAAATACAGTTTAAATATATTTTAACATCATTAATGAAAATAAATAATACTTATTGTCTTTTAATGCTAATAAATGAATTAATACCTTTTATTACTTCTAACTCCAATTAGTTAGTATAGCAAAAATGAATTTAATAATATTAATATTCTAAAAATCTACATAAATTGGTAATTGGGCTTTTTATAACACAAGTGAGGATATTTTTACATAAACTAGTATTTTGCTTAATCTAAAAATCTAAGTGCTCAATTTGCGAACAAGATTATTTAACTAGCAAAAATCTATTTTTCACACTACCGGTGATATTTTCTCTTTTCTTTCTAAAAGAAGATATTAATTAAATAATCGGATAAATCATCTAAAAATCCTATTTTATTCATATGACATGCGTTCTACACCATTTTTCTAAATCCACTTAAAATGCACCTATAATTCTCCAAATAGTTTCTAGAATTTATCGCGACCAAATTTGACTATAAATTCTTATCTAGTATTTTTACCACCAACGTGTGACTATTAAATCTACGTCATATTTCTCTAAGCCAAAATTAACGCGTCGATTAACATGAAATAACACGGTGCACTACTAATCGCATATCTCTAATAAATTCCATAAAGCACACATATACATAAATCGGAATCACATGTGTTCATATTACAACAAACAAAATATACAACTCATGAATCGAATCAAAAAGTACTTTATAAAATACATAAAATAAATTTGGGTCGTCATCAACCTCGGGTTCGTGCGTGTGACGGGGATGGATCGACGGGTTTCGACCGGACGGAGAGCAAGGCTCGACTACGGACGGCGAGTGCGTGGCTCTGGTGAACTCCGGCGACGAACGGCACACTCCAGCGAACTACGGGCTCCGTGAACTCCGGCGACGAACGACAACGAACGGCAACGACACTAGCGATGAGCAAGGAGTGCTAGAGAGAGAGACAAACTCGAGTAGGGAAGAAGGGAGAGGGCTCTGCTGCCTTTTATATAGAGAGGGAGGGAAAGAGTCTGCCAGGAAGTTGAATGGGGCGCTGCTGCCTTCATGGCCATCACAAGCGTCAGTTACAAGAAGAATAATGGAGAGGAGAGAGAAAGAAACGGTAGAAATCAATCTCCATTAACACAAGAAACAGTCGCGGCATCATCGGGCTCGGTGTCGCTCGTGCTGGGGCTCGGCGGCTGCTGTGCAGGGCGGCGTCGCGCGCGCGGGGCAGTGTGCGCAGGGGCCGGCGTGGCTCGCGCGGCTTGGCCAGGGAGTGCGCGCGGCGCGCAGGGCGGGGCTTGCGCGGTGCCGCGGCTCGGCGGCCGGGCTGCTCGCGCGCGGGTGGCGGCTGGGGGCTCGATCCTGTGCGCGCGCGTGTGAGAGAAAGGGCAGAGAGATGAGGGATATGAGAGGAGAGAGAGAGAGAGAATAGAGAGAGGGAGGAGTGTGAGCGGCGGCGGCTGCTGGCAAAAGCTAGGGAGCGCGCGCGCGGTGCTCGGTTTAGGGTTTGGGGCATGGGCCCCAAGTGGGCCGGCTGTAGGTTTAGTTTTTTTTTATATTCCGAAATGCTTATTTAAAGAGCTCAAAAATTCTTAAAAAATTTACCAAAAATATTTATAAATAGAATACTTGTTTTTAGACTAATAATTACTGTATTTCTTAATTATTATTTAATTACTAGGATCTCTTTTTATGAATACCTGATAATAAACATCCGATAATCAATCAAGCGCACACAACGAAAATTGATTCAAAATGCAAATAAATAATTAAACACTTAAAAAAATTATAACCCTAATTAATATAATAACTAAATTCATTATTTTAATTGATGGCTTTTATGGTGTTACAGTTCTTAGCACAAGGATAGTTATTTCTAAGGTAGGGGTGTTTTCTCCTTAGGATTATTTTCTTATGACTTTTCAAAATTTTCTGTGCTTTTCATGAATAATTGTGAGTGCAATTTCCTTTCACTGGACTATGATTCAATAGATTTTTCTTGTGAACTACATAACTTAGGCATACTAGGAAAAATATGGTTGCCTCTTGGTTTCCATTTTTAATCCTTTTTTTAAATTTTCCTAAGTTTGAGCATAAACAAGCTTTAGGGAAGAAACCCTCCTTAACCTTGTATACTGGGGTGTTTATAAATTTTAAACAGTGTAACTACTAGGTTAGTGTCTCCATTATTTTTCTTAACCCTGGTCTCATCATATTTCTATTTTTCCTTCTAACATTAAGTTTTGGGCAGTTTTCTTCTTTAATTCAAAACTCTAGAAAATATTACAGGAACTATGGGGTTTATTATTTTTGTCTGATAGTTTATATTTCACAAAGTCTAGCAAAATTGGTTTGACAAATTTTGGATGATTATTCTCCAAGTTATGCATTTATTTAGTTCTCTGTAATATTTAAAAGAAGAAATAAATTCGAAATGGAAAAGAAATACAGGTTTGCGCTGAACCCCCTGGATTTTCTCTCCATTTTCTCTCACAAAACCATCCTCGGTCTACTATTTGCATGTGTCACTGACGTTGCAAAAAACCCCCTGGTCTTAACTGAATCTAACCCGCGCTCCCTGGTTGGCTTAAACAGTACCCGCGACAAAAATTACGGCGGCGAGGCTCACCAGCGGTAGAGGAGCTCCGGTGGGGTGGTCAGTGACGTCGGGGAGGTCACGACGGTCACGTCAGTGTGCGGGTCGGCGTCTGGGGTGGTCGGAGCTGCCCTGGCCACGAGCGCAGGCGGCGGAGGTCGTCGGCGGCTCCTGCTCCGGCCAAACCACAACAGTAGGGTTCAATTAAAGCGCCAGAGGAGCTTCACGGGGTGATGTAGAGGCCATGTGTGCAACGAATTTAGAAATGGTGCAGAGGTTTACCCGGTCCACGAGCTCCGGTGGGTTCCGAACTCCGGCAAGCACGATTGCGCTATTCCGGTGGCGCGGGTCCTCGGTTCAAGCTTGGGCAAGCTTCACAACCTCCACGGGATCTATCCGAAGGCTTGGATCGAGCGGAGGAGGGCAGGAAAGGGGTTGGCCACGGTGGTTGCCCTCGGGCGGCTCTGGCGGGTCGCGGGGAGGTCGCCGGAGCTATGGGCGAGCTCGAGGGAGTTAGGCGTGGTACAGAGGAGGCAACGGGGAAGGTAGCCGGGCACTGGGGTGGGCTTTATAGCTGCGGCGCGGGCGTGGTCACGGGGCGGCCGCGGGCGCGCGGGGTTCGCGTGCGGGCGTGCTTTGAGCGCGCCCCCCGAATGTCAGCCCACGTCGAAGACGTGTGGGTTTGCTTCTGCCAAGGTTCAACGGCCGATTTGGTCGACTTAGCGTGCAGATCTTAGCAAAACCCCCATGTACGGTCTCTTCCCTGCACCAAATCGTACCTTTTTGATGTGAGTTCCAAGCAAAGATATGGTCTAGTTAGAGAGATATGGGGGTGAGAAGTCAGCTCTGTCAGAGCTGACCATACCGAGACAAAAGCCATGCCAAGTCGTGCCAAATGGCTTAGGGTTGGGTTCAAACTTTTCTAGGGTATTCTAGGGGTCTTTGGGCGCCATTTTGTCAATTGGGCCATAAGGTTTTGAGTTTGGGAACAAGATGAACATGTGTGATCTTTGAAAGAGGGTCGGTTTTGAACTTGGGAAAAACCTGATTTTTATTTTATGTCTTTATCTTTGGTGAGCTTTTTGGGGTTTTTCTGAATCCTTTTTGGGGTCACACTCTTTCTATGTTTTGTAGGGTATTAAGTGTGCTACAACTTTTATAATTGGTCCAAGTCATGACAATGTGATTTACATAGACTTTTTGCCATAACCCCCCTCTAGGGCTCCATTTGCCTATAAGGGATTTGAATTAGGGTTTGGGTCATTCCCTACTCTTTTGTGCATGATAAGGCCAAGGTATGACTTCTAAGATGGTTTACTCCTACTTAGGATCTTGATCCCCAAGTTTGGTGTCCTTTGCTCAAACTAACCCACATGTGATGATGGGTTCACTTAATCTAGTCTTGAGTGAAAACCCTAGGTAACACCTGGGGTGTTACAGATTAGTGCAAGAATAAAACCTGATCGTGTAGAATAGTGAAGTCTAGTATGTCGCTCGCCACGTATTTGGTGATATGCGTGATTCGGGAAACCGTCGTCGTCCTCGCATATTTGAGTCGTTTGGTTATAGTATGTTGTGTGATATCGTCAGATCCATGCTGGTTGCCTTTGTATTGCTCGTGGCAGTGCCTTAAAAATAGCATCGTCTGGTAATCGTCAAACCATAGGTTTCGTGTTTTGAATGTTTTAGTTGTAGGCGTTTCCTATACTGCTCGTATCAAATAATGTTGGTTTGGTGAAGTCGATGCTCTGCTTTAGTGATCGTTATATTATAATTTATAACTAGTAACCAGTTAAATGTATTGAATAAATGTAATTGTTGCTCTGAATGTTTAAAAGAGAATAGCATCGTCGATTTTGTGGGTTCAAGTCGGATTTTAGTATGGTGAGCTGATTCGTTATTCTTGTTAGCCGAATCGTTAGATAGATTGAATAAATATGAGTGATGCGAAATAAAATTAAAATAGTTCTTTGTGAGCGATGTAGTACAATTAATAATGCGAGGGATAAGTTTAGCATTCAATTAATTAGTGGATAAGTTCTGTCTAGGCCAATTGTGTTAAGTGTGTAATTTAAGGTAATCAAGACGCACTGTTTAAAGAGTTAATAAAAAGTTAGGAACAAAAATGATTTCACACACGGACGTTAACCATAATATCTTGTGATGTTAGTTGAATTATATCTGGTTAAGCTGGAGAAGCATGATTGCCATAAGTAACAATATATCAATAGTTAGTGTCTGTAATGCCTCGCCATTAAGTGGGTTATTTCTCTTTTGCGTAGCATCGTAATATCTTGTGTTATTCTTCCTATTGTTCATACACGCACATTATGCATATCATTTAGGTACGTTAATTGATCATGTGAAGAGAAGGACCAAAGCTAGGTTGACCCCAAGATGACATTACGCGTGAGCTTCTCCACAAGATGATACTAATGGACGAACTTGAAGATGGATATACTGAACGAGTACCAAGGCAAAGGATGGTCGTCAAGTGATCGTCGTCTAACAAACACTAACGTAGTGTTTATTCTAGGCAAGTCCCGGTGCATTTACCCTTTCCTTGTATTTTTAAAAAAGACTTTTATACACTTAAGTCTAGTGAAATGTGCATTAAGTTTATAGGAATTGCTTGGAAACTATTTGATGCATTGCCTACCTTGATATCCATACCTTTATAGATGCTTCTGATGAAGTATCAAAATATGATTTACAAAAATGTTTAGCCCTGCTTAGATCTTGTGGATAGAGGTTGTCTTTTGCATTAATGCCTAGCTCAGGGGTTATCCTGAGGAAGGATGACTTCTACCTGCAAGAATATTTTCATTGGGAGCATATGGTGGGATCTTACTGCAAAGTTCCCTATAATGCTCTTTTCATCCTAAGGAACAGAAAACAATCCTAAGGCTGGAAGTACTTAACTCGAGACTTGGTGTAACACCCTGAATTTGGGGGTATAAAATTTCTTTGCTCATATTCACAAATTCAGGTGTTACTTCCCTTTTCTCATCCTTCCCCAATCTTCTCTTTCTCATTTCTATAGGAGAAAAGTGGTTATTTTATTTGTAACTATAGTCTATTAGCTCAAACTCCAAGGGAGTATGAATTGTTGCATCATGTTGAACCCTAGATTTCACTTTTGTTTGGTGCATAATTCTTAGAAAGTCTAATTTGAATTTGTGGCTTATTTGAATTTGAATCAAATAGAGAAAATAAAAAGAAAAGAGAAAACAAATACCAGAATAAAAGAAAAAGGGAAAGAAGCCCAACCCTGCCGCCCCCTCGGCCTTTCGGCCTAGCCGGCCCAACCCCGCGCGCGCGCCTCTCCCCCCCGCTCTCTCTGCCCTGGCGGGCCCGCCCGTCAGCGCGGCCGCCGTCTCCGCGCCCGCCTCCCTCTCTCTCTGCTCGCGGGCCCGGCCTGTCAGCCCCGTCTTCCCCGCGTAACCGCCGCCCGAGCTGCGCGTTGCCGCGGTCTCCGCGCCCACGTCGCGCGTGGAGCTCGGAACCGCCCCGCCCCCGGCCACTTGAGCCCAGAACCCCACTCTCCCTCTCCCCCTCCCTCATTTGCGCACATGCAGGCCTCTCTCTCACCTCCCCCTCGCTGCGCGCACGCCAGAGCGCCATCGCCACGAACCGCCGCCGTCCCGAGCTCGTTTCCCCGTCGCCGTTGGAGCTCCGCCGTGCCCTCAGCCACGGTGAGCTCCGCCCCGACGTCCGCAACCCGGGACGCGCTCCAATTTCCCCTTCCCCTCCCTATTTCCCTCTGCCCGCGCTCACCCGCCGTCCTCCGTGCAGCCGCGGAGGTCCGCCACCGCCGACCCGGGCCGTCGTCGCGCCATTGCCGCCACCGAGGAGTCCCCGGAGTCCGTCTTGAGGTAAGGGACCTCCCCTGCCCTCTCCCTTCCTCTCTATTGCTCTCTACTGCGCTTAATTGCTCGCCGGAGTCCCATAGCACCGCCGCCGAGCCGCTTCGCCGGGGACCGCCCCCCTCCGGTGCCCCTGCCCCGACCTAGCCCCCACCGGACGATTCCCCGCGCCCTCCCCAACCTTCCTGGCCGCTCGGGTCACCCCAAAGACCCGCAGAGCGCCCGCGCCCCTCGTCTCCGGCGAGTCCTCCGCCGCGGAGACGAGCGCCGCCGCCTCTGCTAGCCGTAGGAAAGGCCAAGGCCGGCCACCCAACCCCCGCCGTTCATCCCAGATCGGGCGGCCCTGATTCAATTAGCCCGTGCCCAATCCTGGCCGTCCGCCGGAGATCCAACGGCCCAGGGCCGCTTCCCTCACACCCCGCGCTCGCTCTGCCGCCTGGCCCCGCCTGTCAGCCCGCCCGCGCCCGCTCTGCCGCCCGGCCCCGCCTGTCAGCCCGCCCGCGCCCGCTCTGCCGCCCGGCCCCGCCTGTCAGCCAGCCGCCCCGCGCTGCTCGCCCGACCCCGCCTGTCAGCTGTCCGCCCCGCGCTGCCCGCCCGGTCCCGCCTGTCAGCCGCTCAGGCCGCCGCGCGCTCGCGCGCCTGCCCGCGGATCTAATCTCGGGCGTTGATCCGAGATCCAACGGCTATAAAAGCCCGAAACCCCTTCGCCCGCGCGTTTTCTTAAAGAGACCCCCGGCTTCCTGAAAATTAACCCGCCGTCCCTGGATTCTCGCAGTTAGGTCCTCGGACATTTTATTTAATTCAAAATAAGTATTTAGGGTATATTTTTAATCCCTAAACTTGTAAAATTCATAACTTTGTCATATGAACTCCAAATTAGGTGCTTCAAATTGCAAAATGCTCATAGTATTTTTGTCTACCTATTTAACCAATGTTTCCCTGCTGTTTTTACGTCCCAATTAATAGTTGATCATTAGGATAAGGTTAAGGTTATTGGAACCCCTATTTGAGATAAATAAAAGATAGAAGACTTTAATAAAAGTGGGAGCACCTAAGTTTATGGACTTAAAATCATGTAATGATTTAACCCCACCACTAACTTAGACCTGATTAGTGGATAATGAATCATTTTGTATAGTCCTCTACCCTAGACCTAGGGAACACCAGAGTGCCTATCCTTTTCTATTATGAACTTGTGATCCCTCTGCTGCATATGTTTGGTATATGGCTTTTGTTTGTTATTTCCCAAGTGCATAGTGTGAATGATTACTTTACGTAGACAACGAGCAGTCTGTGTTTCCCGAGGAAGTTGCAGAGGAAGTTCCTGATCAACAGTTTGGTGAAGGCAAGTGTCCTCTGACCCATTATGTCCTATTCATTTATAACTTACTACCCCGCATTACTTACTTGAAACCTAAGGATTGACTAGCTTTACACTTTACTTTATCCTTGATGACCTTATGGGCTGTTATGGTTAGCATTCTGCTATTGCCTTAACTTAATCAATGAACATGATGTGACTATTTACGATACTGTTATCCTGATGATATTGATGATCTTGTGATACTCTAGGGGGCTCAGGCTGTTTCCTGAGTACCTCTCCGTAAGGACCTGTTCGTTGAGAGACCACCCGGGATAACAGTGCAACCATGAGGGTGAAATGGGATGCCCTTAGCTAATTAATTAGAGGAACTAGAGGTGTAGTTGCTTAGCCGTCGTGCCGTCAATGGGGTCCAGGCACAGTGCTTGCTCTGCCGAGGCTGAGTGCCGAGGTTCTTTCGTTTTGCTTTTTGTTAGTCACTCTCCTGCGGGGAGGGGTACTGTGTTTATCAAACTGGAGAAACCTAACGGGCAGCTATGATCTCTAGGGAATCTTTGTAAAAGCTACGTAGTGATGCCCTGCCGGACCACCTAGGTAGTGGTCAATGGGGATTAGCTCTCCCCGGGTAGAAAGGGAATCATGACTCATGGGTAAAGTATGCGGCCTCTGCAGAGGGTAGTGAAACTGATATATCAGCCGTGCTCACGGTTAAGAGCAGCCTTGGGATCCTCTTTGATTAGAGATACAGATGGTTCGAGATACAAGGATTATGTTATGGTTTTGGTTCGAATATGATGATGTTGTTCCTCGATGAAGAAATGGTTCATGGGTTGGTTAATGCTAAAATCTGGCTTCTACTAATGATAAATACCTAACCAACTAAAAGCAACTGCTTGAGCCTAACCCCACATAAAGCTAGTCCACTTCAGCCAAACGGGACATTTGCTGAGTACGTTGATGTGTACTCATCCTTGCTTTACCACAAAACACCAGGTTGTCCGCATTGTAACCACTGCTCAGGAGAAGGCGAAGCCGTGGAAGGAGACTTCCAGGAGTTCCAAGACTACGACGAATTCTAGGTGTGGGTTGGCGGCAACCCCCAGTCAGCTGCCTCTGAAGGCCCTATCTTTACTGCGTTTCGCTAGCACTTTGATTTAATTGTTAAGTTGATGACTATGTGGATGACTATGACTCTGTGATGTAATAAGTTAATACTCTCTTAAGTTATTATTCGAGCAATGTGCATTGATGTTCATTTATGTAATCGCTGTGTACGTGAGTTCTGATCCTGGCACGTACATAGTTCGCACTTGGTTTGCCTTCCAAAACCGGGTGTGACATAAGTGGTATCAAAGCCGTGCTGACTGTAGGACCGCTGACCTAGAGTAGCACTGGTCGTACTAAGGACTATTGACCTTCCCCCCTCACCTTGACCTCTGATGTTACTTCAAAAGTCGGTCACCTCGACCAACCCTATGTTTTACTACATATATATATACTATATTATACCTTGTTAAAATTTTATCTTATTCTGTCTATGGTTTATTCACTTGTCATATTAGTTCTGCTCTTACTCTTATGCTTACGGTGTCTTTTGTAGATGGCTCGTCTTAGACACACTGCACGTAAGTCGGTGATTCCTTTCCTGCCGTCTCGACTTGCGGAGCGTCCTCTGCACCGCACCGTGTCCGGTCAGTCGAGTCACCTGGAGAGACTGCACCACCGCCTGCTGAGGAGCAGGAACGCCGGCGCCAGCACAGAGAGCAGCAGGGCTCTTCCTCCCCACCCCATCAGGAGGTGGAGTCCGTGAGGCCCCGTTCCTCTGTTGCCCAGCTGGAGGCGCCCCCTGCACCACCGCGGGACGCCTCGGCTGTTGGAGGAGCTACCGGAGGAAGTCCTGGAGGAGACCCCGACGACGACGACTCAGACCACAGCACGGAGTCTTCTGAGCCGCAGGAGGCGGAAGGATGGGTCGCCCGACCCATCACCTGTGACGCCGCTCGCGGTTGTCACTTCCACGACGCACTCGACACCTTGCTGCGCCAGGCTTTTGACCGGCATACCTGGTCGATCGAGTATCGTTGTGTAGTCTACCAGCACAGTCGCGGGAGGTACCCGGACCGCTGGGAGGCTACCTGCCTAGTTCGCCGTCCGGAGGACGACCTCCGTGGTGCGGAGGCCGTTTTGGAGCACTATTCCATCTCCGAGAGGGACACTGCAGAGGCGGCTATGCAGGATGCAGCACGACGTGCACTCTCCCAGTACTGTTCTTTGTTCGGTGGGGTGGCCGACGGTCTTAACCTTCGGTACTACCCCCGCCGCCCTACTGGCAGCACAGAGAGTGTGGTTGTCTCACCTGTTGGTGAGGCTAACCCTAGGTTGAGCAGCACAGTCAACCTAGTCGCAGTGCTTAACACTGAGCTGGATCACTCTCTGGACGAGCTGAGCAGGGCTCGAACGGAGATTGCGGAGTTGCGTGCTGAGCTGGCAGAGCGCCATCACCAGGAGGGTGGTTCTCCCGCTCTTGTTGGGACTCAGCACCCTTACCGCTCGCCGCCACGTGGTCACCACACTTATGGTTCCCCTGCCTGTAAGACCAGGATAGATCTGGATCCTTAGATCGTTAGCGTCGAAGTTTGTAATAATTCTTAAGTCAGATGTCTCAGTCTTAAATAGTTAGTTTAGTTTGCTTATCAGTTGCTTCCAATTAGCTTAGTTTGCTTATCAGTTGCTTGCATGCTTGTTATGATGAACTTGTGCTGGATTTGAATCTTTGTAATGACTGTTGCCAACCTGTGGGTTTCTCCTGCAATTTGGCCTAGCTATAATGTTAATAAAGTCAGTTATTTAGTTGGGAAGCCATTTACTTCTACTTTCCTTCTTATCTGAGAAGCTGTGTTGAATCGTAATGAGGATCAGTGAAGCTCTTTGTTCACTCAGTGTCATGAAGAATTCTGTATTCTCTTTTCTTATGCTGGAGGGTTGTAAGATCAATGCTGATGTATGAATGTCTTCCACAGATGTCTGACAACAGGCGCCGATGCAACAGGCGTGCTCAGCAAGAGCAGCATGACCAGCAGGAGGAACAACAGAGGCAGCCTCCCCCGCCACCCCCGATGTCAGTGGAGCAGATGTTCTTGATGCAGACTCAGGCAGTGCAGGCCATTGGGCAGACTCTGGCAGCCATGCAGCAGGCTCAACAGCAACCCCAACCCCAATTGCAAGTGCAGATGCCCCAGATGCCACGGGATAAGCGTGGTGAGTTCATGAGAGGGCACCCTCCTACCTTCGCCCATTCTGCCGACCCCATGGATGCAGAAGACTGGCTGCACGCAGTGGAAAGAGAACTGCGCACCGCTCAATGTAACGACAGGGAGAAGGTTCTGTATGGTCCCCGTCAGCTAAGGGGAGCAGCCCAGTCCTGGTGGGAGTCCTACCTCGCCACACATGCTGACCCCGAAGCCATCACCTGGGAAGAATTCAGCGAGAGTTTCCGCAGGTACCATGTGCCGGAGGGACTGATGATCGTGAAGAAGGAGGAGTTTCTAGCTCTGAAGCAGGGACCCCTGTCTGTTAGTGAATACAGAGACAAGTTTCTGCAGCTATCTCGGTATGCACCTGAGGATGTCAACACTGATGCTAAAAGGCAGTACAGGTTCATGAGGGGTTTGGTGGATCCCCTGCATTACCAGCTGATGAATCACACCTTCCCCACCTTCCAGCACCTGATCGATAGGGCAGTTATGACTGAGAAGAAGCGTAAGGATATGGAAGATCGGAAGCGCAAGATGAGTGGACCCCAGACCGGAGGCATCAGCCGTCCACGTTTCTCAGGCAGTTCATCTCAGCAAGGCAGGCCTGGTCACCCACAAGGATATCAGAATCAGAACCAGCGTCCGCATCAGCAGCAGTTTCAGAGGCAGTACCCACAGCAGCAGCAGCAGTATCGTCAGCACAGCCAGTAGGGAGGTAATCAGTATCAGAAGCAGAACAACCAGGCACCTCGCCTTCCTGCCCCAGCAGCAAACCAGAGCAACCAAGCAGCCCCAGCACAAGGAGGAGGCAGAGGATGTTTCCACTGTGGAGAACAAGGCCACTGGGCGATGCAGTGCCCGAAGAAGGCGGCGCAGCAGCAGACCAACCCCAATGCTCCAACAAGGCAAGGT
Organism: Zea luxurians; assembly: GCA_029449295.1. Lineage (NCBI taxonomy): Eukaryota > Viridiplantae > Streptophyta > Magnoliopsida > Poales > Poaceae > Zea > Zea luxurians. The sequence continues at coordinate 5,189,922 of JAOPSE010000050.1, read as the reverse complement.
GTACTGCAGCCGACAGCAGGCAATCGTAACCAATCGTACAACCGTGGAAAGGTGAACCACTTGGAGGCCGAAGCGATCCAGGATGCACCAGATGTGGCAGTAGGTATGTTCTCAGTCGAATCTCATCCCACAAAAGTGCTATTTGATACGGGTGCAACTCATTCATTTGTCACTGCAACCTGGGTAGAATTGCATAACATCTCAGTAGAGGCAATGATGCCGCCCATGAGGATTAATTCAGTTGGTGGCAAGGTGCAAACAGATAAAATATGCTCAAATATAAGGGTGGAAATAAGGGGGATAGGATTCCCCAGTGACTTAATAGTAATAGACACCCCTGGGATAGATGTCATCCTAGGGATGAATTGGTTAATGAAGTATGAAGCGAATGTTAGCTGTGACAAGAGGACCGTAACATTGAAGTCCCCGTCGGGAGAAGAGGTAGTGGCCGAGCTAAGGATGCCTAAATCAGCGGAGGGTGTCTGTCACCAGATTTCAGTTGATAGTAAGGAGCCCAACCCGCTCGAGGCTATCAAGGTTGTGTCGGACTTTCCGGACGTATTTCCCGAGGAGCTAACGGGCATGCCACCCGAGAGAAAAGTCGAATTTGCCATAGAGCTTATCCCTTGTACCGCCCCCATTTCCAAAAGAGCCTACCGAGTGTCTGGACCAGAATTGGTGGAACTCAAGAAGCAGATAGATGAGATGTTAGAGAAGGGTTACATCAGACCAAGTACCTCGCCTTGGGCCGCTCCGGTGTTGTTTGTAGAGAAGAAAGATGGTACCAAAAGGATGTGCATAGACTACAGAGCCTTGAATGAAGTCACTGTCAAAAACAAGTACCCCCTGCCAAGGATAGAAGATTTGTTCGACCAGCTCAGAGGTGCCAGCGTATTCTCGAAGATAGATCTGAGATCAGGTTACCATCAACTCAGAATCCGACCCTCGGACATACCGAAGACGGCATTCATCACCAAGTACGGGTTATATGAATTCACAGTTATGTCCTTTGGTTTGACAAATGCGCCAGCCTTCTTTATGTACCTGATGAACAGTGTGTTCATGGATTATCTGGACAAGTTTGTGGTAGTGTTTATCGATGATATTCTTATATACTCTCAAAGTGAGGAAGATCATGTAGAGCATTTGAAGATGGTATTGCAAAGACTTCGAGAGCATCAGTTGTATGCCAAGCTGGGCAAATGCGAGTTCTGGATTCATGAAGTCCTGTTTCTGGGTCACATCATAAATCAAGATGGGTTGGCAGTGGATCCAAAGAAAGTGGCAGATATCCTGAACTGGAAAGCACCAAAGGATGTTCGTGGGATCAAGAGCTTCATTGGAATGGCTGGGTATTACAGGCGTTTCATCGAAGGCTTCTCAAAGATTGCTAGACCAATGACAGCGTTACTGTTGGGGACTTGTTCTCAAATGCTAAGAGTTAAGAACAAGGCAACATAAAAAGTGTTAAGTGTTAAAATCCTTCATCCTTCGAAACATTATGCCCTTCGGTCCTGAGAGAAGGTAAAAAGTACAAGCGTGACGCAAAAGCGAATGCCAGGTCAGCGTGAACAGTACGGGAGTACTGTTCATCTATTTATAGACGCGGGACGCAACCCACGTAAAATTACATTCATGACCATTACATTCGCCAATGACTTATGGAAATCTGCCAAGGCCCAAGTAGTCTTTTCATCTTTAAGTCGGTTCCCCTCTCTGCTATCACGACGAAGCTTCCCTGCGCACAGCTTCGGCTGTACACTATCCTTCACGAAGCTTGGTAATCAGTCCGCTCTCCATTTTAATCCCCCTTCGTCTGGTTCAGGCTTCGTCCTGACCGTACTTCATGTTCATAGTTCTGAGTCCGAAGGTACCTGTTCACATAATCCACTTGGAAAACATTGTCAAATCATGTTTTTGAGGACCTTCGGAGGACGAAGGCCCCCAACAGTAGCCCCTCGCAATATTAATTTGTTAATGATAAATTCAGATTGCGATATGGACGAAGGCCTTGAGCCGAAGGTCCGAAAAAACACCTTCCCTTTGCTAGAATAGCAACATTCACTGACAAGTGGGGTCTTTCAATTTTCAACGCCCTGGGGGTATAAATAAGATCATACCGCAAACTTATTTGGTACGCACACTTGCCATCTGCTTCGGCCCACTAAATTTTTAGCTCTTGTGCACTAAGATTTGCTGATCTTTTTGATTTTGAAGCTTCGGCCCTGAAAACAGTTTTTTAGCGTTTCCGAAGATGTCTGAAGGTAAGAAGATCCCTGCTGAGACGAAGTTGAGTCTCGACGAAGAGAAGAACTTGGGGTTCCTTATAGCGATGGCGGAGACCAATACGGAGAAAATCACCAAGGAGATTCTTGAAGGTTTGTCCGAAGATACTGGTGACAGCGACAGTTATGATGTAGAAAGTGGCGGGGAAGAGTCCGAAGATCGACCATGGCGGCCAAGTCACACGGTTTTCGGGAAAACCACTATTAAGCAGAATCATATTGATAATATGAGGGGGCGGTATTTTCGAGATATATCTATTGTGAGGGCTGATGCTGGAGAAAAGACTTCTCCCACCCCCGAAGAAGATGAAGTCGTAATCTTCCGAAGCTTTCTCAAGGCTGGGCTTCGATTCACCCTAAGCAACTTTGTTGTTGAAGTACTGAAAACATTTCAAGTCTACCTTCATCAAATTACTCCCGAAGCTATCATAAGAATGGGGATGTTTGTCTGGGCTGCAAAAAGCCAAGGTTTAGAACCGAATGCTAAAAGCTTTTGCAACATTCATGAGTTGTTATATGAGACGAAGCCCTGGGGGAAAGAACAATATCACAACAACTTTGGGTGTTACAGCTTCGGTGCCCGCTCCGGGTCAAGCCGCCCTGTGCCAACCTTTCGGAAGAGGTGGCCCGGAGCCTGGATGACTGAATGGTTCTACGTAAAGAATGACTTAACAGCACAAGAAGATGTCAAGAGTATCATTATGCGCCCCATCTGGCAACGCTTCGGACTTCGAAGACCGAAGGTCGAAATGGATGAAGCAGCCGAGGAATGCCAAAGAGCCTTCGGCGTAGTCTGCTCTTTTATTGGGACAAGGGACTTGATTCAAGAACATATTGCCTTCAGGGTGTGGCCACTTGCAGGAAAGTGGGAAATGCCGAAGGAAACCATCAAGGAGTCCGACGAAGGCGGACTAGTCAGACTGAAATACACATTCAAATACGGGGATAAGTTTGCTGAACCTGATGATGACTGGTTGAAAAGCATTGAAACATTAAGTGACGAACTGCTCGGGGCATACTCGAAGGCCGAGAACACTGCGTTATCAGCAGCCTTCGGAGGCCGAAAGAAGAAAAGGCTCAACCGGGTATTTGACGCAGTCGGGTTTGTCTACCCTGACTATCACTATCCGGTGTCGGGTCGCAAAAGCAAAAGAAAAAATACTTCTCCTGCGACAGAAACTACCACGGGTGCCACTAGCGAGCCGGTGCCGCAAAGGAAAAAGATAAAGGTGCTCACCCACCGAGCGCGTTTTATTGAGCCGGCCACAGTGCCAGAATTTATTGGTGAAGTCTCTTTGGCCTCTGAAGCTACAGAACCAGCTCCAGTGCCGAAGATGGAAGAAAAGACTGAAGCGCCTTCAGCAGAAAAAGCAGAGAAACCGAAGGTTGAAGAGCCAAAAATATCGGAAATCTTAAGTCCTTCAGCAAATGTCGAAACAATAAAAAATCAAAAGGGCCCGTCGGTGACTCCGAAAAGAAAAAGAATGGTGAACGTGCTAGATGTTTTGGAGACAATTAAGTCTTCAAGCACAACTCCAAAGAAGACTATTGAAGTTGCTGAAGTGTCTACCGAAGCTGTAGTTGCTGAAGCTTCGAAACAACAACCTGAAGCTGAAGCTGGGCCTTCAAAGGCCACCAAGGAACAATCTTTGAAAACAAAAATATCAGAACCAAATTTGGTTGAAGAAATTGACACTGCCGCCCCCGAAGCTCCTTCCGACATATGTGATTACATCGTACGACATGCTTCGGGGAAGAAATTATCTGAAGAAGAGACTTACGAAGCCAACTACTATGCCAGAGAGCTAAAATATCCGAAGGGGGCAGTAGTGTTTAATGGGACAAATGAAGATGACTTCCTGTACTGCCTTCCTGATAATAAAGAACTATCTGTCTGCCGAGAGATGGCCAGAAGTATGGGGTTCCCGAAGCTCGAAGCTGGATTATGCGCTATGACGAAGGAAGATCTCGCGGATAGTCTTGCATATAATAGCCTGAAGGTATGGGAATTAGACATTTGAAAAAATTTTACGATACATAATTCATTCCTTTATTCTTATATGGATTCTTTTTTGTATAGGGTTTAATCCTGAGCAACGCATTAAGAGCACAAAAGAGTGCCGAAGATGAAAGCTATGAAATTGCGTTCAACAATTTACGATCAGAAGTTATTAAACTGAGAAACGAAGCTGTAGAAAAAGATAAAATTCTGGTTACATTAGTAGACAAAATAAAAAAGGACGAAGCTGCTGCAAAGATTCAGGCCGAAGCTCAGAAACGCGAAATTAAAGATCTTCAGAAGCAATTGGCCCGGGCGAAAGAAGAACGCATACTTGAAGAAACAAGACGGGAATGCAGCGACCAATGGGCTGATCATTTGGAAGCAACCGTGGAAGAGCTTCGGTCTTCTAAGAAAAAATGCTACGAAAAATCCATGGAATGCGTAAAGAAAATTAAAACCAGCTTCGCCAGCGTGGGCGCATTTTCCAGTGAAGAGAATTTCTCAAGAGGCAATCCCGAAGGTCCAATAGAATGGATCAGTCACGAAGCAGAGGCCTTCGAGGAAATCCTGAGTAGCCGCTGTGACATCTGCGCTTTTTCGGGCGCCAGGGGAATTGCTACTGTCTTGGAGAAGAAAGGTTGTGAACATGTAAAATCTTTAGCTCAGTCCGAAGCTGCCTTATCCTCCGAAGACATCAAAGACCCCTCGGCCGAAGCAAGCATGGTTGGTGGCAAATTCTTTACTGATGTTTGGGACAACGGCGGCCGAGAAATGGCGCAAGAAATTATTCAAAGGAGTGAAAAAGGCATCCATGATGCTAGGAAAGTGACAGAAGTTGCCGAAGGGCCAATAGGTATTAATTAGTCGCTCTTGTTGTGTTGTAATTTTTATTTCAAACTTTGCTCGCGGTTCATAATAGTTATTCAAAAATATTCTCTTCCCTCAGAACCTGCTGGATCGTCTGTTGCCCCTCACACAAAAGAGGATGACGAAATCAAACAAATGGCCGAAGCTATCATGGATAAAGTTGTTGAACAACTTCTAAATGAGGCTGCCGAAGTAGTATTAAGAGAAGACTAGGTGTTATTAGAAAAAACATTTGAAGTGTGATCTATGTAATATTTTGTACATTTGAATGTAATATACAAGTCTCTTTTCATTATTCAATTCTTTACGATGCATGAAATTCTACATACATACCATTTTTGAGCCTTCGGCGAAAAAACACCTTCCCTTCTTTTCATGCTTCGTGAAGAAGACATTCTTCGTTAAAACTATTCTGATGAATCACGTCCCCGCTTCGTGACAACATTCTCCGAAGCTGTGCAACTTCGGTATTACTCTGATGAAGCACGTCCATGCTTCGTGAAAACATTCTCCGAAGCTATGTTCTGAAGATTATCATTGTATTCCCTCGTGACTTTACACAATTTTCACTTTCTCAAATCGTCCTTTCGAAGGTTAATACTGTGTCCCCTTCTTTTGCCATATGCAACATGATGTATGATGCTTATGCTGTGCAAAATGATGTGATGATGTTATGTTATGCAAATGATGTTTGTTCCGAAGATACACACAAAATATATTTGTAAGCTCTGCATTCCCTTAGGAACGTCTTTGGAGCTTCTTCGCCTTTTACTTAGGCGGTATTAGCGTTGACTTTTCGCTGTAAGCTCTGCATTCCCTTAGGAACGTCTTTGGAGCTTCTTCGCCTTTTACTTTAGGCGGTATCAGCGTTGACTTTTCGCTGTATGCTCTGCATTCCCTTAGGAACGTCTTTGGAGCAAAAAACTTACACTGCGCTCCCTTTGGAACGGCTTTTTGTATCTTCGGCAACTTACTCTGCGTTCCTTAGAACGACTTTTTGTTGCTTCGAAGGATTTTTAATAATTCGAAGGTCCTCCTTGTTACCGCAAATTTTTAAGCTTCAGCAACTTAAGCCTGTGGAGAAGATAGGTTTTCCTCATAATCAATCACGAATCTATTACATGAAAACTGAAATGTTCTTTATTACACAGAAAATAAAACTAAACGGAAAAGACTGTTATCAAAGTAGGATATTTGTCAATAAATGTGCTTCGACTCTGGCACAGTACTATTGACTGTGCGAGCTTCAGATTGCTCTCTGAGATCCCTTTGGTGCGGAACATATTGGCTCCCTTCTGGCTGTTGGCCTTGTTGCAGCGGAGGTGGAGGCGGGGGCTGTTGCCATGAAGCTTGAGGTTGACTCGCCGAAGCTACAGAAACTGCAGGGTGGTTGCCCACGTATTCCGGGATGTAAGGCTGATGGTACGAAGCAGTATGCATGACCTGCTTCGGCTGGCCCTGTTGCGCTGCAGCTTCTGCTAGCTCCTTTTGTTTCTGGATAGTAACATGGCACATCCTGGTGGTATGGCCCTTGTTTTCACCACAGAATAGACAAAATACCCTCCTTGGTTGATCTCCAAATCTTCCGCCGAAGCCCCTGGCGCCTCTGCCTCTTGGAGCTGGTGGCCGGAAGAAAGTTTGCTGTTGCCCCGAAGCCTGTGAGGAGCACTGCGGTCTGTTCTGCTGACTCCCCTTATCATCATTTTGAGTGGAGTTGTGGATGGACCTGACATGCCTCGGATAGAATCTTCCTCCGAAGCCCCTGGTCATTTCAGAAAATCTGAAGGCCTCCTCCCTTCTTTGGCGAAAGTCATTATCGGCACGAATGTACTCGTCCATCTTTTGGAGCAGCTTCTCCAGAGTCTGAGGAGGCTTCCTAGCAAAGTATTGAGCTGCAGGTCCAGGACGAAGCCCCTTGATCATGGCTTCGATGACAATTTCATTGGGCACCGTTGGTGCCTGCGCCCTCAAACGCAAGAACCTTCTGACATACGCCTGAAGGTACTCTTCATGATCCTGAGTGCACTGGAACAAGGCTTGAGCAGTGACCGGCTTCGTCTGAAATCCTTGAAAGCTGGTTAACAACATATCCTTCAGCTTCTGCCATGAAGTGATCGTTCCTGGTCGAAGTGAGGAATACCAGGTCTGAGCAACACTCCTGACGGCCATAACGAAAGACTTTGCCATGACTGCAGCATTGCCACCATACGAAGACACTGTTGCTTCGTAGCTCATCAAGAACTGCTTCGGGTCTGAGTGGCCGTCGAACATGGGAAGCTGGGGTGGCTTATAGGACGGAGGCCAGGGTGTAGCCTGCAGCTCAGCGGACAGAGGAGAGGCATCATCGAAAACAAAATTCCCATGATGGAAATTGTCATACCAGTCATCTTCGTTGAAGAAGCCCTCCTGATGAAGGTCTTTTTGTTGAGGCCTTCGGTTCTGCTCATCGTGGGTAAGGTGATGAACTTCTTCAGAAGCTTCGTCTATCTGCCTTTGCAGCTCAGCTAGCCTGGCCATTTTTTCCTTTTTCCTCTGCACCTGTTGATGAAGCATCTCCATATCCCTGATCTCTTGGTCTAGTTCATCCTCCTGAGGCGTCGGGCTGACGGCCTTCCTCTTCTGGTTTCGGGCCTCCCGAAGAGAGACGGTCTCCTGGTTGGGGTCCAGCGGTTGCAGTGCTGCAGCCCCAGTCGCTGAAACTTTCTTCGGCGCCATAGCGAAGGTCTGTAGCTTCCGAAGGTGTTCAAAAAACTCGAAGTGGAAGTGAGTTCACCGGAGGTGGGCGCCAATGTTGGGGACTTGTTCTCAAATGCTAAGAGTTAAGAACAAGGCAACATAAAAAGTGTTAAGTGTTAAAATCCTTCATCCTTCGAAACATTATGCCCCTTCGGGAAATAATGAGTTTCGGACGAAGGTCATAAGAGACATACCTTCGTAAGTATGAGTAATGACGAAGGATTCATATAAAGCATGAAATATAATATAAACATCATCATAGAATCATTTTTATTTCTATTTTATTAACATGGAAAAATAGAAATGATTTCAAATTACAAATGTACCTTCGGTCCTGAGAGAAGGTAAAAAGTACAAGCGTGACGCAAAAGCGAATGCCAGGTCAGCGTGAACAGTACGGGAGTACTGTTCATCTATTTATAGACGCGGGACGCAACCCACGTAAAATTACATTCATGACCATTACATTCGCCAATGACTTATGGAAATCTGCCAAGGCCCAAGTAGTCTTTTCATCTTTAAGTCGGTTCCCCTCTCTGCTATCACGACGAAGCTTCCCTGCGCACAGCTTCGGCTGTACACTATCCTTCACGAAGCTTGGTAATCAGTCCGCTCTCCATTTTAATCCCCCTTCGTCTGGTTCAGGCTTCGTCCTGACCGTACTTCATGTTCATAGTTCTGAGTCCGAAGGTACCTGTTCACATAATCCACTTGGAAAACATTGTCAAATCATGTTTTTGAGGACCTTCGGAGGACGAAGGCCCCCAACAGTTACTAGCGAAGAAAGTTGAGTTCAAGTGGACCCAAAAGTGTCAGGAAGCATTTGAAGAACTGAAAAATAGATTGACTACAGCTCCGGTGTTAGTCCTGCCTGATGTTCACAAGCCATTCTCAGTGTATTGCGATGCTTCTTACACCGGATTGGGATGTGTGCTAATGCAAGAAGGAAGAGTTGTAGCATATTCATCTCGACAGCTGAAGATCCATGAGAAAAATTATCCCACACATGACCTGGAGTTGGCAGCAGTAGTTCATGCTTTGAAGACCTGGAGACATTACCTGTATGGGCAGAAGTGCGACATTTACACAGATCATAAAAGTCTGAAGTACATATTCACCCAGTCAGAGTTAAACATGAGACAACGAAGATGGTTGGAATTGATCAAGGACTATGAGTTGGAGATACATTACCATCCAGGCAAAGCCAATGTGGTTGCAGATGCTCTGAGCAGGAAGAGTCAAGTCAATATGATGGCCACGTACCCAATGCCATATGAGTTAGCCAAGGAGTTCGACAGACTGAGTCTCGGTTTCCTGAACAGTACGCAAGGAGTAACAGTGGAATTAGAGCCCACCCTAGAGCGGGAGATCAAAGAAGGGCAGAAGGATGATGAAAGCATCAACAAGATCCGACAGCTAATCTTAGAAGGAAGAGGCAAAGACTTTCGAGAGGATGAAGAGGGGGTAATATGGTTCAAGGACCGATTGTGTGTCCCCGACCTCAAACCTATTCGGGAGCTGATCCTAAAGGAAGCTCATGAGACAGCCTACTCCATACACCCGGGAAGTGAAAAGATGTACCAGGATTTAAAGAGGAGGTTTTGGTGGTATGGCATGAAAAGAGAAATCGCAGAATATGTCGCCATCTGTGATAGCTGTCAAAGGACCAAAGCAGAGCATCAAAGGCCCGCCGGATTGTTGCAGCCATTGCGGATTCCTCAGTGGAAGTGGGATGAGATCGGGATGGATTTTATAGTTGGCCTACCTCGTACCCGGGCCGGCTATGATTCCATCTGGGTGGTTGTGGACCGCTTAACAAAGGTGGCCCATTTCATACCTGTGAAGACCACATACACCGGAGCAACGTTAGCTGAGTTATACATGTCACGGATAGTCTGCCTTCATGGTGTGCCGAAGAAGATAGTGTCAGATCGAGGAACGCAGTTCACCTCTCATTTTTGGCAGCAGCTACAAGAAGCTTTGGGCACCCATTTGAACTTCAGCTCGGCTTATCACCCGCAGACAGACGGTCAGACTGAAAGAACTAATCAGATCCTAGAAGATATGCTGAGAGCCTGTGCGTTGCAAGACAAGTCAGGGTGGGACAAAAGGTTACCTTATGCAGAATTCTCCTATAACAATAGTTACCAGGCCAGCTTGAAGATGTCGCCGTTTCAGGCACTCTATGGGCGGAGTTGTAGGACTCCGCTGCATTGGGACCAGCCTGGAGAGAGACAGGTGTTTGGCCCCGACATCCTGCTTGAAGCCGAAGAGAATATCAAAATGGTTCGGGAGAACTTGAAGATAGCCCAGTCAAGACAGCGAAGCTATGCGGACCGAAGGAGAAGAGAACTGAGTTTCGAAGTGGGGGATTTCGTCTATCTGAAGGTGTCACCTATCAGGGGAGTCAGAAGGTTCGGAGTTAAAGGCAAGTTAGCACCCCGGTACGTTGGACCATATCAGATTCAAGCAAAGCGTGGAGAAGTGGCTTACCAACTCAACCTACCAGAAAGTTTGTCGGCAGTGCACAATGTGTTCCACGTGTCACAATTGAAGAAGTGTTTGCGAGTACCAGAAGAACAGTTGCCAGTGGAGGGTTTGGAAGTCCAGGAGGATCTGACATACATAGAGAAGCCAACGCAGATTCTGGAGTTTGCAGACAGAGTCACCCGGAGGAACACCATCAGAATGTGCAAGGTCAGATGGGGTCACCACCCGGAGGAAGAAGCAACCTGGGAACGAGAAGATGATCTGAAGGCCAAATACCCTGAACTCTTTGCTGACCTACCCTGAATCTCGGGGCGAGATTCTTTTAAGGGGGATAGGTTTGTAACACCCTGAATTTGGGGGTATAAAATTTCTTTGCTCATATTCACAAATTCAGGTGTTACTTCCCTTTTCTCATCCTTCCCCAATCTTCTCTTTCTCATTTCTATAGGAGAAAAGTGGTTATTTTATTTGTAACTATAGTCTATTAGCTCAAACTCCAAGGGAGTATGAATTATTGCATCATGTTGAACCCTAGATTTCACTTTTGTTTGGTGCATAATTCTTAGAAAGTCTAATTTGAATTTGTGGCTTATTTGAATTTGAATCAAATAGAGAAAATAAAAAGAAAAGAGAAAACAAATACCAGAATAAAAGAAAAAGGGAAAGAAGCCCAACCCTGCCGCCCCCTCGGCCTTTCGGCCCAGCCGGCCCAACCCCGCGCGCGCGCCTCTCCCCCCGCTCTCTCTGCCCTGGCGGGCCCGCCCGTCAGCGTGGCCGCCGTCTCCGTGCCCGCCTCCCTCTCTCTCTGCTCGCGGGCCCGGCCTGTCATCCCCGTCTTCCCCGCGTAACCGCCGCCCGAGCTGCGCGTTGCCGCGGTCTCCGCGCCCATGTCGCGCGTGGAGCTCGCAACCGCCCCGCCCCCGGCCACTTGAGCCCAGAACCCCCTCGCCCTCTCCCCCTCCCTCATTTGCGCACCTGCAGGCCTCTCTCTCACCTCCCCCTCGCTGCGCGCACACCAGAGCGCCGTCGCCACGAACCGCCGCCGTCCCGAGCTCGTTTCCCCGTCGCCGTTGGAGCTCCGCCGTGCCCTCAGCCACGGTGAGCTCCGCCCCGACGTCCGCAACCCGGGACGCGCTCCAATTTCCCCTTCCCCTCCCTATTTCCCTCTGCCCGCGCTCACCCGCCGTCCTCCGTGCAGCCGCGGAGGTCTGCCACCGCCGACCCGGACCGTCGTCGCGCCATTGCCGCCACCGAGGAGTCCCCGGAGTCCGTCTTGAGGTAAGGGACCTCCCCTGCCCTCTCCCTTCCTCTCTATTGCTCTCTACTGCGCTTAATTGCTCGCTGGAGTCCCATAGCACCGCCGCCGAGCCGCTTCGCCGTGGACCGCCCCCCTCCGGTGCCCCTGCCCCGACCTAGCCCCCACCGGACGATTCCCCGCGCCCTCCCCAACCTTCCCGGCCGCTCGGGTCACCCCAAAGACCCGCAGAGCGCCCGCGCCCCTCGTCTCCGGCGAGTCCTCCGCCGCGGAGACGAGCGCCGCCGCCTCTGCTAGCCGTAGGAAAGGCCAAGGCCGGCCACCCGACCCCCGCCGTTCATCCCAGATCGGGCGGCCCAGATTCAATTAGCCCGGGCCCAATCCTGGCCGTCCGCCGGAGATCCAACGGCCCAGGGCCGCTTCCCTCACACCCCGCGCCCGCTCTGCCGCCTGGCCCCGCCTGTCAGCCCGCCCGCGCCCGCTCTGCCGCCCGGCCCCGCCTGTCAGCCCGCCCGCGCCCGCTCTGCCGCCCGCGCCCCGCCTGTCAGCCAGCCGCCCCGCGCTACTCGCCCGGCCCCGCCTGTCAGCCGTCCGCCCCGCGCTGCCCGCCCGGTCCCGCCTGTCAGCCGCTCAGGCCGCCGCGCGCTCGCGCGCCCGCCCGCGGATCTAATCTCGGGCGTTGATCCGAGATCCAACAGCTATAAAAGCCCGATACCCCTTCGCCCGCGCGTTTTCTTAAAGAGACCCCCGGCTTCCTGAAAATTAACCCGCCGTCCCTGGATTCTCGCAGTTAGGTCCTCGGACATTTTATTTAATTCAAAATAAGTATTTAGGGTATATTTTTAATCTCTAAACTTGTAAAATTCATAACTTTGTCATATGAACTCCAAATTAGGTGCTTCAAATTGCAAAATGCTCATAGTATTTTTGTCTACCTATTTAACCAATGTTTCCCTGCTGTTTTTACGTCCCAATTAATAGTTGATCATTAGGATAAGATTAAGGTTATTGGAACCCCTATTTGAGATAAATAAAAGATAGAAGACTTTAATAAAAGTGGGAGCACCTAAGTTTATGGACTTAAAATCATGTAATGATTTAACCCCACCACTAACTTAGACCTGATTAGTGGATAATGAATCATTTTGTATAGTCCTCTACCCTAGACCTAGGGAACACCAGAGTGCCTATCCTTTTCTATTATGAACTTGTGATCCCTCTGCTGCATATGTTTGGTATATGGCTTTTGTTTGTTATTTCCCAAGTGCATAGTGTGAATGATTACTTTACGTAGACAACGAGCAGTCTGTGTTTCCCGAGGAAGTTGCAGAGGAAGTTCCTGATCAACAGTTTGGTGAAGGCAAGTGTCCTCTGACCCATTATGTCCTATTCATTTATAACTTACTACCCCGCATTACTTACTTGAAACCTAAGGATTGACTAGCTTTACACTTTACTTTATCCTTGATGACCTTATGGGCTGTTATGGTTAGCATTCTGCTATTGCCTTAACTTAATCAATGAACATGATGTGACTATTTACGATACTGTTATCCTGATGATATTGATGATCTTGTGATACTCTAGGGGGCTCAGGCTGTTTCCTGAGTACCTCTCCGTAAGGACCTGTTCGTTGAGAAACCACCCGGGATAACAGTGCAACCATGAGGGTGAAATGGGATGCCCTTAGCTAATTAATTAGAGGAACTAGAGGTGTAGTTGCTTAGCCGTCGTGCCGTCAATGGGGTCCAGGCACAGTGCTTGCTCTGCCGAGGCTGAGTGCCGAGGTTCTTTCGTTTTGCTTTTTGTTAGTCACTCTCCTGCGGGGAGGGGTACTGTGTTTATCAAACTGGAGAAACCTAACGGGCAGCTATGATCTCTAGGGAATCTTTGTAAAAGCTACGTAGTGATGCCCTGCCGGACCACCTAGGTAGTGGTCAATGGGGATTAGCTCTCCCCGGGTAGAAAGGGAATCATGACTCATGGGTAAAGTGTGCGGCCTCTGCAGAGGGTAGTGAAACTGATATATCAGCCGTGCTCACGGTTAAGAGCAGCCTTGGGATCCTCTTTGATTAGAGATACAGATGGTTCGAGATACAAGGATTATGTTATGGTTTTGGTTCGAATATGATGATGTTGTTCCTCGATGAGGAAATGGTTCATGGGTTGGTTAATGCTAAAATCTGGCTTCTACTAATGATAAATACCTGACCAACTAAAAGCAACTGCTTGAGCCTAACCCCACATAAAGCTAGTCCACTTCAGCCAAACGGGACATTTGCTGAGTACGTTGATGTGTACGCATCCTTGCTTTACCACAAAACACCAGGTTGTCCGCATTGTAACCACTGCTCAGGAGAAGGCGAAGCCGTGGAAGGAGACTTCCAGGAGTTCCAAGACTATGACGAATTCTAGGTGTGGGTTGGCGGCAACCCCCAGTCAGCTGCCTGTGAAGGCCCTATCTTTACTGCGTTTCGCTAGCACTTTGATTTAACTGTTAAGTTGATGACTATGTGGATGACTATGACTCTGTGATGTAATAAGTTAATACTCTCTTAAGTTATTATTCGAGCAATGTGCATTGATGTTCATTTATGTAATCGCTGTGTACGTGAGTTCTGATCCTGGCACGTACATAGTTCGCACTTGGTTTGCCTTCCAAAATCGGGTGTGACACTTGGGCTAGGAATAGGTGATGCTCCACCCAGGTTAATTAAGGATTGGATGCGTATGTAGGCCTGTATGATCAAGGACTATCTTAACTAGCCACATGCCCTGGATATGGGACAGGGTAAGCTTGAACCCGGCTATTCCATACATGAAAAGACAATCGCGCACTGGGAGTGGGGAGATGGCGAGAGTGGCACGTACCCTCCTGGCAAAGGACCGCCTAAAAGGGGTGGTGTGCTCTCGGGTGGCACGGACCTGTTCATGTAGTGGAGGATCCATGGGAATGGTAGACATATGCAAGAGTTACAAGAAACATATGTCGTGTGGTTAGAGATCCTCAGCTGAGTAAATCGATTCGGATCGCCGTTATATCCCCGAAGAGTGGAGATTTGATCTCTGACCTGCAACCTAAGTCAGGATGTAAACATTATGAATAAAAATGATGTTGTATTGATGAGATGGTGAAATTAGACTAGATGCAACTAGAGCCTATTGATATTTAATCTGGCGTTAAAATATCGAAAGTAAGGACTCACTTTAGTAAGCTATTTCTGCAAAAGTATCTAATTTGATTCTTCCTAAAGTTTTTTTTCCTTGAATCCTATTTAACCAGCATATCCTTGAGAGTCATTTTTCCTTAGACGGGTAAGACTTGCGAAAGTACACTTCGTACTCAGGGTTTTCGAACCCATGTTGTTGCAGGTACTAGATTTGTGCTGCTGTGGATGGTGTTAAGCGCCGGTGGGCACAATCTTGTGATCCTGGTTGTAAGTACCTCTCCTATACTTCTTATTGAGGATTGTCATTGAGTCAGCATATATTTCAAAATTATAAATAATTTATAACATTTCAAAGTTTAATTCTTTGAATCACTTTTGTAATCACTCCGATAAACATAATGTAAATTTGTTGTAACTTGTAACTTTTGTAATAAAGAAATTCTGTTGTAAAAATGTTGGTGTGTGATTTGTGTTTACTTAATCTTGTGATCCTGGTTGTAAGTGGTTTATCCGGGGCCCTTGGGACACTCAGACGGATCCTGTTAAGTTATTTGATGCACATGCATAATCGTTTGAGGTTTGTGAGACGAGGACAGGTACATGTGGGTCCAATAACTTGGGAGGTTCTGCCACAACTATAGTACTAACACAGTAGGAGGGAGGTAGGGAGTAGCCATGCTTTTGCCACCAGCCGCTGCCGCCTGCCATTGTTGGGCTTCTCGCCTCCTCCAGCACGAGAATGGAAGTGGAATGGGCCCAATGGATGTGTGGCTGCTAGCCTTTCGTTTCCTTTCTTTGCGCAAATTCGTGAGATTTGAAAATTGAACGCGAGGATTTGAGGAAAGGAAGTTGCAATGATTTGGGTAAATGTAGAGAATTTGCCATAGGCTCATGGACACAAAAAAGCAATTATCAGGAGGTTTCGACATAAGATAATGAAGAACAATGACAAGTGGCTTATAAGACTGTCATTATTTTACTACGCGTGAGACGCATGCCAATTACTAGTATAATAAATCTGTCATCATACTGTTGCTGGTTCTACGTTATTTGTCTTCATAATATGTTCAATCCAAAGATTAGGTGAATGTAGTGCTCGGAAACCTTGCTTCTGATATATTGGCCAATGCTATTTTACATGTAACTAGGTATGCACCCATACGTTGCCACGAGAGTTAAAAATTAGTATTGAAACAAATACATAACGACAAACATCAATATGATATATAAAATCTATATAGAAAAATATTACTGTAACACTAATATAATATTAACGATATAAATATGTAATATTATTATAAATATATAGACTCAAATAGAATGAAATGCTATCGAAATGATTAACCAAAATGGATCATTCCTGTTTGCAGTTTTGGACACGTACATACCATCAAAAATATAAAACAAAATGTTTCAATCACTACCGGAATCAATCGCTTTGCCGAGTGCCTGAAGCACTCGGCGAAGCGTTCAAAACACTCGGCAAAGGGTTTGCCGAGTAAAGAAGGCTCGGTGAACAGTGCATCGGCAGAGCCTTCTTTGCCGAGAGCTTTTTATCGGGCACTCGGCAAAGATCTTTGCCGAGTGCCAGAGAGCACTCGGCAAAGAAAAGCAGCCGTTACGGCGTCGAGTGACGGAGACGGTGGCTTTGCCGAGTGTCCCCTGTGACACTCGGCAAAGAAGTTAGTTTTGCCGAGTGTCTTCCGTGCAGCACTCGGCAAAGAATCCATCTTTACCGAGTGCCGCTTGGGACACTCGGCAAAGAACCCGCCAGGGAGGGTCCCCATGTCAGGTTCTTTGCCGAGTGTCCCAAGCGGCAGTCGGCAAAGCCGACCTCTTTGCCGAGTGCCAGGGACGTAACACTCGGCAAAGAACCTAAGCCGGTGCCCAGGTCTGTGCTCTTTGCCGAGTGTTATGACCTTGACACTCGGCAAAGAGCCTCTTTGCCGAGTGTTACACTCGGCAAAGTGACCAGTATATACCTTTTTAATTTGTTTTTTGTATTCCATCCACACAAATAGAAGATATCACATATATATATCACATATATACATCACAGATATCATCACAGACATAAATAGCCAACACAAACATAAAACCGTCACCATAAACATAAATATCCATCACAAACATAAGTGTTCAACACAAGTATTAAACACAAACATAAGTCTCTAACGTCGCAAGCTCTCACATAAGTATCAAACACAGACATAAGTATTATACACAAGTACAGAAGTCTAAAACAATGAAAACACAACACTCATGGAGGTGGGCGGCTTGACCGGGGCTGCGTTGGGCTGAACCCTTCCGGAGGGTTGTTGGATGCCGCCCCAGATTGGCCCTGCACAGAGAAGAGATTGCATGTGTTATACCAGATGCATTACAAACATCTAACTACAATTTTGATACTCACAGGAGTGTGGAAGAGAGCAGGGTCAACTGGAGGGAACAATGGAGGTGGCGGAGCGATGCCCTGTGCGGCGCCAAGGCTCTGCATGTACTGGAACATCTCCGCCATCCTCTGATGATCTGCCCGGCGCTCCGCCTCCCGCTCCGCCATCATCCTCGCCTCCATCTCGCGACGTTCCCTCCTCTCTTCTTCTAGTTGGGTCTGTAATATTACAAGCCAACCTTATAGTAACTCAAAGAGTAGGTATATAACTCAAGGAAGGACGAGTTACACTAACCTCGAGTTGCTGTATGCGATGCTGTGAGCTGTCGTGCCGAGGTCGTATGGCTGGACTCGAGCCCGTGCTCCTTGCTCTCACCTGAGACAGAGTGGGAGTGGAGGACGAGTCGATTACCCCGTCAGCAATCCAGTACCGCCCATGTCTCTTGCCTCCTCCGACCCTCATGAGCACATCGGTGTCGATCGGCTCGATGCTCGGATCATAGTCTGGGCCATGGACCTCCTGCGCCATGGCGGTGTAGTCATGGAGGCGGCTGTAGACGGCGGGGTTGGTGTAGGCCTCGGGCCCGTCATCCTGGTTGTAGGTGACGTCGGACGTCGCCTTACCCTTATGGGCCATAGCATAGGCCGAGAAGGTGGAGCAAGGCCTTCCACCATGTGACGCCGACTGCAACGAAAACCAACAAGATAGTTAGAAATAATATCTAACTTAGTGCTATATATCTAAATAAAAAAGGTGGCGTACCCATGCTTCGGCATATTGGCCCAGGCTCCGGCTGCCTTGGTGGTGGGAGGGGCCTTGCATCATCAAACGCCGTTCCCGGCTAGCTGTGTGCGCCTCGTCCCACTCAGCCGAACACCACCTATCCACCATCTGCTCCCAGCACAGAGGATGTGCGGCGCACCAATGTGGAATCATCTGCAAAGTAAACACGTAAAGTGCATATCAGAAGATAAAATAAAATTCATGTATGGAGTACTGGTACCAAACATGCATGACTTTACCTGCAGGTACTGCTCCCTGGTCAACGACATGGTTCGGGCTTGAGTTTTGGTCACCTTCTCCCCAAGGACAGAGCCGTGGTAGGTGATGATGGCCTGGATGCGGGCCTCATAGTGCATGTCCACGACGAGCTTCTTACAGCTCGTGGTGGCCACCACATCCGCCCTAGCCTCGTATCCAGCATCGCATCTGAAGAAATCCTGCATACAAAAACGATGTATCCATACATTATTTCAAGAATTTGCAACGAATGCGACATATTTTACATTATACTAAGACTTACCCACAGCTCTTGCTTCACCCGCTCCGCCTTGTTATTGAATTCCCTGCCGTCCCGGTCTACTGCATCGGGGGCGACGGCGTAGTGGTCAAAGGTGAAGGCTGGGCCCGTCACTCCGGCGTACTCCACAAGTCCAGGGAAGTGTTCCCTGCACAGCAGGCCGAGGATGCCATTGGGGGGGCGACGATGACCCCCAGCATAATCCAAAACCGTCCAAGTGATAAATAAAAAGTATTAGTTTATATTATGATTTTGAACACATAATATGAACAAGAATGAAGAACATAAAGTTACATACCTCTCCCCTTCCGGCCGAATCAGCGGCCGTCTATCCCGAAGTATGGGACGCTGAGGGAGACTCGCGGGGCCTCGCAGGTAGATGCTCCTCGAACTAGAGCCGCCTGAACCTGAGGCATCCTGCTGCTGGTCGTCGTCGTCCTGCTGCTGGTCGTCGTCGTCCTGAGGCGCCGCCTGCTGCTGCGCTGCCTGCTCTGCCTCGTCCTGTTGCGCTGCCTGCTCTGCATCGTCCGCCGTCCTACTCCTCCTCCCCCTCCTCCTCCTCAGGAAACCGCCCACCATATTTGTCCAACAACCTGCAATTAAGAGTAAACAAATAAGCACATATAAAAAGATGTATTTAAAAACAGGTGCGAAATAAAAAGTCATATAGCATTACATCGATTAAAAATAATCTTCATATGTGTCGGGGTTAGCCAGATCATAACTCTCATCATCACTATCAAGCATTTCAATCTCCACACCATCGGCAAGTTCGTCAGTAATGTCATTGCCTTCAAGGATTACTAAGTCATTATCATTTTGCACCTCATCCTCCTCCTCATCAACAACCATTTCAATATCTACGTCCATTCCGATAGCTTCGGTTAAGTCTATCTCAAATCGCCCTTCTAGCCCATCTTCTTGGAAGAACTCTCCATCATATGTGTCCGGGTCTAAGTTGTAATCTTCATCGTTAGGAACAGGTAACCTCCCGTGCGGCGATACCTTATACACAACATCCCAACCCTTAAGATGTTCTTTCGTTTGACACGCATATGGGAGATAATACACTTGTGTGGCCTGTTGGGCAACGATATAGACATCGTCTCCTGCTAAGGTGGAATCTTGTCGAATTTCGACTATCCCAAGATTAGAATGTGTCCGTCTCGTCACTTGAGGGTCAAACCAATGACATTTGAATATCACTGGAGTAAGAGGTTTGGAACCATAAAAATTGAGCTCATATATTTCTTCGATTCGTCCAAAATAATCGACATTGTCAAGGCCCGGCGTAAAGACCCCAGAACACGTTGTTTTCCGATTGGGCCGACTTTTGTCGTAGTGTGTTGTGCGAAAACGGTATCCATTGACGTCATACCCAGAATATTTCTTGACCCTATAAGCAAAGCCGTTGGCTACTTGTCTCAATTCGGCACTCATAGATGGATCTCTTTGGCCCTGCAAGTATTCGCAAGTTAAAAGACGCTAAATTGAGTTTAAAGACGTATCTCTTTTACAAACTAAGCACGTACCTTATGTTTGAACCAGGAAATGAAATCGGGCAACCCATTTCTCGCACCCTTTCTAAGAAGAGCGTCATATTCCTGTGGAGTGGGGTCCCTTGATCGACGCCAGAATTCATGAAGAAATTGTTCCATGTATAGCGTCACCTCTTCAAGGTTGGTCAATATGTATAGCATGATATGCCGCCACTCTTCATGTGTCAGGGTCTTGGTGGTCGAGCCACTTGCGCTTCCGAGTTGGCCTCGAAATATGCTAAGGTTCGATTCATTGTCGCCATCATTGTAACGAGGGGGTGGATTATGCACGCTCGGCAGTTTGTCACCATAATAAGTTGTTGTGAAGTTTGAGACCTCCTCTAGAATGTATGCCTCTGCAATGGAAGCCTCGATTTTGCATTTATTTCTACATTTCTTTCGAATAGTCTTTAGACATCTCTCGATTGGATAGCACCAACGTCCCTGCACGGGGCCCCCCATTCGTGCCTCATAGGGGAGATGAAGAATCAAATGCTGCATTGGATTGAAGAAGCCAGGTGGTAATATCTTCTCAAGCTTACACAGTAACACGGGGGCCAATCTTTCCAAGTCTGCAACCACGGTCCGAGATAACTCTTTTGCACAAAGCTGACGGAAGAAATAGCTCAACTCTGAAAGCGCTAGCCAGACATGCTCAGGGACATAGCCTCGAACCATCGCAGGAATTATCCGTTCAATCCATATGTGGAAGTCATGACTCTTCATCCCTAAGACTCGCATAGTAGATAAGTTCACCCCCCTACTCAGGTTAGCTGCATATCCATCAGGGAACATCAACATCTTTATCCACTAAAGTACTTCCTTCCTCTGGGCCCTGCTTAGGACGAAATCGGCCTTAGGCCTTCTCCACGTCTTTCCGCCACTTGGCGGCTTCATCTCTAGTTTTGGTCTATCACATAACGCTGCCAGATCCACTCTTGCCTTCACATTATCCTTTGACTTATCAGGAATGTCCATAATTGTTGCCCACAGTGCCTCGGCAACATTCTTTTCAGTGTGCATCACGTCAATGTTGTGTGGAAGGAGCAGGTCATCATAATAGGGGAGCCGAGTCAAGCCAGACTTATGTGTCCACATATGCTGCTCACCATATCCCACAAAACCACCTTCTGTATTGGCCACGAGCCCATCTATCTGTTGACGAATTTTGGCACCAATCATCGTTGCAGGTGGGCGGTCTGTCACTACGACACCTTTCGTAAAGTTCTTGATGTCTAGGCGGAATGGATGGTCAGCAGGAAGAAATTGTCGATGTTTATCGAAGGACGAATATTTGCCACCCTTTTTCAACCAAATGAACCTGAGAGCTTCCTTGCAAACTGGGCATGGGAATTTACCGTGAACACACCAGGCACAGAATAGCCCATACACCGGTAAGTCATGCATGGAGTACTGGTACCAAACATGCATTCTGAAGTTTGTCTTCGTAGCTCGGTCATATGTCCATACCCCTTCCTCCCAGGCACGTACCAATTCATCGATCAAAGGCTCCATGTACACGCCCATTTTGTTCCCCGGGTGTCCGGGAATTATCAACGACATGAATATATTCTGCCTTTGAAAGCACACACCAGGGGGGAGATTGATTGGGATAACAAACACGGGCCAACATGTGTACGAGGCAGCGCTCATTCCATAGGGATTGAACCCATCTGTGGCCAACGCAACACGTACATTACGAGCCTCTTCGACTTTCTCACGGTGAATGTCATCAAAGTGTTTCCATGCTTCACCATCTGACGCGTGCACCATCTTGTCAGGATTGTATCGTTTTCCATTTTTGTGCCATGTCATCTGTTTCGCGGATTCCTCTGTCATGTAAAGACGCTGGATCCTCGGTATGAACGGAAGGTGTTGTAGGATTGTCAAGGGGATGTCGAGCGGCCTCTTCTGTCCATCACCAGAGTCTACCTCCATAAACCTAGACGAATTACACTTGGGACAGTACTTTGCCTCCGCGTATTCTTTCCTAAATAGCACGCAGCCCTTCGGACAAGCATGAATCTGCTCATACGTCATCTTAAGTGCACGAAGTAGTTTCTGTGCCTCGTACATGCTCTTTGGCAGAACGTGATCATCCGGAAGCAGACTCCCAATAACTGTCAACAAGCCATCGAATGCATCTCTACTGATGCTGTACTGCGACTTGAACGCCATTACACGCCCAATGGCATCCAGTTGAGAAACCTTTGTCTGGCCGTGAAGGGGCTTCTGTGCCGCGTCGAACATGTCGTAGAACGCCTTTGCAGTCGGCTCTGGCTCGTCATCCATACATCCTCCCGTGTACTGTGCCTCCTGATAGTCGTTCAACATATCCGCTACCCCCGCATCCGCGTCATAATCCTCGACACGTTGTCTCAGCACCTCTTCTCTCGTACGATGCGCTTCACCATGAAATATCCACCGAGTATAGCCCGGCGTAAATCCATTCTTCCAAATATGTTCTACCATGGTCTTCTTTGGTTTTCTTTTCCGGTTGTCACATTTGCTGCACGGGCATGGGACTAGACTCGCTCCTTTAGCAGCTTCGCCATATGCCCGTTCCACGAAATCATCGGTCTTTCTAATCCATTCAGTGGTGACATCGTTCCTTCCTCTACGGCCCGTGTACATCCACTCACGGTCCTCCATCCTCTAACATATATAACCGAGTATAGTTTAATATAGACATGTAATGCATGTACACTACGTTCCTACCTTCTAATAGGTGACGATAGGTCCTAATCCCACCCGCGGTTGCGTAGATGGAGTTAGTTTTCATGCTCTACTCCGATCCAAGATAGAATTTCGGCAGCACCTCCCCACTGTTCTCCGGATACACGTCCTGGCAGGGAGAGTGTACTGTCCGGAGAACAACAGGGAGGTGACACCGAAACTCTATCTCAGACCGGAGTAGAGCATGAAACTAACACCATCTACGCAACCGCGGGCTGTCCAAAAAACGTGGACAATTCGAAACTGATACATTTGTAGATATGCAAAGATCTGCATATCTACACCGTATCACTTTCGAACGGGAGACGCCTAACTGGGTTAGGTGATCTACGACCATGATGCGGATGTAGAGGTTATACCTAGGGTGGCGGTGGAGTCAGGCTAGTGGGGCTGTGGCGGGTCGGTGCAGTGGCGACGGGACGTGGTGCAGGCAGACCCGCAGCGGCTAGGAAGACAAGTATCTTCTCTGTAAAAAAGAAACACAAGTCTGTTAATACAAAAGCCTAGCAACAGAAAATTTCGGCAGCACCTCCCCTGCACGGGGAGGTTTCGAAATCCTGCAAATAAAAGTATCAGCACGATGGCTGTCTTCCACGCATAATTCAACGGCACGATGGCCGGAAATCCATGCATAAAATGATAAGGACATTCAACCTACGCACAAATACCCTCATTCTCCTTCTCATTAAAAATGTGATTGTGTCTACTTTGATTACATTAATATAAACATGTGTGAAGCGTTCATAGAGGTGAGGTCATGTGTAGAAATTTTCTATCACTATTTACGTACCGGAGGCGAGGACGGCGGAGGCGCGGCCGGAGGCGCGGACGGCGGGCGGACGACGGCGAGCGGGCGGACGACGGCGAGCGGGCGGACGACGGCGCGTGGGCGGGCGGACGGTGGGGCGTGGGCGGCGGTGAGGCGGGCGGCGGTGAGGCGCGGGCTTGCCGGAGCGCGGGGCGGGCTGCGGGCGTGGCGGCGGCGAGGCAGAGGGAGAAGCGAAAGGAGAAGGAAAGGAGAAGGAAGAAGAAAGCCGGCCGCGCGGCCGGTTAAGTTACTTTCTTTGCCGAGTGCCCGTGATCCGGCACTCGGCAAAGATTTTTTTAAAATTTTAAAATATTCTTTGCCGAGTGCCAGATCGGCGGCACTCGGCAAAGAGTTCTTTGCCGAGTGTCCACCGTTGTGGCACTCGGCAAAGATTCTTTACTACCTCTTTGCCGAGTGCCACACATCTAGCACTCGGCAAAGACGGCTTTGCCGAGTGTCATCTCTAGACACTCGACAAAGTGCATTTGTATTTTTTTATTTTGTCTCCCAAACTTTTTGTGGTATGTTCCTACACTATGTAGATCTACATGTATCATTTGTGGACAATTTTAACAGAGTTTGAAATAGCTAGTAGATTTAGTTTGTTTATTTGAATTTCTTCGGAAAATTCAAATTTGAACTGCAGGTCACTCGAAACTTGGAAAACCGTGCATGAAAAAATGATATTCATGTTACTTAGCATAAGTTACGACCGATTCCAGGAGCGGACCGAAAACTTCAAGCAACATGCTCACTAAACATGGCCGTGAATTTGCCATCCACATGTTTAAAAATTGTATAAAACACAAACAAAGTCAGAAAATCATGAAACTTGTCCACGTGTCATGATATCATATGTACAGGTTGTGATAAAAAATTGAGAATGTTTGGACAAAGTTGTGAGACACTATGTGTAGAAACCTAAGAGAACTACACATGAAATCATAGAGTTTCAATGTGGATCTCTTAGGTTTGTACACATAGCGCGTCATAGTTTTCTCGAAATTTTTTCAATTTTTTATCGCAGCCTGTACATATGATATCATGACACGTGGACAAGTTTCAAGATTTTCTAACTTTGTTTGTGTTTTATACAATTTTTAAACATGTGGATGACAAGTTCACGGCCATGTTTAGTGAGCATGTTGCTCGAAGTTTTTGGTCCGCTCCTGGAATCGGTCGTAACTTATGCTAAGTAACATGAATATCATTTTTTCATGCACGGTTTTCCAAGTTTCGAGTGACCTGCAGTTCAAATCCAAATTTTCCGAAGAAATTCAAATAAACGAACTAAATCTACTAACGATTGAAACTCTGTTAAAATTGTCCACAAATGATACATGTAGGTCTACATAGTGTAGGAACATACCACAAAAAGTTTGGGAGACAAAATAAAAGAAATAAAAATATACTTTGCCGAGTGTCTAGAGATGGCACTCGGCAAAGAGTTCTTTGCCGAGTGTCAACTGGGCGACACTCGGCAAAGAAGACTCTTTGCCGAGTGCCAACCATTGGCTCTCGGCAAAGACTGACGACCGTCAGCTTTGGGACGGCCGCTGACGACCCTTTGCCGAGAGCCCCCTTTGCCGAGTGTTTGACACTCGGCAAACATGTATTTGCCGAGTGTGGACCTGTACCGAGTGTCCTACGCTCGGTAAAGACGCTCGTTACCGAGAGCCGAGCTTTGCCGAGTGCGGCTCTCGGCAAAGCCGTCTTTGCCGAGTGCCCGAGAAAAGGCACTCGGCAAAGCGTCCGGCACTCGGCAAAGGCTCGGATTCCGGTAGTGAATGATTAAAATGCTATGAGTAAATCAAATCAAACTATCTAGGTCTGTGCATGTCTGATGTTCATGTTACTACAGTAAAATAAGAAAGAATGGTCGTGCTATCACCATTCACCAACAACCTGGTCTAATGACGGAATTGACACAAGATAATGCTTCGGTTCAACGGGTATAAACTATAACAAAACACTCAGTCACATATCCTTTATCTATTAATCATCTGAGCTATATGAAAATCCTCTGATAATTCAAAACAAGAAACAAATGATGCTAGCATGTCACTCAAATGGTGTCCTTGGCTTTGATGTTCAGAAGTTTAGACAGTTCTCCACTTTCATAAGCGTCAACAATATCTATGGTTTTTTCAAGTAAATGTGAAAAAGGAAATAGGTGTGAGCATCGAAAGGATGTTACAAAGCCTCCGTTTTATTTGATCTGTGTACAAAAAATGTACCGTGTGAGCCTCCTAAGTGCTTTCCTTGGACAAAAACTTGAGGAACGGTACGCCTACCAACTATGTCAAGTCCATTGCGACATCATCACAAACTGTCCTAGAATATGCTCCAGGGCCAAAATCAACAGAAAGAATTCACACGTCGAAATGATTGTTTGATTTGATATAATTGACCATTTTGCTTTATTATGTAAGAAGGAAATAAACAGATAGGAAGAACAAGGGTGCATCATAAAGGCCTTTACTTCACAGTTTTTCGATCCTCTTATTGATGTCTCCTGTTTATTTAGGATTAGTGAAGGGTACACTAATGAAGTGAAAGCAAGCTGCAGTTGTTGTTTTTTTTTGTAAAAGTACATACTTCATCAATTGTCAACTAACGAAGAGTGAACCATGAAAAACACATATTCAAAGAGGAGGTCAGGTTTATTAAGTGCAAGGTCATGAGGTAGGGGAATTTTCTAGATGGCATTGTAGGAGAAGTGTCCAAGGTCTGTGAACATTGCTTCGGATCCTGAATGAACAATGGCAGACATAAACAAGGGAACCAACTTTGGTAATGAATGAAAGAAAAGACTCTAGCGATTATTGAAAAATTAATTATATATACTTCTCCATGCATAATACTATGAGATCTGACAATAAGGCTAGAGGAGAACAAATTTATACCCGATATAAGTCTCTGTTATCAGCATGGCTTGATGGCTTGTGTAACTCAACGCTTGGCAAGTATTGTCCTCAATTCATTGACATTCTCTACTTGCTAGTGCTTCTCCTAGGATGCTTTCTTCACAGTAGTGGCCCCCAATGTGAGCAACCTGGCATTGTCGATGAAGATGATTTCTAGTTAGTATTCTGTACATAGAGACGCATGCACCGCATTCTCAACTGCAGTACAAAGTATACACAACATGAATGAAGCAACAATGCATTTACACATTTAAAAAAGTGCTACTTTAAATATATATAGGTGTAATAAAATATGTCGCAGTAGTGGAAAAGTTCAGTAAGAATTTGTGAATTCAAAACACCAAAAGCAAACTTGCGTTGACAGTTGGCACCTCTTTAGGTATATCTTTGAGAGTAATGTCATCTGGTAATTCTGTAATCTTCAACCATTTGTTTCCTTTTCCCCTCATTAACTAATAGTGGTGGAGTAACTGGAATTGCTGCTGCTTGCAAGCCTCCTGTTTCCGTCAATGTTATAACCTCTCTTCACAAGAAAGTTACCTAACAAATACAAAAATGTCACATCAGCGATAAAAATGAAGCTAACATTTAATTCTTATTATGATAAATTTTGATGACCCAGTTAGCATTCTCTATGGTATAATTTATTAGGCTGTAAACTTTAACATCTTTCTTGTCGTAACACAATACCTGGTCCAAATTTCAAATAACACAACGATTTTATGAGTTTACATAAGCAAGGACTATAGAATTTTGAGAGTAAAAACAGCAAGCTACAAGCATCTAGTTCCGCACCACTCAAAGGCCTGCATTCTGACAAAAAACCACTAATCTAGTCCACCTATTATAGGACCCATGAACCAGTCCTAACAGTTTTGTGAGCATAAGCGTACTTGTCGGCTGACAGAGCACCAGTGGCTGCTCTCCAAGACAGAAATCTCTTGGCCGGCACATGAATCTCAACAACCAAAGCCAGGTAAACACATCAGAAGAGTTAGAGCGAGCATGAGTCAGACATCGCAGAGTTGCGGGACAACACAGATTGTTTAAAAGAACATCAATATTCCTTTGGCATTAAAGTCTCCACCTTCTTCGTTGCCTCATCCATCCCGACACCACCTAACCAACTGAGCCCCTGGATCATGTGTGTGGCCGATTGGAGCACCGTCATGGTCACACTGCCATTATTGATGCAGGAGATGAACCAATCAAGCATTAAGCAACACTAAAAAATAATGAGCAAGGCGGATAGGAAGACGAGATTCAAGGTAAAAGAGTGTACTGATTTGATCTGGCAGATCTCATTGAAGAAGTTGGCGTCGTAGACACCGGCGAGTCGCTGCTTCTCAACGTGATCTATGCCTCCTCTGGCCACCTCGCCCCGTTGCTGTGCACGATAACAGCTACCTCATCCATCGATGCCTCGACCCCTCACCCACCGACAAGCACTTCTGTTGGCCACCTCGCCTGTCGATGTGTGCCGCCCCCGCCCCCATCCATCGACGAGCTCCTCCGCTGGTCGCCTCGCCCCTCCAACATGTGCCGGCACAGTCACCTCGCCCTAGACGGTTAGATCTAGACAGACCTAGCTAAGGGCGCTCGGCCTTGGCGTCAGGTAACAGACGCTAGCTACCCACGTTCATTGCAGCACCGTCGAACGCACCCTGCCAGCTCTATGCTCGTTGGAGCTCGGAGGCAACGAGAGAGGGGCGGTCAGTTACCCAAGGGCACTCGCCCACGACAACCATAGGGGGAGCTCGGAGAGGGGCGACGCTGGCGTCTTTGGATTCATCGGGGCTGACCTCGCGAGCTAGGGAGGCGGCTAGCGTGGATCCGGGCATGGGTGGTCGCGACGGCTGTATAGGGCGAAGGGGGCAGGGGAGGACAGGGGTGCGCGACAGGCACAGGACCTCGTGAGCGAGGCGGGGGAGGCGACTGCCGTGGGTGTTGGAGTGGCGCTGGCCGCTCGGGGGAGGTGGGCAATGACTGTCTCAGCGAAGGCATCGCTAGGTGCGATCGGAGCGGGGGCTGGGAGACTGATTCCATGTGCGGGTCTAGGAGGGGCGGGGGCATCCATGGATGCCACAACGAGATTAGGGTGGGGAGGTCGAGGGCGGCGCCATGGATACCGTGGGAGATTAGCATGGCGGGGGGAGGGCGAGGGTGAGGGCGAAGCCGTGGTGAAGCATGTGGTGGATGCTCACGGTACCAACGTAAGTTGTAGTAAAGATGTAACATTGTTCTTTGTAGAAGGATTGTGTCTAATGCGATTGAAGATGAAGATAGACTTACGTATATAGCTAGAAATCAAGACAAGAGCCGAATATCTTCAAGGTATATTTGATGCAGTAGGAAAATGACTTAGTGAAGGAAAACAAATTGGGAAAAGAATTTTATTACCATCAAGTCATGTAGGATCACGAAGATACATTATACAAAATTATCATGATGGTATTGCCTATTCTGTAGGGTAAACAAGCTAGTGACAGAGCGAATACTATAGTACGTGTATTCCACATGAAACTAGAGGAGCTATTAAAAGATATACAATCAAAAAATATTTGGTGAAATACTTGCTATTTTATATTCCGTTGAATTTCAAAAAAGAGGTTACCACATGTACACATTTTACTTTGGCTAGATAAAAGGCAATATGAAATAACACCAGATACAAAAGATACATGGATATAAGCTGAAATATCTAATCCATATGAAGATAAGATCCATTAGGATATACGCTTATCGCCGCTTATAGCCGAACATATGTGTAACACCACAAAACCATCAACTAAAAATAATGCATTTAGATTATTAGTGGTTGAAAGGGAAATTGGATTAACCATTTCCTATAATTAATTTTGGTGGTTGATGACCAACGCAAACACGTGGACTAACTAGTTTGTCTAGAATTCATCTATTACAGGTGCATAAGGTTCAACTCAAACCAAGAAAGAAATCAAGTTAGGGACACAATTTTATTGGAGCAAAAGGACTTGAGTGTGCTGAGAATTGGCGCACCAGACTGTCCAGTGTGCCACCGGACAGTGTCCGGTCCACCAGGACCGTACAATCCTTAACCATCCACTCTCGGGAATTTGGAGACGAGCTTCGCTATAATTCACCGGACTGTTCGGTGCGCCAGCAGAGCAACGGCTATCTGCACCAACGGTCGATTCTGCAAAGTGCTACAGTGATGAACAGTGTCGCACAGAAGTCAGAGCAGCGAAGTCAGAGGGGCACCGAACAGTCCGGATAGTCCGGTGTGGCACCGGACTGTCCAGTGCATCAAGAGGACAAAGCCTCCAATGGTCGACCAGCTCCAGACCATAACGGTTGGCTGATGTGGTAGCACACCTGACAGCGCATAGTACCTGTTCGGTGTGCCCATTGCCAGCAGCCTTGGCCAACGACTACTTGGTGGTTGGGGGCTATAAAAACCCCCCAACCACCACAACCTTTGGCATCCAAGCATTCTAAACATTACATTCAATACAAGAACAAAAGACTTCACTCCAAGACACATCAAATAGATTGAATCCTCTCCAAGCCACCAAATCAACTCAATTCCATTAGGGACTTGAGAGAGGGTGCTTTGTGTTCTTTTGTTGCTCTTGTTGGGGGTTTGGCCTTTTTCTTTTTGCATTCTTATTCTCAAGTGCTTTGTAAGAGAAGCAAGAGACACCAAGTGTGTGGTGGTCCTTGCGGGGTCTTAGTGACCTGTGAGATTAAGGAAGATGGCTTACTCGGTCTAAGTGACCATTTGAGAGAGGGAAAGGGTTGAAATAGACGCGGTCTTTGTGACCTCCTCAACGGGGACTAGGTTCATTGGAACCGAACCTTGGTAAAACAAATCATCGTGATCACTCGTCTTATTTCTTGTTTGATTGGTTTTACCTCTCTTCGAACTTGAAGTTAATTCTAACGCTAACCCCGGCTTGTAGTGTGTGTTTAAAATTATAAATTTTAGGTTTCGCCTATTCACCCTCTCTAGGCAACTTTCAATTGGTATCGGAGCCAATGCTTCATTAAGAGCCTAACCAACTCGAAGTGATGTCTGGAGATCATGCCAAGAGGGAGATGATGACCGATGACAAGCCCGCAAGCTCGGGGAGGACCCTCTCAAAGGAGTCCGGCAACAAATACAAGGAGGAATCCTCTTCCTCCATCAAGTCCTATCGGAGAGGTGACAAGAAGAAGAAGATGAAGAAAGTGGTCTACTACGAGACCGACTCTTCGTCACCTTCCACCTCTGGCTCCGAGTCGTCAACTACTTCTAAGCGCCATGAGCGCAAGAAGTATAGTAAGATGCCCCTATGCTATCCCTGTATTTCAATGAGCGCTCCATTACTTTCCGTTCCCTTAGGCAAACCACCATATTTTGATGGTGAAGATTATTGTATGTGGAGTAATAAAATGAGGCACCATCTAACCTCACTCCATGCAAGTATTTGGGATATTGTTAGGTATGGAGTGCAGGTACCTAAGATGGGGGGACAAAGACTATGACTCAGATGAGGTCGCCCAAATTAGGCACTTTAACTCCCAAGCCACGTCTATACTCCTTACCTCCTTGTGTCGAGAGGAGTATAACAAGGTGCAAGGATTAAAGAGCGCTAAAGAAATTTGGGGCGTCGTCAAAACCACGCATGAAGGGGACGAGGTGACCAAGATCACCAAGTGCGAAACGATCGAGGGAGAACTCGATCGATTCGTCCTCAACAAAGGGGAAGAGCCGCAAGCTATGTACAACCGTCTCAAGATGATGGTCAATCAAGTGCGCAATCTCGGGAGCACAAAATGGGATGACCATGAAATGGTCAAGGTTATTCTTAGATCCCTCGTATTTCGTAATCCTACTCAAGTTCAATTAATACGTGGAGATCCTAAATACAAACAGATGTCTCCTGAGGAGGTGATTGGCAAGTTTGTGAGCTTTGAACTTATGATCAAAGACTCTAAACACATTGTCAACTTGGAGCAAGGCGCCACCTCCACACCCGAGGTGTAACCCATCGCATTCAAAGCGACGAAAGAAGAGAAGAGGGAGTCTACACCAAATAGGCTTCCAATCGACGCCTCCAAGCTCAACAACAAGGAGATGGCGCTCATCATCAAGAGCTTCCACCAAATCCTCAAGCAAAGGATGGGGAAAGACTACAAACCCCGCTCCAAAAGGGTGTGCTACAAATGTGGTAAGCCTGGTCATTTCATAGCTAAATGTCCAATTTCTAGTGGAAGTGACAAGGACGAAGACAAGAAGGGGAAGAAGAAGAGAAGAAGAGATAGTACAAGAAGAAGGGCGGCGATGCCCACATGTGCCGGGAATGGGACTCTAACGAGAGCTCCACCGACTCCTCCAACGAGGACGCCACCAACATCACCGTCAACAAGGGTCTCCTCTTCCCCAATGTCGGCCACAAGTGTCTAATGGCTAAGGACGACAAGAAGAAGAAGGTACACTCTAGAGCCACCCCTAAATATACAACATCTAGTGATGAGGGTAGCTCTAGTAATGATGAAGATAATTTAATGTCTCTCTTTGCCAACCTTAGCATGGACCAAAAGAAAAAATTAAATGAATTAATAGAAGCCATTAATGAGAAGGATGAACTCTTGGAAAGCCAAGAGGACTTCCTTATTAAAGAAAACAAAAAATTTGTTAAACTGAAAAATGCTTATGCTCAGGAAGTAGAAAAATGTGAAAACTTAACTAAGGAGCTTAGCATTTATCATGATTCAATCTCTAGTCTTAGAACTGAAAATATTAGTTTAATTTCTAAGGCTAAAGAATTGAATGTTTGCAATGATTCTATTTCCTACCTTAGAAATGAGAATGCCATGTTAAATGCTAAGATAGAAGAATTAAATGCTTGCAAACCCTCTACATCTTCTGTTGAGCTTGTTTCCATTTATACTAGATGTAGAGATATTAATGTAGAAGCTATGGATGATCACCTTGCCATGATTAGACAACAAATAGAGCACATAGCTAAATTAACTGCTATTGTTAAGCATGAACTAGAAAATGAAAAGTTTAAATTTGCTAGAAGCATGCTCTATAAAGTGAGACGCCCTGGCATTAAGGATAGCATTGGTTTCCAACAGGGGAGCAATGTCAAGCTTAATGCCCCTAAGAAATTATGTAATTTTGTAAAGGGTAAGGCTCCCATGGTTCAGGATAGTGAAGGTTACATTTTATACCCTGCAAACTGTTGGGGGCCTTCGGCATCCGAAGGTCCTCAAAAACAGGATTTAACAGTGTTTCTGGAGTATAATGTGTGAACAGGTATCTTCGGACTCGAGTCGATATCACAGTAGGAGAAGTCCAAGTAATACGAAGGTTGATACAACGCCGAAGATGTGAGCGGGAAAGCTTCGGCGTGATAGCGGAAAAAGAAACCGACTTAAAGATGAAAAGGCTATTCGGACCTCGGTGGATTACTATAGAATTACTACCAAGTGTAAAGGGCATGAATGTAATTTTGTATGGGCTGTGTCCCGTGCCTATAAATAGGTGAACAGTACCCCCGTACTGTTCACGCGGACTTGGCATTTGCTTTTGCGTCACATTTGTATTTTCATATCCTTCCAAGCCGAAGGTACATTTGTAATTGGATGTCATTTCTATTTCTTCATAATAATAATGCAAAAATAAGTTGTTAATAACATATGATTGCCTATGTTATTCTTTATATTTCATATGGTTCATTCTTCATCCTCGTATGTTGTGTTTATGAAGGTACACCCTTCATAACCTTCGTCCGAAAGTCATTATATCCTAAGGGAAATAATGCTTCGAAGGACGAAGGACTTTACCGTTTGACATTTTCTGTGTTGCCTTGTTCTTAAGCCGAAGCATTTGAGAACAAGTCCCCAACATTGGCGCCCACCTCCGGTGAACTCACTACCACCCTTTGAGTTTTTTAACACCTTCGGCGATCATAAACCTTCGCTATGGCGCCGAAGAAAGCTTCAGCAACTGGGGCTGCAGCTCTGCAACCGCTGGACCCCAATCATGAGACTCTCTCTCTTCGGGAGGCCCGAAGCCAGAAGAGGAAGGCTGTCAGCCCGACACCGCAAGAGGATGAGCTAGACCAAGAGATCAGAGACATGGAGATGCTTCATCAACAGGTGCAGAGGAAGAAGGAAAAGATGGCCAGGCTAGCTGAACTGCAAAGGCAGATAGACGAAGCTTCTGAAGAAGTTCGCCATCTTACTCACGATGAGCAGAACCGAAGGCCTCAGAACCAAAACCTTCATCAGGAGGGTTTCCTCAACGAAGATGACTGGTATGACAATTTCCATCATGGAAATTTTGTTTTTGATGATGCTTCTCCTTTGTCCGCTGAGCTGCAGGCTACACCTTGGCCTCCGTCCTACAAGTCGCCCCAGCTTCCCATATTCGACGGCCATTCAGACCCGAAGCAGTTTTTGATGAGCTACAAAGCAACAGTATCTTTGTATGGTGGCAATGCTGCAGTCATGGCAAAGTCTTTTGTTATGGCTGTCAGGAGTGTTGCTCAAACCTGGTATTCCTCCCTTCGACCAGGAACGATCACTTCATGGCAAAAACTGAAGGACATGTTGTTAACCATCTTCCAAGGGTTTCAGACGAAGCCGGTCACTGCTCAGGCCCTGTTCCAGTGCACTCAGGATCACGAAGAATACCTTCAGGCGTATGTCAGAAGGTTCTTGCGTTTGAGGGCGTAGGCACCAACGGTGCCCAACGAAATTGTCATTGAGGCCATGATCAAGGGACTTCGGCCTGGACCTTCAGCTCAGTACTTTGCTAGGAAGCCTCCTCAAACTTTGGAGAAGCTGCTTCAGAAGATGGACGAGTATATTCGTGCCGACAATGATTTTCGCCAAAGAAGGGAGGAGGCTTTCAGGTTTTCTGAAATGACCAGGGGCTTCGGAGGAAGATTCTATCTGAGGCACGTCAGGTCAATTCACAACTCTACTCAAAATGATGATAAGGGGAGTCAGCAGCACAGGCCGTAGTGCTCCTCATAGGCTTCGGGGCAACAGCAAAGCTTCTTCCGGCCACCAGCTCCAAGAGGCAGAGGCGCCAGGGGCTTCGGCGGAAGATTTGGAGATCAACCAAGGAGAATATTTTGCTTGTTCTGTGGTGAAAACAAGGGCCATACCACCAGGATGTGCCATGTTACCATCCAGAAGCAAAAGGAGATAGCCGAAGCTGTAGCACAACAAGCTCAGCCGAAGCAGGTCATGCATACTGCTTCGTACCATTCGCCTTACATCCTAGAATACGTAGGCAATCACCGTGCAGTTTCTGTTGCTTCGGCGAGTCAACCCCAAGCTTCCTGGCAACAGCCTCCGCCTCCACCACCGCTGCAACAAGGTCAACAGCCAGAAGGGGGCCAATATGCTCCACATCAAAGGGACTTTAGAGAACAATCCGAAGCTCGCACAGTCAATAGCACTGTGCCAGAGTCGAAGCACATCTATTGACAAATATCCTACCTTGACAGCAGTCTTTTCCATTCAGTTTTATTTTCCGTGTAATAAAGGACACTTTTTAAATTTCAAGTGATAGTTTTGTTGTTTGCCACAAGGAAAACATATCTTCTACACAGGCTTAAATTGTCGGAGCTTGAAAATTGGCAATAGCAAGGAGGACCTTCGGATTATTAAATTCTTCGAAGCAACAAAAAGTCGTTCCAAAAGGAGCGCAGTGTAAGTTTTTTGCTCCAAAGTCGTTCCTAAGGGAATGCAGAGCTTACAGCGAAAAGTCAACGCTGATTCCGCCGAAAGTAAAAGGCGAAGAAGCTCCAAAGTCGTTCCTAAGGGAATGCAGAGCTTACAGTGAAAAGTCAACGCTGATTCCGCCGAAAGTAAAAGGCGAAGAAGCTCCAAAGTCGTTCCTAAGGGAATGCAGAGCTTACAGCGAAAAGTCAACGCTGATTCCGCTGAAGTAAAAGGCGAAGAAGCTCCTAAGGGAGGCTTACAGCGAAAAGTCAACGCTGATTCAAAAAAGATTATGTATTTTATTGCAGGGATGTGTGTGTAGCTTCGGA
Source organism: Zea luxurians (assembly GCA_029449295.1). NCBI lineage: Eukaryota > Viridiplantae > Streptophyta > Magnoliopsida > Poales > Poaceae > Zea > Zea luxurians. Next base: position 5,154,377 of record JAOPSE010000050.1, on the reverse strand, counting down.
ACGAATACCTTTTCTCATAGCATAACATCATCACATCATTTTGCATAGCATAAGCATCATACATCATTCCGCATATGGCACAAGAAGGGGATACAATATTGATCTTCGGAATGTAGCTTCGGAAAACATTTTCACGAAGTTTGGATGTTCTTCATCAGAACACTATGGGTATTGTTGTGATAAATGAAAATTCTTCTTCACGAAGCATGAAAAGAAGGGAAGGTGTTTTTTCGTCAAAGACTCAAAAACGGTACGTATGTAAAATTTCATGCATCGTAAAGAATTGAATCATAAAAAAAAAGTTTATTACATTCAGGGTTACAAGATATTACACATAGTACACTTCAGAAGTTTTTACAGTAGCACTTAGTCTTCCCTAAGTACTACTTCTGCAGCTTCGTTCAGGAGTTGATTGACAACTTGATCCATGATAGCTTCAGCCATCTTTTTAATTTCATCGTCATCTTTCGGGGGAGGACCCGGAGACGCTTTAGTAGGATCTGAGGGAGGACAGGATACAGCTACATTGCTATTACAAATTGCGAACGAAGTTTAAAATTTAAAATTACAACACAATAAAAACCACTAGTTAATACCTATTTGCCCTTCGGGCTCCACGCTCTTCTCAGCAGCCTCTGCTACTTTTCTAGCATCCTGGATGCCCTTTTCGCTTTTTTGGATAATTTCTCGGGCCATTTCTCGGCCACCATTGTCCCAGACATCGGTAAAAAATTTTCCTCCAACCATGCTAGCTTCGGCTGAAGGATCCTTTGTATCTTCGAAGGGCAAGGTAGCTTCGGATTGCGCTAAAATCTTTACATGCTCACAGCCCTTTTTCTCCAAAATGGTGGCAATTCCCCTGGCACCCGAAAAAGCACATATATCTCTGCGGCTATTTAAAATTTCTTCGAAGGCCTCAGCTTCGTGGCTAATCCATTCAATGGGGCCTTCGGGGTTGCCTCTTGTAAAGTTTTCCTCACTCGAAAATGCGCCAACGCTGGCGAAGCTAGTTTTCATTTTCTTAACACATTCAATAGATTTGTTATAGCATCTCTTCTTGGACGCACGAAGCTCTTCAACAGTTCCTTCTAAATGATTTGCCCATTGGTCGCTAAGTTCTCGCTTTGTTTCTTCAAGTATGCGTTCTTCTCTAGCTCTGGCTAGTTGTTTTCGAAGATCTTCAATTTCACGTTTCTGAGCTTCAGCTTGACCTTTAAAAGTAGCTTCGTCTTCTTTTATTCTGCTTATCAATGAATGCAATATTTTGTCTTTTTCGAGACCTTCCTTCCGTAGTTCAATTACTTCGAAACGAAGATTGCTCAGGGCCATCACACATCCTTCATCTTCGGCATCTTTTTGGGCCCTGAGGGCATTGCTAAGTATAAGGCCCTGCAAAGAAGAATGTGTGTGTGTTAATAAATCTAAGCAAATGAAAATTTTTTGTTTTCAAGAAACAATGTGAAGGTCTCAAATTTTGTACCTTTAAACTATTATACGCCAAGCTATCGGCCAACTCGTCTTTCAACAGCACCGAGAGTCCGTCTTCTAGTGTTGGGAATCCGAAGCTCTTGCTCATCTCCCGGCAGACAGAAATCTCCTTGCTGTCAGGGAGGTAGTACAAGAAATCTTCTTCTCCGCTGCCGTTGAATATCAACGCCCCCTTTGGATATTTTAGTTTTTGGGCGTAAAACTGGGCCTCTTGCTTTTCTTTTTCAGACAACTTTTTCCCCGAAGCATGTCGAACAATATAATCAGGGACTTTGGGGGATGCTTCGGGGGCAGCAGCACTGATTTCTTCAACAAGAATTGGCTCTGTCACTTTTTCTTCCTCGGTTTCCAGGGATTTTACCTTCGTGGGCTCCGAAGGACCAGCTTCAGCTTCAGTTTCTTGCTCTGGAGCTTTAGTATCAAAAATCTCAGTTTTCGCTTCGGAGGTTTCAACAGTCTTCTTCGGAGTTGTGCTTGAGGACTTAATTGTTTCTAGAACATCTAGCACGTTGACCATTCTTTTTCTTTTCGGAGTCACCGCTGGCCCCTTTTTGATTTTTGTTGTGTCAACATTTGCTGAAGGACTTAAAACTTCTGATATTTTTGATCCCTCAGCTGATCCTTTTGTTTCTTCCATTTTTTCTGTTAATGGCGCTTCGGCCATTTCTTTGGTTTCTGATAGCGAAATCTTTGGTTCTTCCAATTCCATCTTTGTTGGCGCTTCGGCCATTTCTGCGACTTCTGGCAGCAAGGTTGGTTTGGTTGGCTTTTCAGCTTCGGTGGCCGAAGAAGTTTCTCCGATGAACTCAGGCACCGAAGCTGGTTCAATATAGCGTGGCCGATGTGTGAGGACCTTTATCCTCTTTCTTTTCGGTTCTGGCTCGCTAGGAGCAGTTGCAGCTTCTTATTTCGCAGAGGTTGTGTTTTTTCTTTTCTGCCCTCGAATGGGATAACGATAGTCAGGGTAGACGAACCCGATTGCATCAAACACCGGTTCAGCCTTTTCTTTTTTCGGCCTCTGAAGGCTGCTGACAGTGCAGTATCTTCGGCTTTCGAATAAGCCCCAAGCAGTTCATCACTTAAATTTTCAATACTCTTTAACCAGTCATCATCTGGCTCAACGAATTTATCTCCGAACTTGAAAGTATACTTCAGCCTGATAAGTCCACCTTCGTCGGCCTCCTTTATGGCTTCTTGCGGCATTTCCCATTTCTCCGCGAGCGGCCATACTCTGAAGGCAATATGTTCTTGTACCAAATCTCTTGTTCCAATAAAAGAACAAATAACTCCGAAGGCTCTCCGGCATTCTTCGGCAGCATCATTCATTTCAACCTTCGGCTTTTGCAGGCCGAAGCTTTGCCAAATAGGGCGCATAATTATACCTTTAATATCTTCCCGTACTGCCAGGTCATTCTTCACATAAAACCATTCTGTCATCCAGTCGCCGGGCCATCTCTTCCGAAAGGTTGGTACAGGACAGCTTGACCCAGACCGAGAAACGAAACTGTAGCAGCCAAAATGATTGTGATACTGTTCCTTACCCCAGGGTTTTGTCTCGTATGATAATTCGTGTATGTTGCAAAAACTTTTCACATCAGGTTCCAGACCTTGGCTTCTCATGGCCCACACGAAGATATTCAGCCTTATAATTGCTTCGGGGGTAAGTTGATGAAGATAGATTTCAAATATTTTCAGTACTTCTACGACAAAGCTGCTCAGGGGAAACCGTAGTCCAGCTTTCAAAAAGCTTCGGAACACTACGACTTCATTTTCCTCAGGGGTCGGGCAAGTTTTCTCTCCTTCGTCAACCCTCACAATGGATAAATCCCGGAAGTATCTTCCCCTCATGTTGACAAGATGATTTTCTTTGATACCTGATTTGCCAAAAACTGAATGGCTTGGTCGCCAGGGGCGATCTTCGGAGTCTTCACCACCACTATCCACGTCATAACTGTCGCTGTCATCAGTATCTTCAGACAAACCTTCTAAAATCTCTTTGGTGATTTTTTCTGTGTTGGTCTTCGACATTGCTATAAGAAACCCCAGGTTCTTCTCTTCAGAAAGACTCAGCTTCATCTCGGGAGCAGCCTTCTTATCTTCAGACATCTTCGGAACCACTAAAAAACTGTTTTCAACGCCGAAGCTTAAAAACTTAAAAAGCTAAGCAAATCTTGGTGCGCAAGAGCTAAAAATTGAGTGAGCGGGAGCAGATGGCAAGAGAGCGTACCAAATGAGTTTGCGGTATGATCTTATTTATACGCCCAGTGCGTTGAAAATTGAAAGACCCCGCTTGTCAGTGAATGTTGCTATTCTAGCAAAGGGAAGGTGTTTTTCGGACCTTCGGCTTAAAGCCTTCGTCCATGTCGCAATCTAAATTTATTATTTTAACAAATTAATATTGCGAGGGGCTACTGTTGGGGGCCTTCGGCATCCGAAGGTCCTCAAAAACAGGATTTAACAGTGTTTCTAGAGTATAATGTGTGAACAGGTATCTTCAGACTCGAGTCGATATCACAGTAGGAGAAGTCCAAGTAATACGAAGGTTGATACAACGCCGAAGATGTGAGCGGGAAAGCTTCGGCGTGATAGCGGAAAAAGAAACCGACTTAAAGATGAAAAGGCTATTCGGACCTCGGTGGATTACTATAGAATTACTACCAAGTGTAAAGGGCATGAATGTAATTTTGTATGGGCTGTGTCCCGTGCCTATAAATAGGTGAACAGTACCCCCGTACTGTTCACGCGGACTTGGCATTTGCTTTTGCATCACATTTGTATTTTCATCTCCTTCCAAGCCGAAGGTACATTTGTAATTGGATGTCATTTCTATTTCTTCATAATAATAATGCAAAAATAAGTTGTTAATAACATATGATTGCCTATGTTATTCTTTATATTTCATATGGTTCATTCTTCATCCTCGTATGTTGTGTTTATGAAGGTACACCCTTCATAACCTTCGTCCGAAAGTCATTATATCCTAAGGGAAATAATGCTTCGAAGGACGAAGGACTTTACCGTTTGACATTTTTTGTGTTGCCTTGTTCTTAAGCCGAAGCATTTGAGAACAAGTCCCCAACACAAACTATCCTGAGCGCAAAATTAGGAAGATTCATGCTAGGAAACCTCACAATAATTGTCATCATGCTTTTATGTATAAAAATGAGGCTTCCAGCTCTAGGCATACCGCTCATGTTAAATTGCCTAGAAAGAAAATTCCTGCTGCATCAACTGAGCATAATGTTTCATTTAAAACTTTTGATGCTTCATATGTTTTAACTAACAAATCAGGCAAAGTAGTTGCCAAATATGTTGGGGGCAAACAAAAGAGTCCAAAGACTTGTGTTTGGGTACCCAAGGTGCTTGTTTCTAACATCAAAGGACCCAAGACTGTTTGGGTACCTAAGAACAAGGCCTAAACTTGTTTTGTAGGTTTATGGATCCGATGGTTCAAGTTGGATAATCGATAGCAGGTGCACAAACCACATGACTGGGGAGAAGAGAATGTTCTCCTCCTATGAGAAAAATGAAGATTCCCAACGAGCTATCACATTCGGGGATGAAAATCAAGGATTGGTCAAAGGTTTGGGTAAAATTGCTATATCACCTGCCCATTCTATTTCCAATGTTTTTCTTGTAGATTCTTTAGATTACAATTTGCTTTCTATTTCTCAATTATGTAAAATGGGCTACAACTGTCTATTTTATGATGTAGGTGCTACTGTCTTTAGAAGAAGTGATGATTCAATAGCATTTAAAGGAGTGTTAGATGGTCAGCTATATTTAGTTGATTTTAATGATAACAAAGCTGAACTTGACACTTGTTTAATTGCTAAGACTAATATGGGCTGGCTCTGGCATAACCGACTTGCTCATATTGGGATGAAGAATCTTCACAATCTTCTAAAGGGAGAGCACATTTTAGGACTAACCAATGTTCATTTTGAGAAAGACAGGGTTTGTAGCGCATGCCAAGCAGGAAAGCAAGTTGGCGCTCACCATCCACACAAAAATATAATGACGACGGACAGGCCGCTCGAGCTACTCCACATGAATCTATTCAGCCCGATAGCTTACATAAGCATCGACGGGAGTAAGTACAGTCTAGTAATTGTGGATGATTATTCTCGCTTCACTTGGGTGTTCTTTTTGCAAGAAAAATCTCAAACCCAAGAGACATTAAAAGGATTCTCGAGATGAGCTAAAAATGAGTTCGGATTGAGAATAAAAAAGATAAGAAGCGATAATGGGACGAAGTTCAAGAATTCACAAATAGAAGGATTTCTTGAGGAAGAGGGCATCAAGCATGAGTTCTCTTCTCCCTACACACCTCAACAAAATGGTGCAGTGCAGAGGAAGAATAGAACTCTACTGGACATGACAAGGACCATGCTTGATGAATATAAGATACTGGTCCGGTTTTGGGCCGAGGCGATTAACACCGCATGCTACTCCATCAACCGGCTCTACCTTCACCGAATCCTCAAGAAGACATCATATGAACTCCTCACTGGTAAAAAGCCCAATGTTTCATATTTTAGAGCCTTTGGGAGCAAATGCTTTATTCTTATTAAAAGAGGTAGAAAATCTAAATTTGCTCCTAAAGTTGTAGAAGGCTTTTTACTTGGTTATGACTCAAACACAAGGGCATATAGAGTCTTTAACAAGTCCACTGGACTAGTTGAAGTTTCTTGTGACATTGTGTTTGATGAGACTAATGGCTCCCAAGTGGAGCAAGTTGATCTTGATGAGCTAGATGATGAAGAGGCTCCGTGCGTCGTGTTAAGGAACATGTCCATTGGGGATGTGTGTCCTAAGGAATCCGAAGAGCCTACACAAGCACAAGATCAACCGTCATCTTCCAACCAAGCATCTCCACCAACTCAAGATGAGGTTCAGGCTCAAGATAATGAAGATGAAGATCAAGAGGATGAGCCACCTCAAGAGGAGGGCAATGATCAAGGGGGAGATGAAGATAATGAAGACAAGGAAGATGAGCAAGAAATACAGGGTCAAAGACTGCCACACCCAAGAGTCCACCAAGCAATTCAACGAGATCACCCCGTCAACTCCATCCTTGGTGACATTCATAAGGGGGTAACCACTAGATCTCGAGTTGCACATTTTTGTGAACATTACTCTTTTGTTTCCTCTATTGACCCATACATGGTAGAGGATGCACTGAGGGATCCGGATTAGGTGGTGGCAATGCAAGAGGAGCTCAATAACTTCACAAGGAATGAGGTATGACATTTGGTTCCACATCCTAATCAAAATGTTGTAGGTACCAAATGGGTATTCCGCAACAAGCAAGATGAGCATGGTGTGGTGACAAGGAACAAAGCCCGACTTGTGGCCAAAGGTTATTCACAAGTCGAAGGTTTGGACTTTGATGAAACTTATGCACCCGTAGCTAGGCTTGAGTCAATTCGTATATTACTTGCCTATGCTACTTACCATGGCTTTAAGCTTTATCAAATGGACGTGAAAAGTGCCTTCCTCAATGGACCTATCAAGGAAGAGGTCTATGTTGAGCAACCTCCCAGCTTTGAAGATAGTGATTATCCTAACCATGTGTATAAACTCTCAAAGGCGCTTTATGGGCTCAAGCAAGCCCCAAGAGCATGGTATGAATGCCTATGAGATTTTCTTATCACTAATGGCTTCAAAGTCGATAAAGCCGATCCTACCCTCTTCACTAAAACTATGGCAAAAGACTTGTTTATATGCCAAATTTATGGTTATGACATCATATTTGGGTCTACTAACAAGTCCTCATGTGAAGAGTTTAGTAGGATCATGATTCAAAAATTTGAGATGTCTATGATGGGGGAGTTGAGGTATTTCCTTGGATTTCAAATCAAGCAACCCCAAGAGGGCACCTTTATTAGCCAAAGAAAGTACATTCAAGACATACTCAAGAAGTTTGGAATGAAGGATGGCAAACCCATCAAGACACCCATGGGAACTAATGGGCATCTCGACCTCAACACGGGAGGTAAATCCATAGATCAAAAGGTATACCGGTCGATGATATGTTCTTTACTCTATTTATGTGCATCTCGACCGGATATTATGCTTTCAGTATGGTTCCAGGCAAATCCTAAGAAAGTTCACCTTAAGGCCGTGAAAAGAATCAAGAGATATTTTGTTTACACTCCTAAGTTTGGGCTTTGGTACCCCAAGGGATCCACTTTTGATTTAATAGGATATTCCGATGCCGATTGGGCAGGGTGTAAAATTGATAGAAAGAGCACATCAGGGACTTGTCAGTTTCTAGGAAGATCCCTGGTGTCTTGGGCGTCAAAGAAACAAAACTCCGTAGCTCTTTCCACCGCCGAAGCCGAGTACATTGCCGCAGGTCATTGTTGTGCGCAATTACTTTGGATGAGGCAAACCCTTAGGGATTGGCTACAAATTGAGCAAAGTCCCTCTCCTATGTGATAATGAGAGTGCAATCCGTATGGCGGTTAATCCCATTGAACACAGCCGCACTAAGCACATAGATATTCGGTATCACTTTCTGAGGGATCACCAACAAAAGGGAGATATCGAAATTGCTTATGTTAATACCCAAAACCAATTAGCCGATATCTTTACCAAGCCACTAGATGAGAAAACCTTTGGCAAACTTAGGAATGAGCTAAATATACTTGATTCTCGGAATTTTGATTGAAACATTGCACCCATAGCTTGTTTTATATACCTTTGATCATATCTCTTTCATTTGGTACAAATGCATATTTCTTATTCTTCTTATGCCAAGACTAAGACTAATGGGTTATCAAGTGTATTTCTATACTTAGTCTTAGATTGAAAGGAAATTGAAGGATACGGCCAAGACAAGGCTTCCACTCCAAACTCTGATGGTATCATTTAATCTTTGCCGCTACTCCACAAACTCTCAATGGTATGATCTTCACTCATATTTATTTCACCATTTGGGAGAAGATGCTAAGCCCCAAAGGGGGAGAAAATGCCAAAGGGCTCCAAAGTTCTCCGTTTTTGGCGATTAATGCCAAAGGGGGAGAAAATATTAAGCCCAAAGCAAAAGGACCGAAACACCACCATTTCAAAATTTTTTGAAATAAAATTTTCAAATAATGTATTCTCAAAGTAGTATCAATTGGTATCTATGTTTCACCTGACTTGTGAAAATAAAATTTCAAATTGATACCTATTTCAAAACCCTCTTGAAAGCTAAGAGGAGAATTTCATTCAGGGGGAGTTTTTACTTAGTCAAAGGAAAAGCATTTGAAACAGGGGGAGAAATTTCAAATCTTAAAAATGCTTCTTGCAATCTTATTCATATACCTTTGACTATTTGCAAAAGGATTTTGAAAACATTTTTCCAAAAGTTTTGCAAAAACAAACATGTGGTGCAAAAGTGGTCCAAAATGTTAAATAAAAGAAAGCCAATCCAATCATACTTAGTAAGACTTTCAATCGGTTTAATTCCAAGTAACCTATGCACTGTCATCTCAATTGCAAACTATTTGCATTTCTGCACTTTATATTTGCTTTGGTTTTTTTGGCATCAATCACCAAAGAGGGGAGATTGAAATGAAAATTGGATTAACCATTTCCTATAATTAATTTTGGTGGTTGATGACCAACACAAACACGTGGACTAACTAGTTTGTGTAGAATTCATCTATTATAGGTGCATAAGGTTCAACACAAACCAAGAAAGAAATCAAGTTATGGACACAATTTTATTCGAGCAAAAGGACTTGAATGTGCTGAGAATTGGCGCACCGGACTATCCGGTGTGCCACCGGACAGTGTCCGGTGCACCAGGACCGTACAATTCTCAACCAGCCACTCTCGAGAATTTGGAGACGCGCTCCGCTATAATTCACCGAACTGTCTGGTGTGCCACCGGACTGTCCGGTGCGCTAGTGGAGCAACGGCTATCTGCGCCAACGGTCGACTCTGCAAAGTGTTACAGTGATGAACAGTGTCACGCAGAACTCAGAGCAGCGAAGTCAGAGGGGCACCAGACCGTCCGGTGCCACAAGAGCACAAAGCTTCCAACATTGACCAGCTCTAGACCCTAACGGTTGGCTGATGTGGCAGCGCACCGGACAGCGCACAGTACCTGTCCGGTGCGCCCATCGCAAGCAGCCTTGGCCAACGGCTACTTGGTGGTTGGGGGCTATAAATACCCCCCAACCACCACAACCTTTGGCATCCAAGCATTCTGAACATTGCATTCAATACAAGAGCAAAAGACTTCCCTCTAAGACACATCAAATAGATTGAATCCTCTCCAAGCCACCAAATCAACTCAATTCCATTAGGGACTTGAGAGATGGTGTTTTGTGTTCTTTTGTTGCTCTTGTTGCTTGGTTTGGCCTTTTCTTTTTGCATTCTTATTCTTAAGTGCTTTGTAAGCGAAGCAAGAGACACCAAGTGTGTGGTGGTCCTTGCGGGGTCTTAGTGACCCATGAGATTAAGGAAGAAGGCTCACTTGGTCTAAGTGACTGTTTGAGAGAGGGAAAGGGTTGAAATAGACCCGGTCTTTGTGACCTCCTCAACAGGGACTAGGTTCTTTGGAACAGAACCTCGATAAAATAAATCATCTTGTTCACTCATCTTATTTCTTGTTTGATTTGTTTTCCCTCTCTTCGGAATTGAAGTTAATTCTAATGCTAACCCCAGCTTGTAGTGTGTGTTTAAAGTTATAAATTTCAGGTTTCGCCTATTCACCCCCCCTGTAGGCAACTTTCAGTGGTAAATATAGTAATGAATTTTTCTTTCAAGTGTTTGATCTTGTTTACCTTTAGAATAATTTTTGTTAGCTCATATTGCATTGATGATTGTTTTTGTGGAATTTCTTTTATATTGAAAACCCAATTAATTAATATGAGAACTTTGGTAAAAAATAAATACTTTAATGATAAATATTTTTGGTATAATTATAATGAATTTTTAGAAATATTTTAAAATATATTTATTTATATTTTTGAGAAATGGGGATAAAAAAGAAAAAAACAAAACAACCAAACCCTAGCCCAGCCGGCCAAACCGGCCCAACACGCCTTCCCCTCACCCTCTCACTTACCTGCGGGCTCCACCCGTCAGGCTCCCTTTTTCCTCTCTCACCTGCGCAGCCACCGTGCCTTGGTCGTGCCCAACCGGTCGAGCGGACCATGCCCCTCCCTCTCCTCGGCTGCTTGGATTCCCGCGCCAGAAAATGTCGCCGCCATCTCCTCCTCTCCCTCCCCCACTTCCCTCTCCTTCAAGTCGATAACGGCCGAAGTTATGGCTAACGCCATTAATGGCGTTTTGATGGCCGCCGACGGCCATTGCTCCCCCCTGGCGTCCCTTTCTCTGCCCCTCCCTCTCTATAAGTAGACCGTCCGAGCCCCTGCTCCTCCCTGCCGAGCTCACCCAAACTTCTCTCTTCGTGCCCGTGCTTAGCTCTTCGGACCTCGCCGCCGTTCGTCGCTGCCATTCCGCGTTCGCACTTTGCTTGCCGGAATCGTGCCTTGCCCGGCCGTGCCCCGATTCCCGTTTGCCGCCGTCCGTCCCATTTCCCTCTCCCTCGCCGAGCTCAAGGTAGACGATCATTTTGCATTTTAGCCCCTTGTTTTGTGTAACACCTACTTTGTAATTTGCTAGAAATAATACCAATAGAGAAACAATTCCTCTTTATATGGGTTTGACCTTTATGCATCATCACATGTGGACACTATATATTCAAAAACAAATAAGTAATAAAAGGATGTACTATTAAAGTTTATGCATCATGCCGAGTTTTTATTTGGTTGTGCATTTGTGCTTAATAAAATAAATATACCATTAATAGCATATCAATGGATCCATAGAATTTAAAGTTTAAACTTGAAAATAAAACCATGAGAATATAGAAAAGAAAGGGGAAGAGTATAGAATTTATAGAAAATATATACATAAAAATAGTATCTTCAAAGTCAGTACTTTAATGGCACAATATAAAATTGTAAGAAAGGGCCAAAAGGTTTGAATTAGATCTGAATTCAAATTGAATTTGAAATGGGGAAAAAGAAATGGAAAAGAAAAGAATAAAACAAAACTACCCTAACTGGGCCCCAACCTCGTATTCGGCCCATCTCCTCTTCTCTCCCCTTCCGCGGCCCAAGTCTTCAGCCCGCACGCGCCTGCCTCACCGCGCTGCCACTTACACCCAGGGCCCGGCTGTCAGTCTCGTCGCGCGCGCGCTCACCCTCACGACCTCTGCCTCGTGGGACACGGTTGTCAGCCGCGGTGTGCGTACTCCGCAGCCCACATCTCCGTTCCTGCAAATCGCGCACGCGCTCCTCTGTGTCACTGATGGTGGCCCCCGCATGTCATATCCATCCTCACCCCCTCCACGACTGCCTATCACCTCCGCATCCGCCGTGCCGAATCTACCGGGTCCGCGCCACGTTTTCCGTTAGGGACCCAGGGCTATATGGGGGGGGAGAGGACCCGGCCGCGTCGCAAAGACACTCACGTGCTCTCCCCTCGTTCACCACTTCTAGCCGCCAGTAGAGAGGCCGGATTAGGGAAAGAGAGCCGCCACAGCCGATATTCGACCCCATCGCCTTAGAAGCCTTGGGAGGGGAGGCCGTGAAGCTTCGCCATCACCAGGAAGACAACCCCAGCAGAATCGAGCGGGTTTGATCACCGGGGCAGCTCCGAATTGCTCGCCGTCGTCGTCGCCTTGCCACTGTCCCGCCATTCCTCCACAACTAGCGCTCTACGCGACGATTACTACGGTATGATGGCTCATACAGGTTCCTTATTGTTCCCGTAACACGTAGAAGCGAGCGGGTTAGACGCTAGAGCTCTAGCACTCCGGATTTGAATTTTGCCGGCGAGGTTCGCCGCGTACTGTGGGCGGCGTCGCCGTTCGCTGCGTCGGATTGGGTTGGGGGAGCCTCTGCCGTTGATCCGCTAACACACGGCTAGGATTAGATCTTGGCATACCTTTTCGCCTCGGTCGATCGGGACCGTCGATCTGGATCGTACGGGCAGTGTTAGGTTTAGAGTAATAAAATCCGCACCGTGGATCCTGGATCCAACGGTGGGATTTGCATACCGATTCGGATAAGAACTTAATTTAATCTGGATCGCTCGCGCTTGATCCAACGGCCGGGATCAAACGGTACCCCTTCGCGGGTCCATTTTACTTAAGAGCCCCTCGGTTTTCCTGAAAACAACCCGCCGTCCTATGCGCTGTTCCCTGAGTCTTAGGAATTTTATCCCCGAGCCCCCTGCGCTTCACAGATATTGAGGCCCAATCCAGTGCAGTTTAAAACTGAATAAATAAAGTGGAAAATAGATTTTTAATAGAAAAATAATTGCTAGAACTTCAATAATTCATAGAAAATTCATACTAACTCCAAATCACTTCATTCCAGTTCCTAAAATTTTGTAATTTTATTCTCTACCACTTAGTGTCTCTGTTTTATCATGACAACAGTAAGAAAATTAATCCCACACTTAATCCTATTTTAAGCACATAAAACCTTTAAAAATCCATAACTTAAATTCTATAACTCCAAAAATTATGATTCCTGTTCCTAGAATTTTATTTTAATGTGTAGATTATTACTGGGTATTTTATTTATATGTTTGGTGTAATGTTAATTTCTCTATATGTATTGTGTTTGTTTGTATTGTGGCGAGTAGAAGAGCCCGTTGCTGAGGATCCTGGTGAGCAGCAGGTTGAAGTAGCTGAGCAGGAGCTCATTGAAGGCAAGTTGTGCCCTTGACCACTTTTTACCCAATAATGTTCTTTAATATCACTTATCCATGCATAGGTTAATTTTGATGGGACCCAATAGGTTACCCTAGATTGTTTATCTCATTACCTTGTTTACCCCTGAATCACTTGGGTAGTTTGCTATTGCTTTACATGGTTTTGGGATAATAATTTATTACCTCCATGTTCCAATTCTTTTTGTTATTCTATTTATGTTCATGTTGAGATCATTAATGTTAATTGGAACATAGAGTTTAACTTGAGAACCACGTGCCACCACAAGGGTTTAATGGGACGCCCTTGGCTGACTAATTAGGAAAGCTAGTGGAAGACTACCTTACCCGAAAGGGGCAAGGGCAGTAGGGGAGTGGTCAGTGTAGGGAGGTCCTTGGTTGATTTTGCTGCGATGGCAGTCAGCCGAGAACCCTGCATTGGAACTTCCTATAAACTGTAGCGGGTTTTCGGAAGCTAGTGGAACTTTGTAAAGGCCTCGTAGTGTTGCCCTGCCACGCTTCCTAGGTAGAGGTGTATGGGACTCGCGACCCCTTGGCAGATGGGTAGCATGACTTGTGGGTAAAGGGTACAACCTCTGCAAAGTGTAAAACTGGTATACTAGCCGAGCTCACGGTCATGAGCAGCTCAGGACTCTCTGATGTTTAAATTATGGAACTTAAATTTAATTTTGTCATTTGCATTGCATGGGTTTATTATTAAATTTGTTCTATTACTTTATCTATGGTTTGGTATTTACTTACACTTAGTAACTGCTAATAAAATTTTGACCAACTACTTAAAAGCAATGCTTAGCTTTAACCCCTGTCATTGATTAGCCTTACACATCACATGAACTCACACCTTTGTGAGTTTATGTCCACTGGTTCCCCACAACTTATTGAGCTATGATCATGTGTGAGCTCACCCTTGCTGTCTCATACCCCCCCCCTCCACAGGAGGAGAGCAGGTGGTCGAAGAGGAGCCGCCTAACACTGAGGAGTTCGATCTGATCTAGGTGGTGTTTCTCAGTTGACATTTGCGCCGACGATCCTTAGTTCGTTTTATATTCATTATTTTATTTTGTAATAAGTCTTCCGCTATGTAATAAATACTCTGATGTTCTATGACATTTATCTCTATACACTCTGTTATTATATATGTTGTCTTCTTGGCGCATGTATGAGATGCCCCTGGCTTTGTTCCTTAAAGCCTGGTGTGACAGAAGTGGTATCAGAGCAAATGTTGACTGTAGGACGAAATCTAGATAGAAATGGACAACCCCTTCACTACTTACCTTATTCTGATTCATTCCATACTCATCTCATCTTGATCTTTTCTCACCTTCTGCTATTCTACTCTGATTAGTCTTATCTCTTCTACTCTAAGACAAGATGGATTTCACACCTTGGAATCCTACCACTATGATCTTTTTAAGAGATAGGGAACCTAAGACAAAAATTTAAAACTATTTTCTTTAAAAATGTTGTTTGATTGTGCTGATGCTAAATGCCTAATTTGCTTCTTTGATTGATTGAATTATAGATGGACATCTTAGCATGTACCAACATAAGGTGTTGAATTAGCTTTGGTAGAGGAGATATTGATCTGCTTAGCTAATAAATCCCCTAAAGTAATCTGATTTGTAAATACCTGCCTTGTCTGCTATTCTCTTACTATATGTATCTAACTCAGATGGTCAATACCAGGCGGGGTGGTGGAATTGATTTGCCTCCTAACCAACACACTCGGAGAATATACAGACAACCCCAGCCACAGCCTGCAGAGATGAATCCTCCTAATCCTCCACCAGGCGGAGTTGACCCACTGGTTGCTGCTCAAATGGCGGTGATGCAGCAAATGGCGGACACTATGGCTGATATGCGTGCCCAGATGCAGCAAGAACGCCAGGAGATGCATCAGGAAAGAGAAGATATACGCCAGGAGTTGCGCCAGGAGCGAGATGAGATACGCCAAGAAAGGAGGGCACAACAACAACAGCTGCAACAACAAATGCAACAGCAGCAACAACAGCAACAAGTGCCACTGCCTCCACCACCACCACCAGTTCCACCCCGAGACAAGCATAGAGAGTTCATGAGTCATAAGCCACCTACATTTGCAAGCTCACCTGATCCACTGGACGCGGATGATTGGCTGAAGTCCGTTGAGAAGATGCTGAATATTGCACAATGCACTGACCGGGAGAAGGTTTTATATGCTTCTGGACGTCTGACAGGTCCTGCTGCCGACTGGTGGGATTCATATACTGCTGCCCACGATGCTGCGGATACTATTACTTGGGCGGAGTTCAGTACACAGTTTAGGAACTATCATATACCAGCTGGATTAATGAAGATTAAGAAGAAGGAATTTCTGTCGCTAAAGCAAGGAAGTATGTCAGTCAGCGAGTACCGCGACAAGTTTATTCAGTTATCCAGATATGCCCCTGAAGAAGTTGCTGAAGACGAGAGGAAGCAGGAGCATTTCATTGAAGGACTTAATGGACCACTGCAGTATGCTCTAGTGGCACACACATTTCCTTCATTTCAGAGGCTGCTTGATAAGGCCCTGGCTATTGAACACAAGCGTGTTCAGCTGGGAGATTTGAAGAGAAAGGCCATATCTCAAGGACAAGGAAGCAGCAGTGTTTGTCCTCGCTACAGTTCACCTCAGGGTACACCAGTTCGCACTAGCGGAGGCCAGCGCCCAGTTCAGCAATCACCACTGAGGACTCCACCTCCTCGACAGGCTACCCCTACTGGCACCCCGACAAAGTTTTCAGGACAGAGTCCCGGCACTACTTGTTTCAAGTGTGGGAAGACTGGGCACTATGCAAATGTCTGCCCACAAAGGATTGCTACTACTCCAGTTTAGAACAGGCAGCAAACTCCAAGCTCTGGCAAGGGATATTCTATTGCCAAGGTTAATCAAGTCAGCGTTGATGCTACTCCGGATGGAGGGGACCTTGTAATTGGTATGTTTTATGTTAATGCAATTCCTGCAACCATATTATTTGATTCTGGTGCTACACATTCATTCATGTCTGCTAGATATGCCAACACAAATGAAATACCACTGCTAAATATGAGAAAACCAATGATAGTAATTACAGCTAAAGGGCCTGTTGAGGCGAATCAAATGACACGTAGATTGACATTAACCATTATGGGTAGAGAATTTGGAGCTACTGCTATAATATTAGAGTCAAGCAGTATAGATCTGATCCTTGGTATGTCATGGCTAAGAAGGGCAAAGGCCGTTATAGCATGTGGTAGAGGTACCGTAGAACTCACTACCACTAAAGGAGAAAGATTTCAAGTTAATATTGTAGTAACCTCCTCATCCATGCGTGCAATGTTCTTTATGCCTGAGGAGTTTGTTGGTGACAATATCCGGGTGGTTAGAGATTTTCCGGATGTCTTTCCAGAGGAGTTACCAGGGATGCCACCTGATAGAGAAGTTGAGTTTGTTATTGACCTCTTACCTGGAACTGCCCCTATTTCTAAACGGCCATATAGGATGTCCGTAGAGGAGTTGAAGGAACTTAAGAAGCAGTTAACTGAGTTACAAGATGCTGGGTACATTCGTCCGAGTTCCTCACCTTGGGGAGCACCGGTCTTGTTTGTACAGAAGAAGGATGGATCGCAGCGGATGTGTGTGGATTATAGATCTCTTAATGATGTTACAGTGAAGAACAAGTATCCGTTGCCCCGTATTGAGGATTTATTTGATCAGATGAGAGGTGCAAGAGTATTTTCGAAGATTGATCTCCGATCGGGATACCATCAGATGAGGATTAGACCATCGGATATTCCCAAGACGGCTTTCTCGACTCGATATGGATTATATGAGTTTACTGTTATGTCGTTTGGATTAACCAATGCACCAGCTTATTTTATGAACTTAATGAACAAGGTGTTTATGGAGTACTTGGACAGATTCGTCGTGGTGTTCATCGACGATATTCTCATTTATTCTCAGAGTGATAACGATCATGAGGAACATCTGAGGTTGGTGCTACAGAAGCTTCGAGATAACCAGCTATATGCCAAGTTCAGCAAGTGCGAGTTTTGGATTGACAAGGTACCATTCCTTGGACATATTATTTCTAATGGAGGAATAGCAGTGGATCCTGCTAAGGTTAAGGAGATAATGGAGTGGAGAGCACCCACTACAGTTACTGAGATTCGGAGTTTCTTGGGATTAGCAGGCTACTATCGGAGATTTATTGAAGGATTCTCTAAGATTGCCAAGCCTATGACATCGCTTTTGGAGAAAGGAAAAGAATTTAAGTGGGATGAGAAATGTCAAGAGAGCTTTGATCAATTGAAGGAGAGATTGATGACACCTCCAGTGTTGGTAATGCCAGACTTACAGAAAGGATTTGATATCTATTGTGATGCATGTGGCCAAGGATTGGGATGTGTGCTCATGCAAGAAGGACATGTGATCGCCTATGCATCCCGTCAGTTGCGGAAACATGAAATGAACTACCCCACTCATGACTTGGAATTGGCAGCCGTTGTGCATGCACTTAAGATTTGGAGACATTACATTATGGGAATCAAGTGTCAAGTATATACGGATCATAAGAGTTTGAAGTATATATTCACTCAGAAGGATCTCAACCTTAGGCAACGCCGTTGGTTGGAGCTTATTAAGGATTATGATTTGGAGATTCACTATCACCCGGGCAAGGCAAATTTGGTTGCAGATGCCTTGAGTCGCAAGGAGCATGTTCATTCAGCTATTGTTGCCCAGCTACCTGATGAGATTGTTGAGGATTTCAGGAGACTTAACCTGGGGATAGTTGCTCATACTGAAGGAGTCACTATTGATGTGGAACCTACCTTGGAGCAAGAAATCTGCAAAGGTCAACTTGAGGATGCTAAAATAAAAGAGATTAAGGATCTGATTACTGAAGGTCGAGTTCCGGAATTTACGGAAGATGAGCAAGGCACTATATGGTTCAAGGATAGGATGTGTGTTCCTGATATTAAAAGCCTTCGAGAGACTATTTTAAAGGAGGTCCATGATTCGGATTATTCTATTCATCCTGGTAGTACCAAGATGTATCAGGATTTGAAACGGAAGTATTGGTGGTATGGATTGAAAAGAGATGTGGCTGCACATGTGGCTATGTGCGATGTATGTCAAAGAGTTAAGGCTGAACACCAGAGGCCAGCTGGACTATTGCATCCACTGAAGATACCCGAGTGGAAATGGGAAGAGATTGGTATGGATTTTATTACTGGATTGCTAGTAAGGATATGATGCTATATGGGTGATTGTGGATAGATTGACTAAAGTGGCTCACTTTGTTCCTGTCAAGACTACTTATAAAGGTTCTCAGCTAGCAGAGTTATATATGGCTCGGATTGTGTGTTTACATGGAGTACCAAAGAAGATCGTGTCTGATCGAGGTTCGCAGTTTACCTCAAGATTTTGGAGAAGCTTTCATGAGAACATGAGCACGAAGTTGAATTTCAGTACAGCTTATCACCCTCAGACGGATGGACAGACTGAAAGGACTAATCAAGTATTGGAAGATATGTTGAGAGCATGTGCCCTTCAGCATGGAGGAAGTTGGGATAAGAGTCTACCTTATGCTGAGTTCTCGTATAATAATAGTTATTAGGCCTGTCTGAAGATGTCACTTTTTGAAGCTTTATATGGGAGGAAGTGCAGGACTCCTTTGTATTGGGATCAGACTGGAGAGAGACAGTTCTTTGGGCCTGAACTGATTCAAGAAGCAGAAGAACAGGTCCGTATAATTCGAGAGAATTTGAGAGTGGCTCAAACCAGGCAAAAGAGCTATGCTGATAATAGAAGGAGGCCACTGGAATTTGAAGAAGGAGATTATGTGTATCTCAAGGTGTCACCACTTCGTGGAATGAGGAGATTCAAAGTTAAGGGCAAATTGTCCCCTCGCTACATTGGATCATTCCTGATCTTTAGAAGAGTTTGGGAGATGGCATACCAACTCGAGTTACCTGCTAGTCTATCAGATGTGCATAATGTGTTCCACGTGTCCCAGCTCAAGAAGTGTCTTCGTGTCCCTGAGGAACAGTTACCCATGGAAGAGCTTAGTGTTCAAGGTGATTTGACTTACACGGAGTACCCGATTAAGATTTTGGATACTTTGACTCGAGTTACGAGAAATAAGGTGATAAAGATGTGTAAAGTTCAATGGAGTCACCACGGTGAAGATGAAGCAACGTGGGAGAGAGAAGAAGAGCTTCGCATAGATTTTCCCCATCTTTTCCCTAGATCTTCTTAAATCTCGAGGATGAGATTATTTTTAAGGGGGGTAGGATTTGTAACACCTACTTTGTAATTTGCTAGAAATAATACCAATAGAGAAACAATTCCTCTTTATATGGGTTTGACCTTTATGCATCATCACATGTGGACACTATATATTCAAAAACAAATAAGTAATAAAAGGATGTACTATTAAAGTTTATGCATCATGCCGAGTTTTTATTTGGTTGTGCATTTGTGCTTAATAAAATAAATATACCATTAATAGCATATCAATGGATCCATAGAATTTAAAGTTTAAACTTGAAAATAAAACCATGAGAATATAGAAAAGAAAGGGGAAGAGTATAGAATTTATAGAAAATATATACATAAAAATAGTATCTTCAAAGTCAGTACTTTAATGGCACAATATAAAATTGTAAGAAAGGGCCAAAAGGTTTGAATTAGATCTGAATTCAAATTGAATTTGAAATGGGGAAAAAGAAATGGAAAAGAAAAGAATAAAACAAAACTACCCTAACTGGGCCCCAACCTCGTATTCGGCCCATCTCCTCTTCTCTCCCCTTCCGCGGCCCAAGTCTTCAGCCCGCACGCGCCTGCCTCACCGCGCTGCCACTTACACCCAGGGCCCGGCTGTCAGTCTCGTCGCGCGCGCGCTCACCCTCACGACCTCTGCCTCGTGGGACACGGTTGTCAGCCGCGGTGTGCGTACTCCGCAGCCCACATCTCCGTTCCTGCAAATCGCGCACGCGCTCCTCTGTGTCACTGATGGTGGCCCCCGCATGTCATATCCATCCTCACCCCCTCCACGACTGCCTATCACCTCCGCATCCGCCGCGCCGAATCTACCGGGTCCGCGCCACGTTTTCCGTTAGGGACCCAGGGCTATATGGGGGGGGGGGAGAGGACCCGGCCGCGTCGCAAAGACACTCACGTGCTCTCCCCTCGTTCACCACTTCTAGCCGCCAGTAGAGAGGCCGGATTAGGGAAAGAGAGCCGCCACAGCCGATATTCGACCCCATCGCCTTAGAAGCCTTGGGAGGGGAGGCCGTGAAGCTTCGCCATCACCAGGAAGACAACCCCAGCAGAATCGAGCGGGTTTGATCACCGGGGCAGCTCCGAATTGCTCGCCGTCGTCGTCGCCTTGCCACTATCCCGCCATTCCTCCACAACTAGCGCTCTACGCGACGATTACTCCGGTATGATGGCTCATACAGGTTCCTTATTGTTCCCATAACACGTAGAAGCGAGCGGGTTAGACGCTAGAGCTCTAGCACTCCGGATTTGAATTTCGTTGGCGAGGTTCGCCGCGTACTGTGGGCGGCGTCGCCGTTCACTGCGTCGGATTGGGTTGGGGGAGCCTCTGCCGTTGATCCGCTAACACACGGCTAGGATTAGATCTTGGCATACCTTTTCGCCTCGGTCGATCGGGACCGTCGATCTGGATCGTACGGGCAGTGTTAGGTTTAGAGTAATAAAATCCGCACCGTGGATCCTGGATCCAACGGTGGGATTTGCATACCGTTTCGGATAAGAACTTAATTTAATCTGGATCGCTCGCGCTTGATCCAACGGCCGGGATCAAACGGTACCCCTTCGCGGGTCCATTTTACTTAAGAGCCCCTCGGTTTTCCTGAAAACAACCCGCCGTCCTATGCGCTGTTCCCTGAGTCTTAGGAATTTTATCCCCGAGCCCCCTGCACTTCACAGATATTGAGGCCCAATCCAGTGCAGTTTAAAACTGAATAAATAAAGTGGAAAATAGATTTTTAATAGAAAAATAATTGCTAGAACTTCAATAATTCATAGAAAATTCATACTAACTCCAAATCACTTCATTCCAGTTCCTAAAATTTTGTAATTTTATTCTCTACCACTTAGTGTCTCTGTTTTATCATGACAACAGTAAGAAAATTAATCCCACACTTAATCCTATTTTAAGCACATAAAACCTTTAAAAATCCATAACTTAAATTCTATAACTCCAAAAATTATGATTCCTATTCCTAGAATTTTATTTTAATGTGTAGATTATTACTGGGTATTTTATTTATATGTTTGGTGTAATGTTAATTTCTCTATATGTATTGTGCTTGTTTGTATTATGGCGAGTAGAAGAGCCCGTTGCTGAGGATCCTGGTGAGCAGCAGGTTGAAGTAGCTGAGCAGGAGCTCATTGAAGGCAAGTTGTGCCCTTGACCACTTTTTACCCAATAATGTTCTTTAATATCACTTATCCATGCATAGGTTAATTTTGATGGGACCCAATAGGTTACCCTAGATTGTTTATCTCATTACCTTGTTTACCCCTGAATCACTTGGGTAGTTTGCTATTGCTTTACATGGTTTTGGGATAATCATTTATTACCTCTATGTTCCAATTCTTTTTGTTATTCTATTTATGTTCATGTTGAGATCATTAATGTTAATTGGAACATAGAGCTTAACTTGAGAACCACGTGCCACCACAAGGGTTTAATGGGACTCCCTTGGCTGACTAATTAGGAAAGCTAGTGGAAGACTACCTTACTCGAAAGGGGCAAGGGCAGTAGGGGAGTGGTCAGTGCAGGGAGGTCCTTGGTTGATTTTGCTGCGATGGCAGTCAGCCGAGAACCCTGCATTGGAACTTCCTATAAACTGTAGCGGGTTTTTGGAAGCTAGTGGAACTTTGTAAAGGCCTCGTAGTGTTGCCCTGCCGCGCTTCCTAGGTAGAGGTGTATGGGACTCGCGACCCCTTGGCAGATGGGTAGCATGACTTGTGGGTAAAGGGTACAACCTCTGCAGAGTGTAAAACTGGTATACTAGCCGAGCTCACGGTCATGAGCAGCTCAGGACTCTCTGATGTTTAAATTATGGAACTTAAATTTAATTTTGTCATTTGCATTGCATGGGTTTATTATTAAATTTGTTCTATTACTTTATCTATGGTTTGGTATTTACTTACACTTAGTAACTACTAATAAAATTTTGACCAACTACTTAAAAGCAATGCTTAGCTTTAACCCCTGTCATTGATTAGCCTTACACATCACATGAACTCACACCTTTGTGAGTTTATGTCCACTGGTTCCCCACAACTTGTTGAGCTATGATCATGTGTGAGCTCACTCTTGCTGTCTCACACCCCCCCACAGGAGGAGAGCAGGTGGTCGAAGAGGAGCCGCCTAACACTGAGGAGTTCGATCTGATCTAGGTGGCGTTTCTCAGTTGACATTTGCGCCGACGATCCTTAGTTCGTTTTATTTTCATTATTTTATTTTGTAATAAGTCTTCCGCTATTTAATAAATACTCTGATGTTCTATGACATTTATCTCTATACACTCTGTTATTATATATGTTGTCTTCTTGGCGCATGTATGAGATGCCCCTGGCTTTGTTCCTTAAAGCCGGGTGTGACATTTTGTGTGAAACTAATTCCGAAAAATCCAATTCAGAAACTATTAAAAAGAGACCCTTGATGTATACGCCTAATTCTGAATCAGCCCTACAACAATATTTTGGACATGGATATTTTTGTATTTCGAAAATAAATAAGTTATGTCACGATTCTTTAATTTTGTGATTAAGTACTAGAATCCTTTTTGATTAACTTCTCATTTTAGCATATAAAATAATATTATGTTAGTGATTGTTTAAGTATAGTTTTTAATGATATAAGAAATTAAAATAAGTATTAGGTCCCATCTTATTGGTCATGTTAAAATTTAGATTATTACTAGTCATGATAAATGTGTTCATATGTATAGCACTTAATTACTTAGAATTAGTAAAATATCTATTTATGTCAAAATAACCATGATTATGTTACTAAAGTCTAAACTTAGTAATTTACATTAATTCTTGGAATATTAATGTTATGTAATTTATAAATAAACATTTTAGCAATACATACAATTTCTATTTAGAAAGGAAAGGATAAAACCCAAAAGACTATTATTAGTAATAAAGAAAATAATTAATAATTATTTTCCATAAAGTTTATTAAGTCATTTTATCTACGTTATACTAGATAAACTAGCTTCATAGTCATCTGCTCATATTTTTCACCAATGATAACTCAAAGTGGAAAATTTAGTGGATTAATAAAATATTTATGATTTAGGCATATTTATGAGTATAGTTGTGTGATCTGTGAATGTTTATGTAATGGTGAATGATGCCCATATATGGTGTATGTTTATTTATTTGGCATACATATTCTTTTGTATGTACGATACGCGAATCGATGATTAGAAGTTGACTGTGGGGTAGGCGAACCAAACTCGTTCGAGGACGACCCATAGGACATGTTCGAACAAGGCAAGTGAATTCTCCCTCTGCATTTCTATTTGTACCCAAATAATGCATACAATAATGTTTACTTTTCGGATATTGCATAATTTAATGGGATTTGTGTAAAGCCCAAAACATGGTAGGAAGAAAAAAAATATATCATAAAATATTGAAATAGAGAAATAAAAATATATATATGATAGTGTTTCTAGAATGTTTGAAACCTTGGGAGTTTAGTAGGACTTTTTTTCATAAGCAACCGATGGTATTAAATTAATTAGGTAAACAATAAACGAAAGATGGGTACATCTCTTGTTGATGATGAGGTTATGGTGCATTTTATTGGAAACATAAAATTGAACTCAAATTATCAATGAAAATAAAATAGAAGATGAGAGAAGAAATAGTAATAGTAACTTGTTGCTTCTAGAGTTGCAAAAGGGAGGGAGAATTAATAATAAATATTATTAAAAATTTGTAGAGTTTATATCCACAATTAGGATGGTATTGGACATTTGGAAGCCTGAAAATTCAAGGTAAGAATTTAAACTCGAAATTCAAGTGTGGAAATTAGAAATAAGAAAGGGAATTTCAATGAAACTATTTATTCCATAAATAAATAGCATGGAGGAGAATAAATAATAAAATTGTAAACAGAAGAGTGTATATTCACATTTGGATTATTTCTGCCACTTAGAAATTTGAAGTTCAAAACTAGAATTTAACATTTAGTTTGAAATTGGGAAATAGAAAAAAGAAATAAAAAACAGAAAACCTACCTGGGCTAGAACCCTAACATGTCAGCCCATTTCCTGTTTCCCATGCGCCCAGCTGGCCCACCTTCCACTATAAAAAAATTGAAAAAATTTCGAGAAAACTATGACGCACTATGTGTACAAACCTAAGAGATCCAAATTGAAACTCTATGATTTCATTTGTAGTTCTCTTAGGTTTCTACACATAGTGTCTCACAACTTTCTCCAAACATTCTCAATTTTTTATCACAGCCTGTACATATGATATCATGACACGTGGACAAGTTTCATGATTTTCTGACTTTGTTTGTGTTTTATACAATTTTTAAACATGTGGATGGCAAGTTCACGGCCATGTTTAGTGAGCATGTTGCTTGAAGTTTCCGGTCCGCTCCTGGAATCGGTTGTAACTTATGCTAAGTAACATGAATATCATTTTTGCATGCACGGTTTCCCAAGTTTCGAGTGACCTGCAGTTCAAATATGAATTTTCCGAAGAAATTCAAATAAACGAACTAAATCTAATAGTTATAAAAAACACTTTTATAATTGTACCAAAATGGTACTAGTAGGTCTAAATAGTGTAGGAGCACAACACAAAAAGTTTGGTTGCCAAATATAAAAAAATAAAGTATACTTTGCCGAGTGTTGCACAGTTAGCACTCGGCAAAGGCGGCTTTGCCGAGTGCCTGCCCTTGACACTCGGCAAAGTATAAAGAACAGAACTTTGCCGAGTGCTGTACACCTAGCACTTGGCAAAGCAGCCTTTGCCGAGTGCCCGTGATCCGACACTCGACAAAGTTTATTTTAAAATTTTAAAAAAATCTTTGCCGAGTGCTGGATCGCGGGCACTCGGCAAAGAAAGTGACTTAACCGGCCACGCGGCCGGCTTTCTTCTTCCTTCTCCTTTCCTTCTCCTTTCGCTTCTCCCTCTGCCTCACTGCCGCCACGCCCGCAGCCCGCCCTGCGCTCCGGCAAGCCGCCGTCGCCTCCCCACCGCCGCCCGCGCCCGGCCGCCCGCGCCCCACCGCCACCCGCCCACACGCCACCGTCTGCCCGCCTCATCGCCGCCCGCGCCCCACCGTCTGCCCGCCCACGCGCCGCCGTCCGTCCGCTCACCGCCGTCCGCCCGCCGTCCGCGCCTCCGGCCGCGCCTCCGCCGTCCTCGCCTCTGGTACGTAACAAGGCGACGAAGTGCGACCTAGACTAATGATGTGCATTAGTGCTCCCACTTTCCCAAAAGATTTGTGGCCATGTATAGAGTTTGGTACTTGAGCCTGGTGCAAAGTTGAAAGTAGACTTTGGTAAAGTGATTTTTGGCCACTAAACGGTCGAAGAACAAAATAGTGATAGAAAATTTCTACACATGACCTCACCTCTATGAACGCTTCACATAAGTATATTGAAAGGTCGAGAGGGCAAGAATATCGGGCATAAGATACCCAAGACCCAACCTAGAGGCTATAATAGTCTAGTATGCAAAAAAGAAGCAAGAAATAGAAAAGTTTAAGCCCACCATCACATGAGAATAAAAAATGGTATTTTCTATGGACTCCTCTCGAGGGGTCCATAATGGAGGGGGCGTGGCGGCATGAGAGAGGGCCCGCCAATGGCGGCGCGACTGAGGGGAAGGGGAGGGAGCGGCTGGGTTGGTAGGGGGAGGGGTGACGTGGTCGTTGAGGTGGGGCGATGAGGTAGTAGGAGGGTGAAGGAGGAAAGATGATCCAAATAACGTTGACATTGGTTGAGTAAGAGAGAAGAGCTATTTAGCGATCTGAGCCGTTATTTTTGATGATATGGTATGGGTGGGTGTAATTTATTTGGTGGATGTAGGGAAGATCATAGGTGTAGGGATGATTTGGTTGGACGGGTTTCTTCTAGTTTCCACTACAAATAAACAGTAAACATAAATAGGTTCTGCCAGTTTCTGTTAATTAGCCATAGAAATTAATATTAGTTGGTGATGGTGGATATGGATGTCGATTAAATGTGATTGTCGGCCATCGTGCCGTTGATATATGTGTGGATGTCAGCCATTGTGTTGTCAGTTTTATTTGCAGGTTTTGGAAACCTCCCCTTGCAGGGGAGGTGCTGCCGAATTTTTTATTGACAGGCTTGTTTATTTTTTGCAGAGGTCTTCCTAGCCGTTGCGGGTCTGCCTGCACCGCGTCGAGTCGCCACTGCACCAACCCACCACAGCCCCGCTAGCCTGACTCCACCGTCACCCTAGGTATAACCTTAATTTCCACATCATGGTCGTAGATCACGTAACCCAGTTAGTCGTCTCCCGTTTGAAAGAGATACAGTGTAGATATGCAGATCTTTGCATATCTACAAATGTATCTATTTCGAATTGTCCATGTTTTTTGGACAGCCCGCGGTTGCGTAGATGGTGTTAGTTTCCATGCTCTACTCCGGTCCGAGACGGAGTTTCGGCGTCAGCTCCCTGTTGTTCTCCGGACAGTACACTCTCCCTGCCAGGACGTGTATCCGGAGAACAGCGGGGAGGTGCTGCCGAAATTCTATCTCGGATAGGAGTAGAGCATGGAAACTAACTCCATCTACGCAACCGCGGGTGGGATTAGGACCTATCCTCACCTATTAGAAGGTAGGAACGTAGTGTACATGCATTACATGTCTATATTAAACTATACTCGGTTATATATATTAGTGGATGGAGGACCGTGAGTGGATGTACACGGGCCGCGTTCGACGTAATGATGTCACCCCTGAATGGATTAGGAAGACCGATGCTTTCGTGGAACGGGCATTTGGCGAAGCTGCTAAAGGAGCTAGTCTAGTCTCTTGTTCGTGCAGCAAATGTGCCAACAGGAAAAGGAAAACAAAGAAGGCCATGGTAGAACATATTTGGAAGAATGGATTTACGCCGGACTATACTCGGTGGATCTTCCATGGTGAAGCGCATCGCACGAGAGAGGAGGTGGTGAGACAACACGTTGAGGATTACGATGCTGATGCCGGGGTAGCGGACATGTTGAATGGCTATCATGAGGCACAGTTCACCGAAGGACGTATGCAGGACGAGCTAGAGGCGACCGCAAAGGCATTCTATGACATGTTTGACGCGACACAGAAACCCCTTCACGGCAAGACAAAGGTTTCTCAACTGGATGCCATTGGGCGTATAATGGCGTTCAAGTCGCAGTATAGCATGAGTCGAGACGCCTTCGATGGTTTGTTGACAGTTATTGGTAGCCTGCTTCCGGAGGATCACGTTCTGCCAAAGAGCATGTACGAGGCACAGAAACTCCTTCGTGCACTCAAGATGACGTATGAGCAGATACATGCTTGTCCGAAGGGCTGCGTCCTATTTAGGAAAGAACACACTGAGGCAAAGTACTGTCCGAAGTGTAAATCGTCTAGGTTCATGGAGGTAGACTCTGGTGATGGACAGAAGAGGCAGCTCGACATCCCCGTGACAATCCTACACCACCTTCCGTTCATACCGAGGATCCAGCGTCTATACATGACAGAGGAATCCGCGAAACAGATGACATGGCACAAAAAAGGCAAATGATACAATCTTGACAAGATGGTTCACGCATCCGATGGTGAAGCATGGACCCACTTTGATGCCATTCACCATGAGGAAGCCAAAGAGGCTCGTAATGTTCGTGTTGCGCTAGCCACAAATGGGTTCAATCCCTATGGAATGACCGCTGCCCCATACACATGTTGGCCCGTGTTTGTTATCCCCATCAATCTCCCCCCGGCGTATGCTTTCAAAGACAGAACATATTCGTGTCGTTGATAATTCCTGGACACCCGGGGAATAAAATGGGCGTGTACATGGAGCCTTTGATTGATGAATTGGTCCGTGCTTGGGAGGAAGGGGTATGGACGTACGACCGAGCTACGAAGACAAACTTCAAAATGCATGTTTGATACCAGTACTCCATGCATGACTTTCTGGCGTATGGGCTATTTTGCGCCTGGTGTGTTCACGGTAAGTTCCCATGCCCAGTTTGCAAGGAAGCTCTTAGGTTCATTTGGTTGAAGAAGGGTGGCAAATATTCATCATTCGATAAACATCAACAATTTCTCCCTCCTGACCATGCATTCCGACTAGACATCAAGAACTTTACGAAAGGTGTCATGGTGACAGACCGCCCACCTACAATGATGACTGGTGCTGAAGTTCGCCAACAAATAGATGGTCTCGTGGCCAACCCAGAAGGTGGTTTTGTGGGATATGGTGAGCAACATATGTGGACACATAAGTCAGGCTTGACTCGGCTCCCCTATTATGATGACCTGCTCCTTCCACACAACATTGACGTTATGCACACTGAAAAGAATGTTGCCGAGGCACTTTGGGCAACAATTATGGAGATTCCTGATAAGTCAAAGGATAACGTAAAGGCAAGAGTGGATCTGGCAGAGTTATGTGATAGACCAAACCAAGAGATGAAGCCGCCTAGTGGTGGAAAGACATGGAGAAGGCCTAAGGCTGATTTCGTCCTGAGCAGGGCCCAGAGGAAGGAAGTACTACAGTGGATCAAGATGTTAATGTTCCCTGATGGGTATGCAGCTAACCTTAGTAGGGGGGTGAACTTATCTACTCTGCGAGTCTTAGGGATGAAGGGTCATGACTTCCACATATGGATTGAATGAATTCTTCCGGCGATGGTTCGAGGCTATGTCCCTGAGCATGTCTGGCTAGCGCTTGCAGAGTTGAGCTATTTCTTCCGCCAGCTTTGTGCAAAAGAGTTAGCTCGGACCATGATTGCAGACTTGGAATGGATGGCACCCATGTTACTGTGTAAGCTGGAGAAGATCTTTCCACCCGGCTTCTTCAATCCGATGCAGCATTTGATTCTTCATCTCCCATATGAGGCACGAATGTGGGGGCCCGTGCAGGGACGTTGGTGCTATCCAATCGAGAGATGTCTAAAGACTATCCAAAAGAAATGTAGAAATAAATGCAAAATCAAGGCTTCCATTGCAGAGGCATACATACTGGAGGAGGTGTCAAACTTCACAACAACTTACTATGGTGACAAACTGCCGAGCGTGCATAATCCACCCCCTTGTTACAATGATGGCGGCAATGAATCAAACCTCAGCATTTTTCGAGGGCAACTCGGAAGCGCGAGTGGTTCGACCACCAAGACCCTGAGACATGAAGAGTGGCGCCATATCATGCTATATGTATTGACCAACCTTGAAGAGGTGATGCCATACATGGAGCAATTTCTTCATGAATTCTGGCGTCGATCAAGGGACCCAACTCCACAGGAATATGATACCCTTCTTAGAAAGGGTGTGGGAAATGGATTGCTCGATTTCATTTCCTAGTTTAAACGTAAGGTACGTGCTTAGTTTGTCATTTGAAGTTGCTCTTACGTGTGAATAATATAACAATCTAGCGTGTTTGAACTTGCAGGGCCAAAGAGAGCCATCTATGAGTGCCGAGTTGAGACAAGTAGCCAATGGCTTTGCCTATAGGGTCAGGAAATTTTCTGGGTATGACGTCAATGGATACCGTTTTCGCACAACAAGCTACGACCAAAGTCGGCCCAATCGAAAAACCACGTGTTCTGGAGTCTTATGGAAGAATTGAAGAAATATATGAACTCAATTTTCATGGTTCCAAACCTCTTACTCCAGTGATATTCAAATGTCATTGGTTTGACCCTGAAGTTACGAGACGGACACATTCTAATCTTGGGCTAGTCCAAATTCGATAGGATTCCACCTTACCAGGAGACGATGTCTATATTGTGGCCCAACAGGCCACACAAGTGTATTATCTTCCATATGCGTGCCAAACGAAACAACATCTTAATGGTTGGGATGTTGTGTATAAGGTATCACCGCACGGTAAATTACCTGTTCCAAATGATGAAGATTATAACTTAGACCCGGACACATATGACGGAGAGTTCTTCCAAGAAGATGGGCTAGAAGGGCGACTTGAGATAGACTTAACCGAAGCGATCGGAATGGAAGTAGATATTGAAATGGTTGTTGATGAGGAGGATGATGAGGTGCAAAATGAGAATGACTTAGAAATGCTTGAAGGCAATGCTAATGACGAAATTGCGCCTTCAGATGGTGTTGACTATGAAATGGTTGATAGTGATGATGACACTTATGATCCGGCTAACCCGGACACATATGAAGATTATTTTTAATCGATGTAATGCTATATTTCTTTTATTTTGCATATGTTTCTAAATACATATTTTTTATTTGTGCTTAATTGCTTACTCTTAATTGCAGGTTGTTGGACAAAGATGGTGGGCGGTGGGACGAGGAGGGGGAGGGGGAGGAGGAGCACTCGTAGGACGGAGGAGGAGGCGCAGCAGGACGACGTTGTACAGCAGCAGGTGGAGCAGCAAGCCGCTGTCGATTCGGCGCGGCAAAACGACGACGATGCGGCGCAGCAGGACGATGACGACGCCGCCGCTTAGCAGGACGTCTCAGGTTCTGGCTCCTCAGGTTCGAGGAGCATCTACCTGCGAGGTCCCACGAGTCTCCCTCAGCGACCCATACTTCGTGACAGACGTCCGCTGATATGACCCGATGGAGAGAGGTAGGTAACTTTAGATGTTGTTGCTGCTTTTTCATATTATATGTTCAAATTAATAATAGAAACTAATACTTTATCTTAATCACTTGGACAGGTCTTGGATGGTTTTGGAGACTGCAGGGGGTCACGGCCGCAACCCCAATGGCATCCTCGGCCTTCTATGCAGGGAACACTTCCCTGGACTTGTCGAGTACGCCGGAGTGACGAGCCCAGCATACACCTTCGACCACTACGCCGTCGCCCCCGATGCAGTAGATCGGGACGGCAGACAATTCAACAACAAGGCGGAGCGGGTGAAGCAAGAGCTGTGGGTAAGTCTTCCTCGCACTATATTGTTTAATAAGTCGCATTTGTTGCATATTCTTGAAATAATGTATGGATACATCGTCTTTGTATGTAGGATTTCTTCAGATGCGAGGCTGGATACGAGGCCAGGGCGGATGTGGTGGCTACCACGAGCTATAAGAAGCTCATCATGGACATGCACTACGAGGCGCGCATCCAGGCCATCGTCACTTACCACGGCTCCGTCCTTGGGGAGAAGGTGAGCAAGAAGGACACCCGAACCATGTCGTTGACTCCGGACCAGTACTTGCAGGTAAATACAAAACTTTATTATTGGTACTAAATATGCTTAATTTTATCTTCTGATATGTCGTGTACTTGTATTTTTTTAGATGATTCCTTATTGGTGCACCGCGCATCCTGAGTGCTGGGAGCAGATGGTGTAGAGGTGGTGCTCGGCTGAGTGGGACGAGGCGCACAACGCTAGCCGAGAACGGCGTTTGATGATGCAAGGTCCCTCCCACCATCAAGGCAGCCGCAGCTCGGGCAAATACGCGGAAGCATGGGTACATGCTCTTTTTTATTTAGGTATATAACTTTCGATTAGACATGATTTCTAACCATCTCGTTGGTTTTCTCGCAGTCGGCGGCACATGGTGGCGCGCCTTGCTCCACGTTCTCGGCATATGCTATGGCCCACAAGGGGAAGGCAACGTCCGACGTCACCTACAACCCGGATGATGGGCCCGAGGCGTACACCAACCCCGCCGTCCACAGCCGCCTCAGTGAGTACACCGCCATGGCCAAGGAGGTCCATGGGCCAGATTACGATCTGAGGACCGAGGACATCGACGGAGATGTCCTCATGAGGGTCAGAGGAGGCAAGAGGCATGGGCGGTACTGGATTGCCGACGGGGCAATCGACTCGTCCTCCACTCCCACTCTCTCTCAGGTGCGAGCAAGGAGCACGAGCGCGAGCCCAGCCATACAACCTCGGCAGGACAGCTCACAACATCGTATCCAGCAACTCTAGGTTATTCCTTATCTATTCATCGTTCATTGATTATTATATATCTTCTCTTTGCATTATCGTAACATTAGGGCGAAATATTACAGAGATGAGAGGAGGCAACGTGAGGAGCTGGAGAAGAGGATGGCGGAGATGTTCGCGTACATGCAGAGCCTTGGCGCCGCACAGGGTCATGCTCCACCACCTCCGTTGTTCCCTGCAGCTGACCCTGCTGAGTTCACTACTCCTGTGAGTATCAAAATTTTAGTACTGCATGATATATATTCATATGTTCTCACACATGCAATCTCTTCTCTGTGCAGGGTCAATCGGCAGCGTCGAACAACCCTCACGCTTCGTCCAGCCCTTCGCCGAACCAGTCCAGATGCCCACCTCGTTGATGACCTGTTTTGTGATGATCCAGACTTATATTCGTGAGTGTTGGTGATGTTAGTTATACTTGGTCTTGTGAGATACTTAGTGAGACTTATGTGCTGCGAAACCTGATTTATGTGGTGATATTTGTGCTATATATGGTGTTGATGATAAATGTGTTGATTCTGTGATGCGAATGATATATAATGTGCTGTGAATGATATATATCTTTTGTTTGTTTGGATGGAACAGCAAAAAAAATAAAAAAGGGACTTCCTGGTCACTTTGCTGAGTGTAACACTCGGCAAAGGGTATCTTTGCCGAGTGGTATGACCATGGCACTCGGCAAAGGAGGACACCTAGGAACCGGTAAAGCCTTCTTTGCCGAGTGTTGTGGTCAAGACACTCGGCAAAGAAGCTACCTTTGCCGAGTGCCGCCCAGCGCACTCGGCAAAGGGACTGGCAAAGGGGCCCACTGGAGGACTCTTTGCCGAGAGCCAGTCCAGTAGACACTCGGCAAAGAAGCTACCTTTGCCGAGTGCCGCCCAGCGCACTCGGCAAAGGGACTGGCAAAGGGGCCCACTGGAGGACTCTTTGCCGAGAGCCAGTCCAGTAGACACTCGGCAAAGAAGCCTCCTTTACCGAGTGCCTACGAGAGCTCTCGGCACAGGGACTGGCGGTGGGGCCCACTGGAGCCGTATTTGCCGAGGGCCATGATAGCAGACACTCGGCAAAATTGGCCTCTTTGCCGAGTGCCAAAGAAGACACTCGGCAAAGGATCCGTCACCGTCACTTGGCGCCATGACGGTGACTTTTCTTTGCCGAGTACCAAATGGCACTCAGCAAATTCTTTGCCGAGTGCCCGACAAAAAGTACTCGGCAAAGAGGCTGTTGTCGATGTACAGTTCGCCGAGCATTCTTTACCGAGTGTTACACTCGGCAAAGCCTTTGCCGAGTGTAAAATAGTCATTGCCGAGTGTCTGAGACACTCGGCAAAGGAGCTGTGTCCGATAGTGTTCATCTCCTGACACCTTCACGTGGGGCCCACTTGGCGGCCTCACCTCACGCTCCAACCCGCGCGCCACCATCACGTGGGGCCCCTCTGTCAGGTTCACCTTCTCCGACCGAAGCACAACAGAATCCGAACGAGCTCGCTCGATTTCCGCTAAACTCGGCCATGGCCGTTTATTCGACCGGTGCCTGTCCATATAAGGAGAACCCTTCCCTTCGCCCGTTACGGCACCCCCTAGATCCAAGCTGTATGAGCCGCTGCCGAGGGCTACGTCGCCGACCCGAGCGACCAAGAGAGGGGAGATAACAGAGTGATGGAGCTCACTGTCATAGAAGCCGCATGCGTCGTCCAGTCTCTGAGAACCGTCCTACGAACTTTGCCATGGCGCTGTATGGGTTGCCATTGCTCGGGTGCGGGGGATGACCAACCATGGGTCTGGGGTTCGCCTCCACAATTGAGAGTCATGGTGGCCACTGCATCGGGGTTCCCCTATACCGGCGCTCGACCATCAGAATCTGCACTGGAGACTTCACCACGGTACAAGAAGAGTGTTCAAGGCGTCTCGGTGTGTGCATGAGGACCATAGAATACGGGATGGCTCACCCGAGCACTCCGGTCACCATGGAGCCGCCGTGTCCCATGGGCTGCATCGCCGTCACCCCGATACGTGGCAAAATGCATTCTCTGATGTTCGCGCTCGTATGAACTACATTTTGCTCTGTTCCTAGTCAAGATTACTTCACCAATGCAGCTCTCTGGGTAATCTGGCGGGCCTCCGCCGTGTGCTGGGGCGGTGCTGCCGTGTTTGGGGTCATGGGGAAAGACGGGAATGGCCTGGTGCCGTTGATTCTATTACGAAGAGTGGAGATCAGTTCGGAGCATGCACCAATTTGGCAGACGAAATCCTGTCCGTCGAGATCCAATCGGGCGAGCTAAATTAATCATGTGCAAACAAATCGGTACCGTTGATATACAATCCAACTGTCGAAAAGGCATAGTTGTCCTTTATACCGTGATCTGATCCTGGTCGTCAGTGTAATCCAACGGCTAAGATCGAGTAGTACCCCTTCGCGTGGCTTATTTCCTAAAGAGGCCCTTACTTTTTCAGTAACTAACCCACGATCCTATGTGACTGTGCACTGAGTCTTAGGAAATTTATGTGTTAGCCCCAGTAGTTTTTGATAATTATGCGCCCATTCCAGAAGCTTAGGAAATTCAGGAAAATGATTTAGGAAATGGTTTTTGTGTATAAAAATATATCCAGAACTTATTTAATTCACCATTTTAACTCCTTTTTAATCTGTTTCAGTTGCAATAATTTTGTTTTAATATTGTCTATCACTTAGTGCCTCTGTTTAGCCATGAAACTTGAATTAAAAATGTTCATTTGAATTACTCTATTCTAGGTGCTTAATAACTTCTGAAATTCATAACTTGGTAACCGTAACTCCGAATTTAGTAATTCTGGTTCCTACGATCTCGTTACAC
Source organism: Zea luxurians (assembly GCA_029449295.1). Lineage (NCBI taxonomy): Eukaryota > Viridiplantae > Streptophyta > Magnoliopsida > Poales > Poaceae > Zea > Zea luxurians. The sequence continues at coordinate 5,119,142 of JAOPSE010000050.1, read as the reverse complement.
AGCGTAGACTATTATTATGTAGTTTATTCTTATGTTTGGTATGATGTTAATTTTGCCTATACCATGTTTGTCTGTATTGCTATGTTTAGCAGTGAGGACACGTGTCATCTGAAGAGCAAGTTGGTACCTGGAATCTCAAGTCCCAGGCAAGTTGTGCCCTTGGTCACTTCTTTTTACCCAGTCATATTTTGACTAATCATAATGATTTGCATAGGTTAATTTTGATGGGACCCAATAGGTTACCCTAGTTTGACTATCTTTATACCTTGTTTACCACTGAATTTTGGGTAGTACCTGCTATTGCTTTATGTGGTTTTGGGTATAGAGATACACATTATTATTCATGATTATACTTTTATTATCAGTTGTTATTTACTGTTCATGTTAAGATCATTATGTTAATTGGAACATGGGGAACCACCCGGGAAAACAGTGCTACCACAAGGGTGGTATGGGACTCCCTTGGCTGACTAATTAGGAAACCTAGTGGAGGACTACCTTACCCGAAAGGGGCAAGGGCAGTAGGGGAGTGGTCAGTGTAGGGAGGCCCTTGGGTTGATTTTGCTGAGATGGCGGTCAAGCGAGGGGTCCCTGCATTGGAGCTTTCTATAAACTATAGCGGTTTTTCTGAAGCTAGTGGAACTTTGTAAAGGCCTCATAGTGTTACCCTGCCTCGCCTCCACGGTAGAGGTGTATGTGAGTGGCCTTCTCTTGGCAGATGGGTAACATGACTTGTGGGTAAAGATGTGCAACCTCTGCAGAGTGTAAAACTGGTATATCAGTCGTGCTGACGGTCATGAGTAGCTCGGACACACACATGATTAATTTATGGAACTAAATTCAATTTGTCATATGCATTGCATCGCAGGTGTTGTTATTACTTTTGTTCAGCTACTTAATTGGGTTGGTATTTACTTATACTTAGTAACTGCTAACAAAATTTTGACCAACTTTAAAAGCAATGCTCAGCTCTAACCATCCTCTTTGATAAGCCTTACACTTCACGTGAGCTCCCACCATTGGCAAGTTCATGCACATTATTCCCCACAACTTGTTGATCGATGAATGTATGTGAGCTCACTCTTGCTGCCTCACACCCCCACTGGTCAAGAACAGTACCGCAGGATAAGGCACATGGAGGATGCTGTGATGTGTTCGTGAGAGGTCTAGGCCGTCGTCTCCCAGTCAACTTTGGGTTGCTGGATCATTATCTTCATATGATGTAATTATTTATTTATTTTATATAGAACTCCTGTTATGTAGTGTTGGGGGCCTTCATCTTCCGAAGGTCCTCAAAAACATGATTTAACAATGTTTCTGGAGTTGAAATACATGAATAGGTACCTTCGGATTTGAAACAGAACCACAGCGAGAGAAGCATGAACAATACGAAGAATGATGCAGCGCCGAAGCTACGCGCAAGAAATCTTCGGCATGACAGCAGGAAAGGGAACCGACTTAAAGGGGAAAAGGCTATTTAGACCCCGATGAGTTACCTTATAGTCATTAGCAAATGTAGAGGGCATGAATGTAATTCCACGTGGGCTGCGTCCCATGCCTATAAATAGATGAACAGTACCCCCGTACTGTTCACGCTGACTTGGCATTCGCTCTTGCATCACGCTCATACCTTTGCTGTCTATCAAGTCAAAGGTACCAAATGTAATTCAATATTGTTTTTATTTTCTCATGATAACATAATGGAGATAAATTTATAATGCTATATGATTGTTCATGTTATCTTTTGTATTTTACACGCTTCTTCTATTTACTGTCTTACCTTCGATATTCGAAGGTATGTCCTTCATGACCTTCGTCTGAAGATCATTATATCCTAAGGGAAATAATGTTTCGAAGGACAAAGGGCATTAATATTTAACATTTTATGTTGCCTTGTTCTTGATTCATAGCATTTGAGAACAAGTCACCAACATTGGCGCCCACCTCTGGTGAACCCTTTTTCGACCACCTTCGGCAAGCACTGACCCTCGTCATGCCGCCGAAGGAAGCTTCAGCGACAGGGGCTGCTGCATTACAGCCACTGGACCCAAATCAGGAGAACCTTTCTCTCTGAGAGGCCCGAAACCAGAAGAGGAAGGCCACTAGCCCAACACTTCAGGAGGAAGAGTTGGACCAAGAAATCAGAAACATTGAGATACTTCATTAGCATGTACAAAGGAAGAAGGAGAAGATGGCTCGACTAGCTGATCTTCAAAGGCAGATTGACGAAGCCACTGAAGAAGTATGCCATCTTGCTCAAGACGAACAAGAACGAAGGCCCCAACATAGGGAGCTTCATCAAGAAGGCTTCTTCAACGAGGATGGATGGTATGATGATTTCCATCATGGAAATTTTGCTTTTGATAGTACTTCTCCTCTGTCAGCAGAACTGCAGGCTACCCCATGGCCCCCGTCATACAAACCACCCCAGCTCTCTATGTATGATGGGCACTCAGATCCGAAGTAGTTTTTGATGAGCTATGAAGCAACCATATCTTCATATGGGGGCAATACCGCAGTCATGGCGAAATCTTTCGTCATGGCAGTCAAGAATGTTGTGCAAACCTGGTACTCCTCTCTTCGGCCAGCAACAATCATGTCAAGGCAGAAGCTGAAGGACATGCTGATCACCAATTTCCAAGGGTTTCAGACGAAGCCAGTTACTGCTCAAGCTTTGTTTCAGTGCACGCAAGATCACGAAGAATACCTCCAGGCGTATGTCCGAAGGTTCTTGCGCTTAAGGGCACAAGCGCCAACTGTGCCCAATGAAATCGTCATTGGGGCCATGATGAAAGGGCTTCGGCCAGGACCTATGGCCCAATACTTCGCCAAGAAGCCCCCCAGACCCTGGAGAAGTTGCTCCAAAAGATGGATGAATACATCCGGGCTGACAATGACTTTCGCCAAAGAAGGGAGGAAGCCTACAGATTCTCCGAGATGACCAGGTGCTTCGGAGGAAGAATACACCCAAGGCATGTCAGGTCAATTCACTCCACTCATAATGATGACAAAGGAAGTCAGCTACAGAAGTCACAATATACTTCACAATCTTCGGGGCAGCAACAAAGCTCTTTCCGGCCGACAGCTCCAAGAGGCAGAGGCGCCAGGGGCTTCGGAGGAAGTTTTAGGGATCAGCCCAGAAAAATTTATCGTTTATTCTGTGGTGAGGACAAGGGCCATACTACAAGGATGTGTCATGTCACCATTCAGAAACAAAAGGAAATAGCGGAAGCTGCAGCTCAGCAGAACCAGCCAAAGCAGGTCATGCACACCGCCTCGAATCACTCACCCTACATACCAGAGTATGTGGGTAACCATCCAGCAGCGTCTGTTGCTTCGGCTAGTCAGCCAAAGGCATCTTGGCCACAACCTCCACCTCCAGCACCACAACAGCCTGTGTATTCACGAGGCCAGCAGCCAGAAGGGAGCCAACAGAACCATCAGCAGCGAGATTTCAGGGAGGAGTCCGAAGCTCGCACAGTCAACAGTACTGTGCCAGAATCGAAGCATATCTATTGAGAGATATCCTACCCCTGAAACAGTTTTTACATTCATTGTCATTTTCTTTTTAATAAGGAACAATTATTGAAAACCTATTCTCTTGTCATTTTCAATTTCCTGTAGTAGCTTCGTTCTTGCCATAGCGAAATATGTCTTCTTCACAGATTCACGAAGTCCAAAAAGTCGCTAAAGCACAAAAGTCGTTCTTAAGGGAACGCAGGCCTAAAAATTACATTGCAAGTATCCCCGAAGCTACAAAAAGTCGTTCTAAGGAACGTAGCGTAAGTATCCCCGAAGCTACAAAAAGTCGTTCTAAGGAACGCAGCGTAAGTTAGCCGAAGATACAAAAAGTCGTTCCTAAGGGAGCGCAGCGCAAGTTTTCTGCTCAAAAGTCGTTCCAAAGGGAATGCAGAGCCAAATACCGCTGAAATATAAGGTGAAGCGTGAAAAGTCAACGCGAATACCACTGAAATAGAAGGCGAAGAAGTTCAAAAGACGTTCCTAAGGGAATGCAGAACTTACAGCGAAAAGTCAGCGCTGATACACCGAAAAATAAGCGGTGAAGCCGAAAAATAAGCGGCAAAGAGATTGTGTATTCCACTATGGGGGTGTGAGTGTGTGTCTTCGGCATAAATATCATTTTGCACAACATAACATCATCACATCATTTCGCATAACATACATCATACATCATATTGCATCAATGGCACAAGAAGGGGATACAAAGTTGACCTTCGGAGAATGCTTTGAAAAAATGAAATTGTGCTAAGGCACAAAATAAGTTTGAAGAAATACAGCTTCATTAGCTCTGATGTGGAGGAACAAATCTATTGTTGATAAAGCATTAATGTTTTTTGCGATGATTGGAGGATTTTTTACGAAGCATAGAAGCTCTTCTTTACGAAGCATGAAAATAAGGGAAGGTGTTTTTTCGCCAAAGGCTCAAAAACGGTATGTACATAAAAGTTTCATGCATCGCAATGAAATAAATTGCAAAACCATTCATATATTACATTCAAAACCTACGATCAACGAATATTACAAGCATGTTCCAGCAAATGTTACATTAATATTCTAGCAATGTTTTTACATACAACTATTCTTTTTCCTTTAGGACTTCTTCTGCAGCTTCAGTTAATAATTTCGTGACAACTTCGTCCACAACAGCTTCGGCCATATTAATAATTTCTACTGACTTCTGTGTCTCTGGGTCGGCCAGCGGGTCGAAGGGCTCTGGGGGAGGAGATAGTTCAACTGCAATAGAAGACATAAATTAGTTCGAAATCACAAAAATAAGCAATAAAGTTAAAAGCCATTAAGTAATACCTATCCGTTTTTCAAGTTCTGCAGCTTTTTCAGCTGCTTTTGTTGCCTCTCGAGCGTCATGGATATCTTTTTCACTCTTTTTCATTATTTCATGCGCCATTCCTCGGCCGCCATTTTCCCAAATATCAGTGAAAATTTTTCCACCTATTAAGCTTGCTTCGGCCGAGGGGTCCTTCGTGTCATCAATGGACAAAGCAGCTTCGGCCTGGACCAAAGTTTTAACATGATCACACCCTGCTTTCTCCAAAATAGCTGCAACTCCCCTCGCACCAGAGAACGCGCATATGTCCCCACGGTCGCTCAGAATTTCTTCAAAAGCTTCAGCTTCGCTGCTGATCCACTCAATTACGCCCTTAGGGTCGCCTCTTATGAAGTTGTCTTCGCTTGAATATGCGCCCACATTGGCGAAGCTAGTTTTTATCTTTTTGACGCATTCTACAGATTTTTCAAAACATCTTTCTTTCGACGAGCGAAGCTCTGCAACTGTTTTATCAAAATAATTTTTCCAGTACTCACTAGCATCTCGGTCAGCTTCGGCAATAGCGCATTTCAATTTGGCTTCGACCAGTTGTTTTTGAAGGTTTTCAATCTCATTCCTTTGGATTTCAGATTGAGCCTTGAAGTTAGCTTCATCCCCCTTTACTTTGTCCACCAATGTAAGTAGAATTTTGTCTTTCTCCAAAGCTTCGTTCCTCAGCTTGATAACCTCTGTTCGATGGTTGTTGAGAGCAATAGTGCAACTCTCATCTTCGGCATTCTTTTGCGCCCTTAAAGCGTTGCTAAGTATTAAACCCTATATGAAAAAATGAATGGGTTAATATAAGAACAAAAGAATAATTTAGAAATTCATAAACTTCCAAATACACAATTTTTGTACCTTCAGACTATTATATGCAAGGCTATCCGCAAGATCCTCCTTCGTCATTGCGTAGAGGCCAGCTTCAAGCTTCGGGAACCCCATACTTCTGGCCATTTCCTGACAGACAGATAATTCTTTGTTCTCTAGGAGGCAATATAAGAAGTCATCTTCATCTGTGCCATTAAACACTAAGGCCCCTTTCGGGTACTTCAGTTCTCGGGCATAGTGTTTAGCTTCAAAAATCTCTTCTTCAGATAATCTTTTTCCCGAAGCGTGTCGAATATTATAATCAAGGACTTTGGAAGACGCTTCGGGAGTAGATGTGGCAGCTTTTTCAAGGAAAATATGTTTTATATCTTCTTTTCCCGCTGCCTTTTCTCCAGTTTCCGAGGATTTCTCATTGACAGGCTCTGAAGGCCTAGCTTCGGCATTGGCCTGGCTCATTGTAGCTTCGGCTTCGGTTACCTTTGCCTCGGTTTCAATCTGCGCCTTTGAAGCCTTGGCAATTTTCCCTGGAGTAGAGCATGAAGCTTTTATTGTCTCCAGTACATCTAGTACACTAGCCATCCTTTTTCTCTTGGGGGTCGCTGCCAGACCTTTTTGTGTCTTTGGCACCTCCACTCCTGCCGAAGGGCTTAGAACTTCCAATGTTTTCGTCTCTTCGACTCTCGGTTCTTCAATTTTGTCAGTCTTCGGCATTGCAGCCGGCTCTTCAATCCTCTGCGTAAGAGCAGGTTCTTTGGCTTCAATAGCTGAAGAAGTCTCACCGCCAAATTCAGGCACCATGGCCGGCTCGATGTAGCGCGGTCGATGAGTAAGGACCTTCAACTTTTTCCTCTTCGGTGCTGGCTCGCTTGAGGTAGCCGAAGCAGCAGCCTTCCCAGAGGTTGCACCCTTTCTTTTCTGCCCCCGTGGCGGGTAGCAATAGTCAGGGTACACAAATCTGATAGCATCAAAAACTCTATTTAGCCTTTTCTTTTTTTGGCTCCTAAAGGCCGCAGATAGTGCATTATCTTCAGACATGGAGTATGCTCCAAGTAGTTCATCACTAGTATTTTCAACACAATTCAGCTAGTCATCGTCTGCTTTGATAAATTGGTCTCCAAACCTGAAAGTATATTTCAATCGAATCAAACCACCTTCGCTAGGGTTAGTGATGGTTTCCCTTGGCATTTCCCAGCTGTCTATCAGTGGCCATATTCTGAAGGCTATATGCTCTTGAAGCAAGTCCCTTGTCCCAACAAAAGAGCAAACTGTGCTGAAAGCCCTTCGGCATGCTTCGGCTGCCTCGTCAATTTCAACCTTCGGCTTCCGGAGGCCGAAGCGTGACCAAATGGGGCGCATAATGATCTCTTTAATATCTTCTCTCACCTTTAAATCATTATTTACATAGAACCATTCTTTTATCCAGTCTCCGGGCCACCTCTTCCGGAATGTTGGCACAGGGTAGCTTGCGCCGGAGCGGGCAACGAAGTTGTAGCAGCTGAAATTGTTGTGATATTGTTCTTTACCCCAGGCCTTCGTCTCATACGAGAGCTCGTGCATACTGCAAAAACATCTTGCGCTTGGCTCCAGACCTTGACTTTTCATAGCCCAGACAAAAATCCCCATCCTGATAATCGCTTCGGGAGTAATCTGATGAAGGTAGATCTGGTATGTCTTCAAAACTTCAACCACAAATCTACTCAACGGGAACCGAAGTCCGGCTTTGAAGAACCTTTAGAAGATCACAACTTCATTTCTTCGAGAGCAGAACGGCCCTGTCTACGTCAGCCCTCACAATAGAAATATCTCGAAAGTACCTTCCTCTCATATTATCAAGATGACTCTGTTTGATAGTTGATTTCCCAAAGACTGTGTGACTTGGTTGCCAAGGACGATCTTCCGAGTCTTCGCCTCCACTCTCCATATCATAGCTATCACTATCATCAGTATCTTCAGACAAGCCTTCTAATATCTCTTTAGTTATTTTTTCTGTGTTTGTTTTTGCAATTGACTCAATAAATCCAACACTCTTCTCCTCAAGGAGCTTCTCCTCCTAGCCAAGCTTCGTCTCAGTAGCAACCTTTTTGTCTTGAGACATCTCTTCTTCGGAAATAGCGAAAATGTGTCCTTAGAACCGAAGCTTAAAAAATCTAAGAAACTAAGCAACTGTTAGTAAGCAAGAGCTAAGAAATTGAGCAAAGCAAAGCAAGCGGCAAGTAACGTACCAAATGTGCTCGGGGCGAGTTCTTATTTATACGCCCAGCGCGCTCCAAGTTGGAGGGCCCCGTCTGTCATTGACTGTTGCTATTCTAGCAAAGGGAAGGTGTTTTTTCGGACATTCGGCTCAAGGCCTTCGTCCATATCGCAAACTGAATTCGTTATTCTAACAAATTAACCTTGCGAGGGGCTACTGTTGGGGGCCTTCGTCTTCCGAAGGTCCTCAAAAACATGATTTAACAATGTTTCTAGAGTTGAAATACATGAAACAGGTACCTTCAGATTCGAAACAGAACCACAGCGAGAGAAGCATGAACAATACGAAGAATGATGCAGCGCCGAAGCTACGCGCAAGAAAGCTTCGGCATGACAGCAGGAAAGGGAACCGACTTAAAGGGGAAAAGACTATTTAGACCCCGATGAGTTAACTTATAGTCATTAGCAAATGTAGAGGGCATGAATGTAATTTTCACGTGGGCTGCGTCCCATGCCTATAAATAGATGAACAGTACTCCCGTACTGTTCACACTGACTTGGCATTCGCTGTTGCATCACGCTCGTACCTTTGCTGTCTATCAAGTCAAAGGTACCAAATGTAATTCAATATTATTTTTATTTTCTCATGAGAACATAATGGAGATAAATTTATAATGCTATATGATTGTTCATGTTATCTTTTGTATTTTACACGCTTCTTCTATTTACTGTCTTACCTTCGATATTCGAAGGTATGTCCTTCATGACCTTCGTCTGAAGATCATTATATCCTAAGGGAAATAATGTTTCGAAGGACGAAGGGCATTAATATTTAACATTTTATGTTGCCTTGTTCTTGATTCATAGCATTTGAGAACAAGTCACCAACATGTAGTAAAGATGTGAGATTCGATCCTATGCCATGATTCATCATGTGTGAGACTTGGTCCTAGCACACCTGGTGATTATGTTCGCGCTCGGGTCTTGGTGCCCCAAAACCCGGGTGTGACAAGAGTGGTATCAGAGGGATGTTGACTGTAGGACGAAACCTAGATAGAACTGGACAACCCTTACTTACTTACCTTTGCTACCTTGATTCTTTCTAAACTTTTCCTAAATCTTTTCTCATCCACGGCTGCTTTACTCTGATTATTCTTATCTTTTCTTTTCTAAATACAAAAGTGGATTTCACACTTTGAAATCCCGTACTTAAAGTGACTTTTAGGACTAAGAGACCTACTCCTAGGAACAAAAAACAAAACTACTTTTTATATAGGTATCTATGTACTTCAATGTTTGTTCCTATGATATTTGTTTGATTTGGATCTTTGATTGAGTGTGATGTGTTGTGGAGTAATGTCCACAATTACATCTGCATATACACATTGGAAAAAATGGTTATAAAAATAATAACTAGATAAACTAGATTATTCCTCATTAAAGTATCTAGCCTAACAATATCCATCGCATCTTAAAATATTCTATCCTACACTCATAGATCCATCTCATCTCAAAAGATCCTAACTTATCCTAATTAAAATATATCTAGCTTAATGGATCTATCTTATCTTAAAAGATACTCTATTACCTTAGTAGACTCATCTTATCTCGAAAAGATTTTATCTTATCCTAATAGACCTAACTGATCTTAAAAGATTCTACTTTATCCTTATGGATTCATCTTGCCCTAATAAGCATATTTATCCCACACCAGTGTAACAACCAGGATCTAATCCAAAATAATGAGATCTTATCTAGACTAATCTAGTATAGTTTAGATCTGATCTAATGTGATAGATTAATCTAACCTAACGAAGGCTAACCTTAGGTTGGGCTAATCTAATGTCAGTTGCTTAACAAAAAGGGATAATACTGATGAAATAAATGAGACCCTACTCCTATAAACATGATTAACCTAAACCGGTTCCCTATACCAACTCAAACCATATACAAGTACTTGACTTATGCGTTGGGTTACAAAATCTGTATAGACCAACATAAAATTATATGCACCCAAGATTTTTCAACCATGACAACTTATCCATCCAATCTAGGAGCAAACAACCAAACTAGATTCTGACTAATCTCATTTAACTCATAACCACTTACTAAACTAGTTGCTATACATACTTGTCACCAACCATGAGCAGAAGATCTAACCCAACCCATAGAGTCATGATGGATTGCATAATCTTTCTATTCCCACCTAACATCAAACAAACTTTTGACCTACATCATGTAAATCTATCTCATCCATATATGTTTTAACCATATTCCCCGACCCCGATGATATACACTATCCTCGAATCAATGAGACCAAGACCGAGAAGAAAAGATAAACCTTGTCAAGGAAGTAGAGAAGTCAAACTCAACCTTTAGCTGCACTACCACCCAACACGGAGTTCTTTCTCACCGTAAACTTTCTTACCCCAGACTATTCTTGCCCTAACCTACCCATCTTTTATCCTACATAATAAAGTGACTATACATATAGATACCCATGCTCCCCTACTCACTCACTAATGAAAAAAAAGAGGCTCATGATTTTTGAAATAATTAGAAACTAAAAGCTAAATTACAAACAAATCCTGTTGTATCCCTTTGCTTACAAATCTCGAGGACGAGATTTCTATTAAGGGGGTAGGGTTTGTAAAGTCCAAAAACTTGGTAGGAAGAAAAAAATAAATATATATCATAAAATAATGAAATAAAGAAATAAAATATATATGTGATAGTGTTTCTAGAATATTTGAAACCTTGGCAGTTTAGTAGGACATTTTTTTCATAAGCAATCGATGGTATTAAATTAATTAGGTAACCAATAAACAAAAGATGGGTACATCTCTTGTTGATGATGAGGTTATGGTGCATTTTATTGGAAACATAAAATTAAACTCAAATTATCAATGAAAATAAAATAGAAGATGAGAGAAGAAATAGTAATAGTAACTTGTTGCTTCTAGAGTTGGAAAGGGAGGGAGGATTAATAATAAATATTATTAAAAATTTGTAGAGTTTATATCCACAATTAGGATGGTATTGGACATTTGGAAGCCTGAAAATTCAAGGTAATGATTTAAACTCGAAATTCAAGTGTGGAAATTGGAAATAAGAAAGGGAATTTCAGCGAAACTATTTATTCCATAAATAAATAGCAAGGAGGAGAATAAATAATAAAATTGTAAACAGTAGAGTGTATATTCACACTTGGATTATTTCTGCCACTTAGAAATTTGAAGTTCAAAACTAGAATTAAAATTTAGTTTGAAATAGGGAAATAGAAAAAAGAAATAAAAAACAGAAAACCTACCTAGGCTGGAACCCCTAACATGTCGGCCATTTCCTGTTTCCCATGCGCCCAGCTGACCCACCTTCATCTCCTGACACCGCAACAACAGGGCCCACTTGGCGGCCTCACCTCATGCTCCAACCCGCGCGCCACCATCACGTGGGGCCCCTATGACAGGTTCACCTTCTCTGACCGAAGTGCAACAGAATCCGAACGAGCTTGCTCGATTTCTACCAAACTCGACCATGGCCGTTTATTCGGCCGGTGCCTGTCCATATAAGGAGAACCCTTCCCTTCGCCCATTATGGCACCCCCTGGATCCATGCTGTACGAGCCACCGCCGACCCAAGCGACTGAGAGAGGGGAGATAACAAAGTGATGGAGCTCGCTGCCATAGAGCTGCGTGCGTCGTCTAGTCTCTGAGAACCGTTCTGGGAACCTTCGCCATGGTGCGGTATGGGTTGCCATTGCTCGGTGCGGGGGATGACCAACCGTGGGTCTCGAGTTCGCCTCCACGATTGGGAGTAATGG